>CM075814.1:50469789-51068367 GCA_037975025.1 Excoecaria agallocha | reverse complement strand
TAGGAAAATAGACTCTTTTTCCATAAAACATGCATCTTCTCCGAGGTGAAAATTAATTTCCACCAACACAATCCATCATAAATTACTAGTTGATGCCGTGGAATACACATGCCCTGCCACTAGAGGTAGCAAATGGACGGATTGAACGAATTTAAATTGGATCATTAATGAATGGGTCATTAATGGGTTGAAATTATTAATGGATCAAAAATATGAATCATTAATGGGTTTGGTCATTAATGAATTGGGTTGATTTAAATCGATCCATGATTGATGAATTCTTCACAAATGGCCTACTGTTCTCATTGCTTCAACATGAAATATAAAATAGTCATGTTAAAAGATACTATTTAAAAGATACAAAATAGCAAAGCAATTATTAATGGATGGGTCAAAAGATACTATTTTTATTCACTGCTAAAGTGGTATTTAAATTGTTATTTAGAGCAAACTATGTAAAATGACATTTTTCATTATAAAATAAAAAAATATTTTGCATAATTGCATTAATGTGAGGTCTTTTTGAAAATTTTCTAATATAATTATAATTTTTTAATTGGATACATGTATAATTTTATATTCTATAACTTTTCACACTTAAGGAATGGAATATTTCCAATTTAAATATTTTCTTTTGATTTATTATACTCATTCAAAAATACGGGAATAGTTGGCTATGAATATATATTAATTAGTTTATGACCAAAGTCACCGCAAACATTGCAAAGAATTTTAGAGATTTTAATATTCTAAAGTCTCATTTTCGGTGCTTAATGAAAATAATTAAGCTATAAGGAACTTCAACACGTAACGCAAGTACTAAGGAAGTAATATCATCAAATTTTTAATTATTAAAAAAATAAAAATGAAAGGAAGTATGAGTCAACATAAATGATTTTTATCTTTTTTAATTTTGCATATGGAAACAATAATTATTAATCATCGGATTTGATAAATTAAGGAGCTCAAATTTCAACATTGTCCTTTTTATTTTTAAACTGTGAAATACTCTATAAGAAAGCAATTAAAAAATTTATAGTACAATCCACGTAAAACATTCATTGAATTAATACCCAATGAATCTAGATCTTTGAATCTTGAAAATACCTATTGAGTTAATATCCAATGAATTGAAAAGTAAAATAGGTTAATTTTGGATTGATCAATTGGATATTGAGTTAGATTTGATTGAAAAATAAAATGGATCAATTTTGAATTGATCCAATGGATATTTATATAGATTGGATTGGATTTGGATCAAATTTTTTTTGATAAATTTGAATCGACCTATAAATTTGGATCAATTTTGCCAGATCTACTTGCCACAAAGCACAAGGTCACAAAATCCAACGCCAGCTTCACAAAAACAATGGCGTGTAATGTAACAAGTTATAGAATCTTTATTTTTCTCAAAAAAAATATAACGAATATTATCATTAGTTTTGCTATTATGTAATAATTACAATATAACAAATCACATATCTGCATGAATATTTATTGATGACAGGTCAAAGGAGCAGCAAGTTCCTTGCAATCACCTGCAAAAAGTAAATAAAGGATCGGTAGATTTCCGACAAAAGAGTTTCCAAAGATCAAATCAAAATTTTTGTGTAAAAGAGTGAATTTCTAGCAAAAAATTAAGTAATCGTTTCATACCTGTTTTTTCTTTTTTTATAGGAGGGGTCAGCACATTTGCAAGAGATCGTGCGAGGAATTTTCCATTTTTTTCGACCACTAACCCATTTTCGACGATTCTCGAGAAAAATGTGGATTAGTGGTAACTATTTATCCGTCGTGATAAAACTATTTTCGGAACACGTTCTTAGCCAAACTGTTGTCCGGTTCGAGAGTCCGGGTAATTCGAATCTTTGATCGCTTTACGGAAATCCTCATTGAATGATATGCTCGGTTAATATTGGACCGTTGAACCGATCTTTAAGTTCGGTTGTTATCACTTCAATAATATGAAGAATGCCAATATAGACCTTTCAGTATAACAGCCATCAAAGGACAGAAGAGCTTTAATCTATCACCAGCTAGCAGGAATGTTAAGTTAAACAACCCTCTATTTGAAGGGGTGTACATAAATCGTAATATGATTTCTCAGAAAAGTAATTGACAAGCAAACATTAAATAAGACAGAAAAAAGTATCCTGCATTCACCAAGTAATACTCGCTATCTCTTAAATGATGAAAAACTACCAGATTGTGCACAATTTGGTGAAGTTTACAGATACTTTTGGGTCAGCAAATTGCAAAAGGCTTTATTAAACTATTCCTCATTGTCGTGCTCTGTTTCCAGAACATTATCCCCGTTTACTCCAGAAGAGAGCTCAGCTTCAACGGACTTTGAGGGCAACCTCTGATACATTCTGGAACCAAAAGGAAGCAGCCTATGTTGCCCAACTGTGAGAGACCGGCTGAGCTTCTCATAATTCCATTTCTGCTGAACAAAGACTGCAGCTACAAGAAGAATACAAGTTGCAGGGATGGCGATATCTCCAAATTTCGAGTAAAACTCCACATTTGGGTTCACAAACTCACTCTCATCAGCGAAGTAAGGATTGTGAACAGGAGCCCTTATATAATCATAGATATGAGGAAGAAGTCTAACAATTGTGATACCTATGTAATAGAGCATCTTCAGTGGCTTACAATCAATTTGCCACAAAGCGTTACCGATAACTTGAGGCAGCAAGAAAAAATCTTGGATAAGGCCTACATACTCCTCTAGTTCAGTTTCCCATTCTCTAATTGTCCGGGAATTACCAGCTGAATCAACATATTTTTCCATTTGAAAAGGCTTCTGGCTCGTTCTTAAGCTATGAATAATGAGAACAGTGACAAACCCAATTACATGTATGACCAATGTAGCAAAAAGTACCTGCTTATCACTTGGGACACGATATGGTTCATTAGGGGTTCTTGAAAGTAATCGGATACGAGCTTTCCACACCTGCTGACAGAGTCTGAGAGTTAGTAGAAATGAAACCATGACAAGAAGCTTCACTGTATAATCAATAACATGCATCCACTGATTCTTCTCGAGATCGTACGATGATGTTTCATAAGATTCAGATGACATCCTCTTGAAGAGAGCTTCAGCACCCGTGATCAGTGGAAGGCTATACCCAAGAGCTTGGACACCAAGCATAACAAGAGAGATGAAAGGAACAGAATCTGCATCATGCTTGATGTAGAATAGCTGGCTTAAAATGCAAGCGATTGCAAAAGAAAGTGTCAAAATCCGGAGGATCCCCTCAACTCCCCTCCGAGATAGAATGTCTTCTCTTTGCTTTCTGTACATTATAGGAAGAGTTTGGAGCTTAAGTGTGTTAAAATAGAGTGGGTCATCAACAGTTCGTTGGCTGGATATAGAAATTTTAGCAGTTGGATTAACTAACCACCGAGATGTGGTTGGCGGATAAGACACAATCACTTCAATTGAACAATCCAAACCTGCTTCAAGATCCATGCTTTCAAACAGGATATTCCATGAGTACCGTACATCCCTGCAGCCGACTAGATACATCTTCCCAGAATTAGGGTCATAAAGGCCTTCTAGGAAAAGAACAGAAAAATTGCTGTAAGCATCTCCGTAAAATGTAATTTGAGTAGACACATTCAGGAGGAGCTGTTTCTCAGTGTATTCAGCTTTATTGTGGTAAGGAGTCTCCTCTTCTGCAGAGGACATATTGTATGAAGACCAGTATCGTCCAAATAAGGGACCAAGTGAAAGAATTTCTACCTCAAAATCAATTCTTTGAGGCCGAGAACTAGGGAGTGGATCAGGAAATGCAGAGATATGGAGTGTCAGGTCCTCTGCAAGAAGAGAAAGACTGGTTATGTAAGCCTCTGTATCTTCCAATTTGGGAAATTGCAGCAATGATTTCTTTATGACAGTTTGAAAACTGAAGGGTTCATTCTTTTCCAGGATAATGCCAGCTTCCTTTATTTTTGAGTAACTGTAATATGGATGGGAGGCTGTGAAGTAATTCCACAACTCCGTGGGTCGCACTAGTTTTTCGAATGATAAAGGGAAGTATGAAGCATTAATTTTACTGGTACTTGAAAAACTCCCAAAAAGGATGCTTCTTTGCCTTATGGAGAAAGAGATGGGAATATATAGACAGATCCGAGAATCACAGCTACTTCCTTCTGCATCCACCAATCCAAGGCAACCAACCATGCAAAGCTGTCCACTGGAAGATTTCCAAATGCCCTCGGCAGCCAGAGTCATGTTGCTTGGGCCAGATCTCACTGCCATAACATACTGATACTCTGTCCTGGGTGCAGCTCGAAAAACGGCAGCAACCCTTGCAGAAATTGCATTTCCTTGAGCAGGTGTCTCTTCACACTTGACATTCTGCATAAACAGTTCCACACTTTTAAAGCTTCCATTTGTTGCTTTAATTCCTTCATCCGAAACAAATGGCCCCAACTTAGTGCAAAAATCACTTGTGCCATTGCACCTCCAGTTTGGCACAACAGTGAAAGGTTGAGCTCCTTCTCCGATAATTTTCCACAATATATCACAGAATCCAGTTCCTTTATAGATGTCAATTCCACCACTCACCGTCATATCATGGTACGGATATGGATCACAAGCTCTCGTAATAAGTTTATCAGATCCAAATTCATAATTTGCAGTCTTTGTCAACTGTGATAAAATGTGGACTTGATCAAAGTATTTGAGATTTGATTTTTGGTTTAAACTTCTCATTTCTCCTCTGATCACCCTATCGGTTAGTGTAAAACCCCTTGGATAATGAAGAACGAGAAGAATCTGATCATCTTGCAGAAGAGGTGGCTGATTATAATTAGAATCAGGATCTTTTGCCCATTCCCATGGATCACTTGAACCAGACTCCCTAGATGGAAGCATCGTGCTTCCCAACAAACACACCACTCTTTCACCCCCATTCTTCTTAGACTCGGTATATATTCCTTGAAAGGAAATTGAGAGTTGGGTATGACCAGGCCATATCTGAAATTGGTGACCCCCCTTGTATGAGTAATCCCCAAATGAATTAAATCCCATGCCCATGATCAAGAACCCATTAACACCAATTGACTTTTTAGTTCTACGGGCAAGATTAACATCAGTGACCCAGAAAGATACCAGGTTTAATGGGTTCTGAGTACCGGACGAAGTACTATTATAGGACACTCTATTAATATATGGCATTATTGGGGCTTTACCTACAGCCTGCTTCCAATCTCCATTAACAAATGAGATGTCTTCTTTGACACTATAAACTCTATTATCGTCAGGTTTCAATTCAGTAGCAGAAGATAGAAAAGAAGCACATTGTTTCTTGACTTCATCAGTTCTGTCATAATTGGGGGTCACAGTAGATTCAACTGCACCTTCAAAGCCAAATTTATCTGGGATATACGAATTCACACACCCAAATAACAACAAACTACACGAAGACCAAAAGATAAGAACAAATACAACACTCCTCATACCGAAAAATCCACCAGATCCAATCACTTGTACAAAGATGTAACAACTACCCCCTAGCTATAAATCACAAAACTTAAATACCCAGTTGCCCAAACCCAAATTGGGAAATGAAAGTTTCAATCTTGGTACTTACCCGAAAAGCTTCAGTAGTCAGTCGACTACAAAGCCGACTAAAACAAAGATTAGAACTTTGCTATATCACCGGAGCATCAAAAAGGGCCAAAGGATCAAATTCAGGGTGCAAATTTGGTGTCGATGAATCTCATTATAGAGGAAAACTGACCTGAATGAGGATCGTAAGTGGCATCCTTGTCGCCAGAATATCTACGAAGCAGAATCTCAGTGTCCGAACTCGATCGAGAAAGAGAAAGAATGAAGCTGAAGTTTGGTTTGAGGTGTAACAGTCAACGGTTGGCAGTTCTTGTCTTGACAGTTGAGAGTTCTTTTTATCCGACGCATTCTACACTGCGCGTGAAACATTATCATCGACCCTCGGTGACTTGGAAATGAAAATTACAAACATCCTCCCCATCTTTTATTTTCTCTTACAATTTAAGCCCTTAAAAAGAATTTCATTGCAGTATCATTCCAAATTTCAGCAGTTACTGTTTACTTCAAGGTTATTTTGGTCAACAATGACCACAAGTTGCATTACTAAATAATTAACAATTAACATAATTACTAAATATTACTGTCAATCAAAAAGAAAACAAAAAATAACATAATTAGTACATGCCAAATAGGATTGAGATGTGGTACTCATTCATACAAATTTGCACCTTATTTAAACCGTTAGATAAAAATTAATTTTTAATCAAATGGTTTAAATACAGTTCATATTTGGTACGAGTATGCATCAAATTACTAATATCTCGAATATTGTAGTGCTGAAATTTTTTAAAAATTTTAATATTATCCAAGAAAAGCTATTTATGCATTGAGACAGTGTGGACACGAATTTACAACCCATTTATAAAAGTTGAATTGTTTAAATTGATATATTTTTTTATGCATAATTGAAGGGAAGTATTTATTATAAATTTTAGATACATGTTAGTTTTAAAATATTAATTATAAATAATTATTAATATTTTTTAAAATATCTAAAAAAAAGAGAGAAATAGAGCTTGAATGGAAAAACGATAATCCGGTTAGATGGAATAGCCAAATGAGATCTGTAATAAAGAGAGTGAATGGTCATTTTCAGGCAGCTGTTGCTTGGTTGGTCGAGGACATGATCTCTTGCACATTGGACCCTGAATTGTTATGGGCTTAAATGACCATGGGTATTAACAATTTTTTAGTTAACAAATTTGTGGACGGAGTAATTACTTTTTAGGAGAAAATAGAAACCGATAATCTGGTATTAGAAATACATGAATATACACACATAGATATATTCTAAGATCAGGCCGGTGATATATTGCCCATTAATTGAATTTAGTCTTAACTTGGCCCATTTGCTTACGGCCCCATGATTTTTCACAGAAAAATAAAATTGAGGAAATTACCTCAGATATCATCTTTTTTAATATTTTTTCAAAAAATACAACCCTTTTCTATTTTTTTCATAGATCTCACTTTCTATATTTCTATATTCAAAAATACAACTTTTTAAACTAAAACTAAAACTCTCTCATTTTGGCACTTCATCCTTCTGTCCTTATTTTTCATTATCGCATACCGGCGTTTTTTTCCTTTCTCCGGCGATCAGGAAATCTATTTTTGTTGGCTCTGCCTTCCAAATTTGAGCGGCTATTTTTTGTAGCGCAGGCAATTCTCGAATCTCATTTGGCTTCTTTTATACTTCTCTCTATTCCCCATGGCACCTTCTGTCTATAGAGTCGTCATTGACGATTTAATTTCCTTTTAAAACTACACACTTTCTCTCTCTATCTAGCCCTCATCCTGTTTTATTTGTTTATCTCTGTTTATTCATCTATTATAATCTTCCTATTTTGAAAAAGGCTCAGTAGATTTTCGATTTGTTTTCTCCAATTGCGACGCAAAAATGGGCCTCGACAATAAAGTACAGAAAATGCGGATGGGTCAGCATCTCAGGAATATCTAGCACACTGATCTCTTGGGCACCATCGTTATTGATACTCCTTGTATCTTTCTCTCTCTTCATCTCTTTTCATCCATCTAGTGAATTTGTTCAGTTTCTGAGAAAATGCATATATCTCATGCATCTGTTTGGATCCTGAACAAACATATATTTTACCTTTGTCTGGTTGCTGATAGAATATTTGTTTGGTTTATGAGAAAATACAAATATCTCATGCATGCATCTCTTTGGTTGCTGAGAGAATACGTCAATTTCGTTTCTTAAGTTGGTTAGTTGATAATTGTCGTTTTTTATATGAATCCTTTTGTTTTACGTTGATCGTTTATAGGTGAACGATATTCTTTGTAGAACGTTGTTCTGTTCAGCTTTATATCTGTTCTCTCTCTTTATCAGTTTTTCTAATTAACCATGGGATTGGTTGCTCTTGTTTTTGTGTTGTTCTGTTTCTTATAATATGGTTTTGGTATTCTTACATGGTGTTGAATAATGATTTTCATTTTATTGAGAAATTTATCATTAATTGTTTGTTTTTTGATAGGCAAAAATTTGGGTTGTTCATTTTAGTTTCACATTTGGAGAATCACAGACTATTTTTCCTTTTTTCTAAAAAAAAAAATCGATGTGCAGTTTGCTGTTTTGCACTACTTTGGTAAGTTGGCTAATTTTTCATTTCTTGTTGCTTTGTTACGGACTTGGCATGTATTTTTTTTACCTATTTTATAATGATTTTAGAGAAACTTTTCTCTTTTACTCTTGAGATTTTGTGTTCCTGGAATGAATATTTGTTGATTCCTAGGGCTTTTGGTCATTACTCTCTAAATTAAAATTGCTCTACTGCTTTACATTCCCGTGCTCATTTACTCCAGTAGTTAACATTCTTGTGCTCATTTACATTCTCGTGCTCATTTACATTCCTGTGCTCTACTGGTTTTTAAATATTGCAGTTCAAATTCTTGGTTAGTGTGACAAAAGCTAAGAGCTGTGAGGTTTATGCATATTTTCTACATGCGGTTATTGATTCCTCTATTTAAAGATGTATTCATGACTGCTAATATGTCTATTGTCTATGATTTGTTTTTCAAAATAAAATAACAAGAGAAATACTATGATTCTTTTCTTACTTTGTTTACATCTTCCACTTTCTTATGTACATTGTACTAAATCAAGTGTCTGATTTATTTGCTTGATATATGTTTAAAATAAAGAATAGCAACAGGAAGGAGATCCATCAGGTTATGATTGGGTGCCTGTAGAGTGTGATGTCTTGACCAGACCTGGGTAGTTTTGGCATGCATCAAAAACTCCAAAGTCCACATTTAAGCTTCTTGATATATACTACAAGTCTGTTGGCAGAAACTATCTCTTGTCACTGAAAGTGCCACCAAACTCACCAGGTCTTATATCATCTGAAGACATTCAAGTGCTGGAATTTTCCATTGTGTATAAAAAATTTGATAATAGTTTGCAAGCACACTTGAACCATAGCCAAGATACTACACGCCACCATGGCTTCAACATTACTCAAGCGCTTTTGATAAATATAGTGAATTATTCTCAAACTACCACATCATAATGTGTATATTTCCTATTCATTATTATAAACAAAAACAGTATGTTAGGAATTCTAATTAATCACACACCTCTTGGGTGTTGATACCATGTTTCTCATAAAGAATTTATGACAAGGAAAGTAGCTAAAATCATTGTCCATCTGTGCAGAATAAATTGGTTAGAGTGATTTAAACTCCTGCAGCATTTGTAATCTATCTCACGTTGCAATGTGGATTTCAGTAAGTTCTAAAAGTTGGCCTCAATTACAGTAACTTGATTTTTGGAACCATTTTGACTTCAAAGTTCCTTTTAAACACATCGAGTATCTGTTCATGAACATTGGTAAAATGGATCTCATATCCTATTTACACGAAAATTTTAGTAGCAAATCAATGACCATGAATCAAGTAATTGGTGCAAAAGTAAAACTCATTACCGAATAATGACTCACCAAAATTGTTGTTTTAGGTCCGAACAAGGCAAATACTATCTGTAGTAGTGGTTCCATGAGATGCTCTGCATAAACCTTAAAGGCAAAGAAGTTGAAAGCAAAATATGTATTAAGCAAAATCATGATATCAAGTCACCAACTGTAGCTTCAACACAGGAAAAAAAACTAGCAGTGATCACAATAAAATGCAAACATCAAACAAACTTATAACATCGGTGCCAATTATGTAGTCAACTAGAGGATCAACATTGTATATATAGCTATTACACACGGTGTATACAATATGTACATACAGTATATACACCAAGTACACACAGTATATACAAGCTAATACATATAATATATACAACTAGTACACACGGTGTATACAACTACACACGATGTATACAACATATACACACGATGTATACGATATGTACACATGGTGTATATAGCTACACCATTTACAGATCAATTGCCAGTTACATTTGATGAATATATATTTTCATTTCATGAGAAATCAGTCCAGAGCTCATTTTCAACCACGTGTTTTATGTGCATAACTCATAGTTCAAATTCTTGATCTGACATCATTTTGTTCTGTTATAGTGTTGCACTCTAATTTTCGATCTTTATTGGGTAATAGTATAAATAGTGCATTAAAAAACTTGAGTAGAAAGCATCTATTGTATGTGGATATACATAACCTTTAGTGGGGAAATGGACTCTAGTACAGTTTATTCTGATACATATTTGCATTACAGTGTTGTTTGATAGGATGATAATTTAAAGGTGTCATAAGCTTTGAGCATTTCTGGTAGCTATTCAGTGATTTTTCATCGATTTAAAAAGCTTAAAAGTTGAGAATAAAATAAAAATAAAGTGTTAAAAAACACATCAAGAACTAGAGAAGGTGAACTTTATTATTAAATCTGTTTGACAATGTCTGAGAAAACTCTGAAACTGATTGCATTGTGCAATAGCCACATGATCTTGAAATGGAAAAACAAACAATTCTTGTCCTAATTACTCGGTAATTCAATAAGTAAATTGAATTTCTAGTTAGAACTTGAAAGATCAAGTTTGGAGAAGAAGCCATTAACGGAAGGCATGATCTGAGGAGGCCTTTTATGCACGAATTTCTTTAATCCATGTTCTGCATATTTCTCACCCTTTGCAGAATTCTCAAGCATTCCTGCTCTATTCTCTTTGTTGACCCTGATACAATGGTTTCAATATAAAAAATTCTTAGTATTCCCTTTTGTGACAACAAATGGATATGTAACATTACACACTGTGCATACATCACACACTGTACAAAAAACACCTCGATAAGATATTCAGCAAATGATACAACAAACACCTCACAATCACTACAACAACATAAATCAAAACCATGATTAGAAATAAAATTATAGGCAACAAAAGATCAAGTGTATGATAAATTTTTGGAAAGCTATATGTAAAACTTACAGATCTATTTGTCATGGCAAATCTTTTACATAGACAACATCAAAAGGGTCAGATAATTGATATGGACGTTGGTCAGAATAATTCATGCAAAAGTTAAATCGTACTATGTAGAAATCATCTCTTTTCACAACCTGAATAAAAATATAATTTTTTAGCAATAATAATAGTTCAAATAGTATTCAAAAGCAATTAAAATAAATAAGAACTGTACACAATGTGTACATCAAGTACACAAGGTGTGTATACCTTGTACACACCCTGTGTACACCAAGTACACAGATTGTGTACACAAAGTGCACAACTTGTGTACAACATGTACAAGAGGTATGTACACTGAGTACACAACCTATGTATACCGAGTACACACCGCGTGTATATCGAGTACACACCCTGTGTACACCGAGTACACACCCTGTGTACACCGAGTACACAAGGTGTATACAACATGTACACAAGGTGTGTACACCGAGTACACACAGTGTGTACACCATGTACACAAAGTGTGTACACCAAGTACACAGTGTATACAACATAATATGATAATTTTGATGTTTAAGAAAAAGAAAAAAAATAAATACCTTTTGTTAGATGAACAATTTCATATTAGATGAAAAACAAACATAATTTGTAATGAAACTACAATGTACATAAATTGCAATAACCTTTTACTAATATGCTGGTCATTAAACTGAGTTGCATACATGTCTATTAATTCTACTACCAGACCATCTCAAGTCATTAGATTTCAAGTGCCAACAAATTAACCATAAAATATTGACTTCAATTGCTGTCACAGCCTTAATAAATCCATGTTGTTTTCAATTTTGAGAATCATATTGGCCCCAGTACCATAGCAAGAAATGTTGCCAACTTACAAAAATGACTTGTCACAACTTCAGAAACTACCATTACAGTTAAAAATTACTTTCAGCTTGGAGATTTTTTCGTCAAATTCTGACCAATTGCTCCATTAAATTTCATCAGTTTTCTGCTAAATTCATAAATGAAAATCCACAAATCCATTCCATACACAAGAGGATGCTGAAAGAGAGAGAAGAAAGTTCCTGGATGTACTATTGGTTCTATTCTAGTAGCTGTTTGGCCACAAAGGCATGAGCTACTTTTGATTGTAACAAAGCTAGCTTTGATGCCATTACCTAGTCTGAACTAATCACACAAAAATACCAAAAATTAACAAACCAGCAAAAGATAATGTTGTTCGGAACCATATTCAAATCTGGCCTACATCTTTGGTAAACAAAAATGGGCAAACATAGCTATTGAATTAAGTACAGAAAAGTGGAGTTGCAGTAGGATTATATGATCCAAAATTGTGAGCAGCTCCCGAAGAGATATTAATTAAAAAATAAGATGCATCAATTCTTATTGCTTAGATAAATAAGTAAGTCAATCCATTGATTCTATATTTCTGATCTTAGATGTTAAACGCAATAACTTCAAGTAATGAGATTCAGGTGAAAAAATAGTGACAATGTGAAGGGAAATATTAAAGGGAGGAATAGAAATAGCAAAAACTTAATAAACTTAAGAAAGAAGTGGAGAAGTATTACCTTGAAAAATTAAGAAGATTAGATCTGAAAATTTGAAAACACAAAACAGAGTCAAAAGGAGCAAGGGCAACCGGTAACTGATATCATAGCTACTTCGAACGAAATGTGAGCGTTGTATAGAGAAGTAAAGAACCTGAGACAAGAAAAAAAATTAAGAAAGCATAAACGAGATGTAAATTCGAATTGAAATTGCAAAAACACAGAGATTGATATAACTTGAGTGAAAGCAAAGTATACCTGGGTTAGGAATTTTCAAAGTAATGGAGTAGAAGGGAACTTCACAGATAATTTCAAAGCACAATAAGACTCGCCAGTGATGTTTGCTCTTGGAATCAAAGGAGAAGAAACTTCGCCGGTGATCTGAGAAGTTGATTTAACGGTTACCGGAGGAAGAAGAGTGAAAGTGAAAAGTTAGGGATTTTTTAAAAAATGAAATAGAAACTTTTATATAATAAGTAAAAAGTTGCATTTTATGTAAATATGAGTTGTATTTTTGAAATTGGAAATTTAAAAAAGGGTATTCACGAAAAATTGATGAACTGTAGTATTTTTTGTTATTTTTAATTTTTTTCTGCATAATTTTGTAAAAAGCCCAATAAAATTACCAAGAGCCATGATTATTTATTTGAGAGAATTTTGAGCATGAATAAATAAAATACAATTTTGTTGAATATTAATTTTGTCGAATATTAGTCTATTAATAGTTTAAGCCTAACAAATCTATAATTTCAAATCTTTTCCTGCAGTGAGATTTATTATAGTTAATAAAATTTTATATTTATAATCTTATATAAATTCAATTCACCAATTTTTTTTTCTGATTCTGTATCTTAACAACATGAAAACAGATTTGTAATCATTTTCAGAATGGTACCTTTGTTAAAAGATCTGCTGTTAGAGAAACAGATTCGATACCAAAATTTTATAGAAGAAGAATTTGTTATTAAGATTTTGATAATAATATATACTGTCTAATGATAAAATGTAGACTGGGAAGATTCAAATTGCACAAACAATTACCCTTCTTCCTTACCATACTATACATGATTTTATTGCTACACTATATATTACCTATCACTAAAAATGCTAAATTGTCCATTCCAACTTTACCGGTTGATCCAAAATTCTAAGGAATGAGAGTCGACTCCTCTTCACCAGAAGATTTCGAGCTCAATTTGGAAACTCCAAAAGAAGAATAATCCATACTTCTCAATTTCAGCAACAAATATAGCAAAATCCCACACCCAAAACCCAAAGCAGCACTAGACCCAGTCAAAGAAATAGCAGCACATATCAACATAACAAATGACTCCTCTTTAGTGTTCATATCCTTAGAAGCCATAGCCAATTCAATCCCAGCAAACAACAATAAAACCCCAAGAATCCCAATTGGGAATTGATTCAATATCCTCACAAATGAGTTCCCAAATACCAATCCAATCACCAATTTCCCAATTCCAAGGAACACGACTGATGCACCACTCCTCGCACCAAACCTGTATTGGCCAGCTAACCCGCCTGCCCCATGGCACACTGGCATTGCCCCAAACCAGCAGCCAATCAAATTCATCAACCCAACACTTATTGACACTTTTGTAGCTGACAATTCTTGATCAGGAAACAAATCAGTTGATAATTTACACACTGCGATTACTGAATTCAATATAGATAATGGGATTTGTGGAATTGCTCCTCTCAAGAATCCAATTTTCCAATCTTCCCATGTGATTTTCAGTATTTGGATTCTTGACGGACCAAATTTAAGATCCTGAACTATAGATGGATCACGAATGAAACATAAAATTAAACCAAATAAGAACACGATTAAAGCAGAAGGAATTGCTGATAAAACCCGCAATCTTTTACTGACCCGTCTCTGAGATGGTCGGGTCAAAGAATCATTATCATCGTCGACTGTGTGATTATCAGAGCCAGAACCTGTGCTGAGAATTAAGAGTAAAAGAGCTGAGATAGCGAGAATTAAACCGTCGAGGCCAAGCCAAGAACGAGGAGTAGTGGATTTAGAGGTGACAAAATCTTGATTACAGCGAATGTATTTAATGGCGGAGAAGGCAAAAGAGAGGCCCTGAGAGAGCTGAACTCCGCGGACAACAGGGAGAGGGATAAAGCGGTAGAAGAAGGACATGAGGCCGGTAGCGCCGAGTATAAGAAGAGTTGCGGCGGTGGAGGCGCCGGCGGTTGCGATCTGGGCGGTGGTGAGATGAGGAAGCTCGGAGACGGCGACGGCGGCGATGGATTTCATGGGCTGGACGGGTATGGGAAGGCCGAAGAGGAGGCCGGTGGACATGTTGTAAAGGGCAGTAAAGATTAGAGTAGTAGAGAGGTCCAAGTGGGAAACTAAAGTGAGAGTGAGGACTATGGGGATGAAAGTGCCCAAGTCACCAACTGCGCCGGAGAGTTCGGAGAAGACGGTGGTTTTAAGGCGGAGGTGACGGCGCCACCACCTGTTCCGGTGGAGGAGAGGGGTGGTTGTGGTGGTGGAAGAGTCCATGATTAGGTTGCGATGGGCAATGAAGGGACTGGAGGCAGTGAGCTGAGCTCAAATAATGCTTCTCATAGTTATTACAACCGGACCGGCCGGTTTAACCTCGAACCGGAAGATCAACCGATTGGTTTAACTATACAAAACCGAATTGAACCGAATAAAACCGAATTTTTGGCTAAAAATTGTAAAAAATTATATTTTTTTGTATTTTTTCACCCCCATATATATATATATATATATATATTGAAAAAATTAGCATTATAAATTCTAAATATGTCACTTAATAATTTAATATACTTATTATATATTTGGTTCATTGTAATCAAATATATGTGTATATATATATTAAATTTTTATTATTATTTATTTAAAAAAATTAATATTTTAAAGTCTAAAATATGACTTAATAATTTAATATATTTATTATCTATTTGATTCATTATATATATATATATGAAATTTTCATAATTTATTTCTTTGAAAAAATTAATATTTTAAATTATAAAGATGTCACTTAATAATTTAATATACTTATTATCTATTTAAATTTATTGTAATTAAATATAATTATACTCATATATGCAAGGTTAATATTTTCTGTATTTGCTTCATTAGTACTCCATCTAAAAAAAATTTCATGATATGATTGTATTTTTATGTTTCTAATATATAATACTCAAAAATTCATAATTAATTACTTATAATAATAAAATTAAAATTATGTTTTATAATTTATTATTAGAATATTTGTGACATATATTAATATTTAATAGATATTTTTTAAATTTTTATAAAATAATATTTATAAAATTATAATATTTTAAAAATAAAAAAAATTGATTGAACCAATTAAATTATGAATCTTCGATCTCGCTGATTTTTTATCTGATCTAATTTTAATAACATTGCTTCTTCTTAACTCTTGAATTATTGCAGGGACGTTGCTAATTTCGCTCTCATTTCAAAGCTTGAGTATTAATTATTTTTTTTGTCTTTTTATAAAGAGACGGATAAAAGTTAGTTAAGGATCCATATTTGTTGATATACGTACTAAAAATATAAGTACTTAGAATAAAAGGATTAATTACATTTATGTTGATTGACTTTTGCATCTTATAACAATAAAATAATTTATAATATAAAATTTATCAATATTTTATTTTATTTTAATTAAAATAAAATAGTCTAAAAATTAATTTTTTTATATTACTAAACTGATAATTAAATACGTCATATACGATTATCATGTTATTTTAAAATAAATATGCTTAAAAAATAGATTTTGCTTAGTTATTTGGAATTTTTTAATATTTTGTACACATCATTTTTTATTGCTTAGTTATTTGGAATTTTTTAATATTTTGTACACATCATTTTTTATGTTTATATGATAACATGTACTTTTTTATCTGATGTTTCAATTTATAAAATTTATTGATATTAAAATGACATGATAATCATATATAACATGATTAAATATCACTCTGATAATATATAAAAATAATTTTCAAGTTATTTTTATTTTAATGGAAACAAAATAGAACTTTAATAATTTTTATTTTATAAATTATTTTATTATAATCATTTAAATATAAATTTTAAAATTTAATAAATACGGAAAATAAGGAGACAAGCTTAAATTGAAATTAGCGGTAAATTAGTATACGGTGGCAACATGTTTTTGGAGATAAGTATCAGGTTTAAAGAAAGGTAAATGCATGGAAGCTTCATTTCTAAGAATGTTGGGTTTAATTAAAAATCTGAAGAATAAAGGTAAAGCTTTGCAATAGAAAGATGTTAGATTGAATAAGAAGCGAAGGTGATAATAATTTGGTTACTTCAGGAATTCAACTCCACCAGTTTTCCAAATAATGATTACGTGAGAATATAATTATCACACTCTTAGTACAAATGTACTCACTTTGTCTTTTTAATCTTTTATTTTTATTATTTTTATTAAAATTAAAAAATAATAAATAAATTTAAATTTAATATTAAATTACATAATTAAAATTAAATTATTAAATTTAATTAATTATAATTTTATTAAAAAAATAAAAATAATTTAAATTATATTAAAAATTTAAAATGATAGATAAATAAAATTTAAATTTTATTAAAAAATAATAAATAAAAACAATAGAAGGAGTATAATGACGACATAACTGCATGCGCGGATTTGCTTATTTTCTTTCTAAATAATTGTTGTGATAAACAACAAAGCACCTAGCCCATGATACATCAATCATTAAAGGAGTAGTAAAACGGTTTGTAATTTTATTAATGAAAAATTTTTCAAAATAAGAGCTCAGAGTTCAAATGTTGTAAATTTACTACTTTTTTAATTGAACATATTTCAAATTTTATTTTTCCTACCCTCGAAAATATAATTATCAAAATAAGTTTAAAAAAAATACGTGATTGCATGTAATTCTTGCTATTTCAAGTATTTTCATATCTTATTTATAACATTTCCGTATGAATTATAGATCATTTAAATATATTAAGATATGTTTTATTGAAGGTAGAGGATATCAACTTTGTTATGCTTTTTGCAAAAAGTAGGGATAAGGAAAAAAAATCGAAAATAAGGTTAACCATAAAATTGGTCCAAAATTGAATCGATTTTTACGGCTAATTAATCCGATAAATTCGATTACGATTTTTAATTTTTATATTTTTTGTTAATGGTTACGGTTTAAATTTTTAAGTACCGGTTAACCGTTAGTCTACGTGGTCTGAAATCAAACCGATTTTTACTGTTAACCGATCCGATGAATTCGTTTACGGTTTTTAATTTTTATATTTTTGGTTAATAGTTACGGTTTAGATTTTTAAATACCGATTTATATATATATATATTCAATTAAGGTATAAAAATAATACTTTAAAATATATTTAAATTATATTTTTATTTCTATACCTTAATTTTTTATATTTTTCTATAAAATTTATATAATACTTTAAACTAAATTTATATTATATCATTCTCTTTAATTATATAAAAGTATTATATATAGTATACAATTAACTTATATATATATATATATATATATATTGGTGTTTATATTTTACTTAATAGCATTTAATTACGTTATTATCCAAAATTTTATTTGACTTAAAATCAAACATAGTAATTTTTAATAAATATCAAATATATTTTATAATATTAGCTATTAATTTATAAAATATGAATTTTGACTAGTAAATTATGTTTATTTCATAATTTTTATATTAAATTATTTTATATGTTGAAAATTGAATTAAATTTTATTTAATTTTTTTATATAATTTTATGTTATAAATTTTAATGGTTAACTAAAAAATATTGATTAACCAAATCGAAATCGATAAACTAGTTAATCGAATATAACGAATTAGTTAATGGTTAATAATTTTAAAAAATTAATATTAATGTACTGATTTTTTTTATTTATTTTTTATTTTTTTTGCTAATAGAAGCAAAAAGCTAATGCAATGTAATAAGGGTCGGGAGGTAATGTAGTCATTTGAGAACTATCAGATAAAGAATGTTGGCCGATGGGTGCATGCCAATTGAGTCATTGACGTGTTGGTAAAGGGTCGTGGAAAGTTAGTTGTCGGCCATTAAAGCATCCTAATATAACTTGCCCAACGACCCCTCAATCTCCTCAACCTAATCTGCCGTTTACACTAATATTTACACTTGAGCCCAATTTGCCCAGCCCAGTTTCTGTTGGCCCATTGCTAACTGAACTCTACCGCCTAAATCCAAGTCTTCGAGAGGTGTACTGTACTTTTGAGGCAAAAGGAATCTTTTTTTCTTTTTTTTAATATATGCAGGCAAATGGAACTTTAAGCTCCCTGTGTAGAGGTCTGTATAGTTGAATTTTCAGTAATAATCTAATTGAAATAATTAAAATTTAAAATTTAATAAAAGTTTTAAATTCAAATTAAATTGAATTTTTATATTAAAATATTGATTTTTTCTTATTTCATGCATCCAAACTCAATGGATTAATAATTTAAAAAATTTTATTAAGTAAAACAACATTGTTTTAAAAATTTCTAGTTTTTTTTTTAATTTCCAGTTATTAATCAAATCAAAATAATTGAAAATTAAAATTTAATAAAAATCATAAACCGAGCCGACTAACTAAATTAATTTAGTTCGATTATCAATATAACAAAATTGTAGTAACTCCAAATAGATGCAACTTTCTATAAGCGGAATCTGGATAGTTTGAATTTTTAATTAATAAAATTAAATTTGAATTGGAATTAATTTAGTTCAATTTTTCAATTATTGACCAATGAATTTTTTTTAACTCTTAATTTTTTACTATAATATTTATTTTGAACAATAAATTTGTAATAAAAGTCAAAATTCTTAACATATCAAATAATAAATGGAGCACTAATATATTTGATGTTTCAAAATCAAAAATTTAATCAACCAAATAAATTGAACTTTTTACAAAAATAAATATCATATCGAATCTAATGGATTAGCTAAAAAGATACAACCAAAAAAACCAAAACTATTTAAAGTCCATTCATTACTTTTGGTTGGATTTTGATGAGCCCCTAATGCAAACCATAATGATGAAGGAAATTATTACTTCTTTTAAGTTCAAATTGAATTAAGATCTAATCTAATCTAATAGACAAAAAGAAATATGGAATTGGATTCTGATTTGGGGTCCCAACTACTTTTCCACTAATTGCTATACACTCCTAATATTTACCTATCTATTTGCATCAAATAATTGAATTAGAAAAAGGAGGAAAGCTTTTTTGCTTTAATTACAAGTGCACGGTATTAAATATATACAGCATTTAAATCGTTAAATTAAAATTTTATTTTTTAAGTCAAATAGATGCAATATGCATTTAATATGTACATTCACCACGTCAAATTCTATCTAAAGCACATTAATTTATTACATCAATCATTATTGTTCCCTCCGTCTCATTTTAAGAAGTATTTTTTCTTATTTTAATTTATCGCATTTTAAATATCATTTTTCGAAATTTAAGAGATATATTTATATGTATATTCTTATTTATTATACAACTTATTAAATATTTTTTTATTATTCTCTATTTTTAACTACAATTATTTGAAATTTTTAAAAATATAAAAGAATATTTTATTAATTACTATAATTTTTTTATAAAATTAAAATATTTTAATTATTTTTTTAATTAATCGTGAAAATAGAAAAATATCCCTTAAAATTCTAGTAACCCATTGTTAATTAAATAAAAATTCAATTGCAAGCTTTTGCATAACTCAAAATTTCCAGGTAGATATGAAAAAAAAAAAAATCCTGTTATTATTCACAATTGAAAGGGCATTTAAGTCTTCCAAATATAAGTTGATCTAGCTGGATCGTGTGTCGCAGGAGCAGCATTTACACGAACAGGACCCATCCCACATGTAGCCGTTACATTCACCGTGCTTACTTGGCAATCCAAAAATTCAAAAACCCAAGAAACCCCTTTTTTATAAAACAAAGAATTCGACCCTTGGGTTTCTCCTTCATTCTTTCTTTCAACCAAACCAAACATCAAAGAACAAACACTCAATTGTTTCAAACATCTCTCTCTTTTCTCTCTCAAAACAAGAAGAGAAACCAAATGGCAACAGTAACGGCTGCCGATTTTGCATTCAAGGAGGAAGAAATGGTGGTGGACGAGGGTGTTGGGTACCCAAAAGCTTTTGCAAAGTTGTGTAGAGATCGTGCAGCTGGGCCTTACAGCCACGGCCCTCCCTTCACTTTCACTCCTTTCACATTGCAGCAACATGAGGTAAACAAAAATTACTCGTTTCAGAATTCCGTTTGGTTTCTGGGAAAAGATAGAGGAAACAAATAAGAAAATTGGCAATTGGATTTTTGGGTTCCTGTTTGCTTAGATATTTGAGTATGCAAGGAGACATGAGAAATAGAGTCAAATTGAATTAAATTGTTAAGTTTGTTGAAAAAAAAAGGCTTCGTGATTGAACAGAACATGCGAGAAAGTGTCTAGTAGAAATATTATTCTCGTAAATTTGGTTCTTTATGGTTGAGTAACTTTCAGGATATGAATCAGCAGGAATGTAGGATACATTATGTTGAACCAAATTCAAATTTGATGTATTCAAAGCAAGAAAAATGGCAATTTTTGGCTCGAAACAAAACATTCAAATCACGGGTGTTGGTAGAAATTTTGATTATGAGAAGCAATTTACCGCTAATTCTTCTGTACTGATTGGCCATGCTATAAATTGATTTTCGCCAGAATAGAATCTTTTTGGATGTTGATTTTTGTCAAAATTTCTTATGCAGATTTCAAGAGCTAGAGAACTAGAGCAATTGTTCCCAATTATTGATCCAAAAGCAAAGCCAACAGCCAAGCCCAAGATTTTTGTCAGTCTCTTGTGGAAGCAGCTCAGTCACCTAGGGTAATCATTTCAAAGTTCCTCTGGTCCGATAAGAATTTCCGAAGAAAAAGGATTATAACAAACTAATTGTATCATTTCTGATGCCCAATTACTGCTATTGTTTTCAGGAATGCTGGTTTCGATCCTGCAGTAATTCGAGTTGATCCATATGGCAATGTTCTATATTTCCATGCTGATAAGGCCTCTCCTCTTGCTTGGGATATTGACCACTGGTTTCCTTGCCAAAGTATAAAACTGACTCAACTCTCTGAGTCTCTCCCCTTCTCCCTCTTCTTTACAATATCTGATGTGTTTGATTTTGCCTACTGGAATTTTAGGGGGAGGACTAACAGTTCCAAGTAATCTGAGGATACTGCAATGGCAAGTATGCAGGAGAAAGCATAACAAATTGGAGTTTCTAGTTCCATGGTGGGATCTTCAGTTGGGAATTTCAGTAAACCAGTTTTTATCAATATTTGCTTCTTCAAACTCGGATTTCAGGTACATCAAAATTCTACCTTTTGCAATTATTATCCATCAAGAAATGATAGCTAAGTTATAAGCTAATGCACAATTATGGCAGGCACAGGGCATTTTCATTTTTATTCTTAGAAGGGGAAACTGAAGAAATAAATGCTTCTCAGACTGTGGAGTCACATTCCTTTCCACAACATTTCAATGAATCCAAAGAACAATTAGGCCTTGCTCCAGCTGCTCTTGTTGTATCTCGAAGAGAGTCATACGATTCTTCAATGGTTTTGAAATCATTGGATTACAATAGGCAGATAAGGCCACATTCTCCTGCCATTGGTGAGTATAACGATATCAAATGAATATTTCTTTTCCCCACAGCTGTTCCTTATAGTTCATAGAACTGTGTTCTTCTGAAGTTGGTAACTTGTATATCTTATAATCTTTACGTATTCTGCCACTTCAGCTGTGAGAAAAGTAAAGCCCGATGACTTGAAAGAAAATGAAAACCCAGACTTCGTTACAAATCCATACCGAGCCATAGTTATCGCCAGGGATTCTCTGAAGCAAAGAGAAGAAACTCAAAAGATGCAAGCTGAAATGCACAGATTGGACGACGAAGTTCATGAAATGAGGAAAAAGAATGATGAGGAAAAGCTTGCAATTCAGGACTTGGAGATGGCGCTGATAAAGCGTAGGAGAAGGGCCGAAAAATGCAGGCGACTAGCTGAGGCACAATCATCTTATAGGACTATGCTGGAGAAGATGATTAGAGATGCTATGCACCAGTAAGATTTCATAAATCTACAATAAGAGATTGCCCTATTTCAAAATAATATAGATTTAAAGATTAAACCCATTTTTTGCAGAAGTGTCATTTATAAGGAACAAGCAAGACTCAACCAGGCTGCAGCTAATGCGCTCATGGCTAGGCTTGAAGCGCAGAAGGCAATTTGTGATAACTCAGAGAAAGAACTCCATAAGAAATTCAAGCAAAGAGATGAGATTGAGAGACAGATAAGGCCTGAAGGTGAACATGCAAGGAAGAGATCAAGAATGGATGATACCTTATCCAAAGACAAAGACCATAAAGCTATTCTGTATTTGCCAGGAGCGAAGCCAAGAACTCCTCTGCACAAGGAGCTGAGAGTATTTCTAGAAGAAGAACTGAAAGCCTCTGAAGCTGCCTTATCTGGAAATGAAGATGGTAGACATGAAGAAATGGAAGAACTGATAAATCGAGCAAACAATATTAGCAGAGAGAAAAGCGATGAGCATAATAAAGCCGTGGTTGCATTGGAGAATGAAATCCTCGTTGAGCA
Source organism: Excoecaria agallocha (assembly GCA_037975025.1). Lineage (NCBI taxonomy): Eukaryota > Viridiplantae > Streptophyta > Magnoliopsida > Malpighiales > Euphorbiaceae > Excoecaria > Excoecaria agallocha. The sequence continues at coordinate 51,045,099 of CM075814.1, read as the reverse complement.
AAAGCTTCAGGCGCTAGAGATAGGAGAAGGCAAGAGAGACAAAATTCAATTCCCAATTATCCAAGAACAAGAAATAGAGGAAGATGAAGAAAGAAGAAGAGAACGTGGAAAAGGAAATGTAGAGAGATGGCTACAAATGCTGCTAGATAACTCCCAAGATGTTGATGTGGAACCTGAAAACTCAAACGGCCACGGGAAAAGCAGGACAGATGATATAATTACAAAGCTGAATCAGAAGTTCCCACAGAAAGAGCCGAAGAGTGCAAGGCGTTCAGGAATTGGAACCAAGGAAGCTTTGACTGCTGCTCCTGTAAAAAGGCAGCAACAGATACTCCAAGAGAAAGATAAAGGAAAAAAGATAGAAGAGATTGTTGAGATAGAAGAAAACAAAAACGACATAGGGAAAGGAAATGCAGATGAAGCTGGTGGTGCAGGGATTGGAAGTGGAAAGAGTTTTGAAGGGAAAGAAAGGACAGAAAACGGAAAAGAAAAAGTGCTTGCAAGGTCTGAAAGTGCAAGGTCCTTGCGTCGAATCCCATCTTCTCCATTGCTTTTGGGTATGAGAAAGGGAGTGGAATGTATGAAAAAGAAATCAATGGTAACTGGTGATGATGAAAATTCTACGAGGGTCATGCTGCAGGAAACAGCTTCATGAATTCCATCAAGAAAGCAGTAAAACTGTGAAAGCCCAAATTTTTATGTGATTAGCATTTGTATCATATCTACAATGTCCGTTTCTATACTTTTAGAAATTCTTTTATAGTGTGCCATTGGATATATGAGCTAAATAATTGTGTCGAGATCTATGTATATTGTTTTGGATTTGATTTCTGTATGAGATAGATTGATTGTGTGAGAGATGTTTAACAGCTTGTTTTACAAATAAATAAAGTTCATCTCTAAGTTTAGTTTATGCTTAAATTCTGTCCTACACACCAAATATTCCTGACAAGAGAAGTCGTGGATTAGGTAATTTCTTGTGCTTACAGGTGCTGGATCATACAAATAACTGCAAAGTCAAAAAAGTGATAGGCCATTAATGTTTCAATTCGCTTTGATGATTGCGCATACTGCATCAAGACTTCCTCTCTATAAAAATACTTGCGATAGAATAAACTATAAAATCCAACTTCCAACAAGAGTCGCATGCATTTAAAAATGAGCTCCAACAGCCTTTTAATAGCAGAATCCATTGCACCACAACATGCCAAGGTCAATACTTGCATTATTATTAAACATGACTATGTATCTCTTTTCCAGCAAAGGTACATTGTAAGGAGAATAACGATCAAAACTTAAGTCTAAAATACAGCATGTATTGTAACACCCTATACCGATCTGATAAATGGGCCGGATAAGGATGTCACAACCTAATCTATGATTTGTACGCAATATAAATTGACATATATTTTTAATTAATCATCAAAGATTCCAATTCTGATCTCTTTATTTTTTTTAAAATTTCGGCGAAATTTCTCCTTAAATAATGAGTCAAGACTCGTGTACAAAAAAATAATAATAATTTAAAGACACATTTGGAATTCATATATTTAACACTATCACAATGGAAACAACTCCATCACATATAATTTCCCCAACCTCCAATTACCTTCAAACCTCAACGATTAATTAGAATGTTTTACAAATTTTACTTTATAATAATAATAATAATAATAATAATAAAGACAAGTCATCCGAGTAGATTGTATCCATAATGTAAATTTCCAAGCTTGCATAATAATTAAATTCACATAATAAGATATATTATAAATACTTAACCATATACCAAATCTAAAGCTAAATATTTTCTCAGAATAACAAGCAAAACATAAACTTACTTAAAATGCGGTGCTTTGAAAGTGAAATAAGTACTTCTAGCTATACTAATGCATCTAAGTGATGTCCTCATCAAGATAAATTTTCTAATTCAATTATTCATCATGTAAAATTAACAAGGTATATTTTTGAATTAAGTATCTCCACAATAAGTATATTTTTGAATTAATGTAAATAATAATGTAAAAATAATTGATTTAAACTTCAATCAAATCTCATGATTTTGTAGATTCTCAGTCCATGTAGATGATAGATTACTCCGCATATAGTACCTTTATAATTTATACTCTCATTAAACTATACACTAGGATAAATTTTATTTTATTTTATTGATTCATTATAGCTTTTGTCCACAGTAATCCAAATGAATACATTAGAAAAATACATAAGACTACAACTTTTTAAGCCTAAAAGGATTGGAGAGGTTGAAACCTGACACTGTTCTTTACACCTAATATTGAGTGACCAATACCGGGCACTACAATCGCAAATTTTCTGTAGGTTCTTATTAACCTACACTATAGATTATCGTTAATCCAACACTCTTTTTGAATCCACTCATCATACCATTTGAATCCACCCATCACACCATTCAAATCCGTCCAACACAACATTTTGAATCCGTCCAACACACCATTTTGATTATCATAACTTCTAGTAATTGCAGATATAGATTTAAAATATAACTTCATAAACATATTATCTTAACAAACATGCTTAGCACACTCTTACTAATATCGTGTACACTAATCCATATGCAAGCTAAAAACTCATAGTCATGTTACTGTAATTTGGTTCGGACTAGAGAAGTTAGTTCTCTAGCTTCCTACGTATCCCTTGTAAGGAATCAAAACCATATAGTTCTACTTATGCACTTATCATGCTCTTAAGTATACACACCAATCTAATTCACGCAGTCATCATCAAGAAAAATCATTTAACTTAAATTACACATTTAACTCCATAAACATTATTTAGCAATACGCTATCTTATTATAATCACAATTTCTAAAGGGAAAATGTGAAATGGCAAAATATTAACAAGTCAAAGAGGAACGCATTTTTATAATTAAACCAATTCTAATCTGTTAAATTTCACAAACCAAACTAAGTAAATAATATAAAGTAGTTTGACTAAATAAAGTTTAACCAAGTAAACATTATAGTCCGATGATTCATCAAAGTTAAACTATTTTGTTTCCTTTAAATTTTAGTCACATGCCTAACTCGTCAACAAATGTATACACTCAATTTTCCATGTTTCTCGTTTAGATTATACAAGGTACGTTCTAATTTTAAAGATGTGTATATCTTTCATAACTACGTATCCCAATTAGCTTCAAACATACATTCATGTGAAAGTTATACTTATGATTCTAATTGCCTCAAATTAAAACTGTTTGAACTCTCCATTAGCCATATTAACATTAACTAACGTGAAGAAAATTCAAATTACGCATAAATCTAGCTACCTGAGCACTAATGACATCTTCAGACACCAACCAAGTCCCATTTCTTTCCAAGCATTTATTCCATAAATCAACATTCTGCTTAATAACCCAATTGTAAACAATGGACAAAAGTAATAAATTTTAGCGCAAACATATTATACAAGCCACTGTTTTACCAACTGTCAAACTGTATAAGTAATCGTTTCTAGAAACAGAATTTAACTAAATGCTTTAATTCATAAGACCATAAACGACAAAACCCAAATTTAACAAAATTCAACTCTATGCACGTAAACGCATTTTAATTGCTTATATAAGGCAGAAAATGTAACTCCGACAACAGTGCAACCTACTTAGCTTAAGCCATTTCCTTTAGACCGTGTCTTAAATTTAATTTCATAAATTCTTATTTGTAGTTAATCCGTTTGAGCACTTAACAATAGCTATTTACCTAATATTACAGCTATAAAGTTCACAACACATATTGTACTATAACAATTTAACGCATTTAGAATTTCACTTCTATTCTATTAACATCATTAAGAAACCTCTGATATATCTTAAACATCTGTTTCTTCGTGATTTTCATTTCACCAATTATTTCTAATTAACTATGAACACATGAAGACTAAAAATAAATCTTGCAACTAGTTTTCTCATTAACAAATTAAGCCACATAATTGACTGTAAACCCAATCCTCAAATTAAGTCATCACGCATCATATATCCACATTAAGAAACAATTTCTAACACCTATACGTCTTAACAAATATATTAAACGAATTATAAACACAAGAGACAAGCATTTGCTTCTAAGAAAAATTAAATAGCTCATAACAAAGTTCATATTGAAATTAAAAAAAAAAATTTCTCAAAGGCAATTTTGGTAGTCACATACAAGTCAAAGTCACTCTCTGCATTTTTTTTTTAATTTGTCACTATGCTCGCCGGAACAGTCGCCAGAGCTTCACCGGAGCCTCAACGGAGATGCACCAGTGCTGTCCACTTGTAGCTGAAGCCATCGGTAGCCACTTGGTGGTGTTCACGTGCCCCAATGCCTCATCCAACGGCGAAGCCACATTCAAGTGATGTGCACACCCTCAAATTTAGAATTTCTTTTAATATATATATATATATATATATATATACTAGAAACCCCCTAATTTATTTTAAATATCCCCTCTCAAATTTTAATTTAATAATAATTACATAATTTTTTTAATTAAATTATAAAAATTAAAATAGAATAATCCAAATCCATTTAAATAAAGAATCAAATAAGTGATAAAATTCAAATACTCTATCTTTTGTCCAAAAATAAAATTATATTAATTTAAAAAAATAAAAAATAACTGCCAACTTATTTAACAAATTAAGTTTACAGCAAAAAAACCCAACACATTTTTCATTTTTTATTTTCATTTTCATGCACATTTATGTTTCACTTTTTTTTCTTATTATTACAACTTTTGAAATCTTTCAAATTCAAAGTATGATTAACAAATATTTTTTTATCACTTCAATTGGCACTTGGTAAGAAAATTTTACTTTTTTTATAATTTTTAATATTGTATTTATTAATTTATGCTTTAATTGATATTTTATTATTTTACAGATTATTTAAGTTTTGGTAAGTTGAATGTGTATTTTATCACCGATCTCGAATAAAATAAAATAGGTAATTTGAGTGATGATTAATTAAAATGAAATACTTTTTTTTTGTTAATTTTGATAGTATTGACATTAAATAAATTATTCAACGGTTTCAAAATATAAAATTACGTCAAGAATAATTATAAAAAATATATTTTTATTTGATTTTAAATATATTTATTTTTTAATTTTAAATGAAATATATTGTCATGATATAATTTATGTATTTTTAATTTTTTATATTAAAATTATAATATATGCACCCGCTCATCCTGGCTCCGCCACTGGCCTCACCGTTTGGCCCTTAAATCGTCAGCTGCCTCCCTCTCCCATCTATGCGTTACCGGCGAGTGAGAAGAGGCGGAAGGCATTGGCAAGATCATCTCACCACTGGGATTTTCCTGGTGATACTCATGTTGCCAGTTGAAGACGTGGATCGCTGGAGAAAAAGGAAACGAGAGTCGACCAAAAAAGAGAAAAACGGGGAAGGAAAGAGAAGACAACGCAAGGCGCCGTTGATGGTGGAGGAACGACGACGCTGCAGCAACCGACAACAAAGGGACTACGGTGGCATACTAGCAATGGCGCCGTTGATCAGACCGTCCCTCTGTTTCTTTCTCGATTCCTCCCTCTCTCCTCTCTCTTCTTTGTTTTTCTCTCTTTCTTATTTCTTTTTTTTTGTTAATTTCACTTTTAAATTTGTGGCCATAATATTTTATCTCGATCTTAATAATATTTATTTATTTTAATTCTTTATTTGTTAGTCAAAGTATTTTAATTAAAAATACTAATTCATAAATCTAAAAATTATTTTTCGCGTATCATATCATCATAAATTTTTATTCCTGCTAACCAGAATGAAAAATACTGTATACAAATTAGAAAATATTTTCAGCCTATGTGCACGTTGAACACAACCATGTATCTTCGTTCCGTGTTTTTGTCCACTCAATGGCATGGTCTACTCATCTTTCTTTGCAAGCAATACACTTGGGTTCTCGAGGGGCTGTGCTCATAATGGACCCATAGCCCAATCAAGAGATGTAATACAGCAAAATTGAAATTTGTTTCCGTGTTTGGCGGTAATTGGCTGTATTATTCAAATTTCGTTCAGCACAGGGTGACTTTTGTTTCAACAGCACCTTGCTCCTCTATTACCATTGGAGAATGCACATCCTTGAAATGATGCAACTGCTCTGTGTCCCCAAGTGAAATCTCTCCTTGGACTTTGTCGGAGAGGAATGACTGCATATTCAAATTCTTTTGAGCTTATTACCGGTTCCAGAAACCTACATCACTGCAAGAACATGTCCCATGTTTGAAATGGTGGAACTGCTCTGCATCCCTTTCTGAGATCTCTCTGCGAACTATCTTGGAAATAAATTTGATACTCTTATGACAGCTTTGGCACATATAGAGATTCTTTGTAACCAATATAGTTGTCCCAGGTGCAGTATTAATTAACCCAAATGCCGTGGCAAGTCTCTCACTATGCCCACAAAGGACGTCAGCTCGTGATGCTTCAACTTCATCAATAGAACTATAATCTTCACAACCGAGACCAGCTGCCTTCATTTTCTCATAAAACCCCTCCAAAACTGCATTTATCTCCTTTATTTGAGGATGAAAACTGTCACCACTAAGGAAAGCATGAAGTTTTCCCTTTAATTCCACCCAACTACAACCAGGATCAACGATCAGCCCTTCATCTTTCATTATCCTTCCTACTTTTGCAAGTTCATCCCATTTACCGCTGTCAGCATATAGATTACACAGGAGAATATAATACCCGATACTTTTTGTGTCCTTGAAAATACGCTGGGCTGCAACTTCCCCTAGCTGAACCTGCTGATGGAGTCTACATGCATTCAATAAGGCTCCCCATAAGGCTGCATCCGGATTCATAGGCATTTTCTCAATAAATTCATGGGCTTCCTTCAGTTTTCCTGCACGGCCAAGTAAATCAACCACACAGGCATAGTGTTTCAAATTTGGGTTGACACCTTTCTGTATCATACTGTTAAAATATTCCAAACCTTCTTTTACCATTCCAGATCTACCACAAGCACATAGTAGAGCAATAAATGTCACATCATCCGGATTGATTTCAGACTCCATTTTACTAAATAACTCTACTGCCAGTGCACCTTGCCCTCGTTGTGCATATCCTCTCAGCAAAATATTCCAAGCTGCAACATCCTTTTGATGCGAATTGAATTGATTCAATGCCAGTCCCATCCTTCCACACCTCACATACATGTCCATAACTGCATTTGGTAGAAATCCCTCAGATGCTATTCCGGTCTTCAAAGCATAGGCATGGATCTCTTTTCCACACATCAGGGCTCCAATTCTAGCGCATGCAGAAAGGACAGAAATCAAAGTAACAGAATTTGGAGTTAAGTTGTACTTCATTTGCCGAAATAGCATCAAGGACTCAAAGCATCGATCATTCATCCGAAGTCCAGTAATAATTGAAGTCCAGGATATCACATTTTTGTTGGGAATGCAATGGAAGATTTCCAGTGCTTTATCTACACATTTGCATTTTGAATACATATCAATAAGCGAGTTTGAAACTATAACATAGGATATTAGTCCAGTCCTTTCAGCAAGCTCATGTGGCCTAATGCCCATGTCTAATTGTCCTAAACCAGCACAAGAAGATAAAACACAGGCTATTGTTATTTCATCGGGCATTATACCCTCTAACTCCATGTTCTTGTAAGTTTCCAAGGCCGTTTCGTGAAGCAAATTATCCTCGTAGCCTGAAATCATTGCTGTCCATGACACAACATCTCTAGATACCATCCTTGAAAACACCCTTTCTGCTTCCCTCAAAGATCCAAAACTCGAGTACATTTGGATCAATGAAGAATAAACTGAGGAATCACTGCTGTACTGTGTTCTCATAATATATCCATGAATTCCCTTCCCTAGCTTATCATCATCGAGAAGTTCGCAAGCAGAAATTACTCTAGTCATTGTCATCAAATCTGGATCCATCGAAAGCTCACGCATTTGGAAAAACAATTTTATCCCTTCTGTGCACTATCCATTCTCAAAATATCCAGAAATCATCGCATTCCAAGAAATCCTATCCCTTCTGGCCATTTTATCAAACACCAAGCGTGCTAACCCGACATGGCCACATTTTACATACATTGTGATTAAAGCATTTAGCACGCTAACATCCATCTCAAACCCGAATCTCATCACATGGCCATGAATCTCCCTTCCTCTTTCTAAATCACGTGCTCCACCACAGCTCCTCAAAACACAGGGAAAATTATAAATATCAGGCCTAAGGCCGACATCAAAAAAACCTGCTTTTGCATTCCCACCAACCAAAACATTCCATGAAAACAAATCCCTTTCACCCATTCTTCCGAACACATTCCAGGCATTACCCACATCACCAAACCTCACTAACATGCTTAACAGTGCGTTTCCAAGCCTAACGCTCAGTGGGATAACCGGTGAATTGAAAACAGTTGTACACACATAATCCCCTTCACTGCACCCTCTCCTGTTCTCACATAACCTTATCAAAGCAATAAAACTTTCCTCTTCCACTGCAATTCCCGATTCTTGCAGAGAGTTGAGGTGCTTTAGAGCTCGATCCAGATTTCCCTCGAGGCATAGTTGAAACAGTATTGAGTTTGTTAGGTTTTGAGCTGTGAGTAAAGTGGTGGTGGTAAGTGAGGTCTGAGGGTTTTGTAGTGCAGAGAAAATATTGGATTTCTGAGGTTTAAAAGAGAGAGTGGAGGTCGTTTCGAGCTTGCGGGAATTAAGATTGTGGTGATCTAGTGAAAGAGGGAACCTTGGGGCAGAGAAAGCCATATTCGGAAGTGAAGCTTAAGAGCATTGTCTGCAGAACGGCTTTAGAATGGAGCTTAAGGGCTCATTGATTTTTAGCTTTGAAGATCAAAATGGGTAAACCATAAATATTACAGTCAGGAAAGACAAGTTTTGCCAGCCACAGATAAAATCCTAATTTCTTTCGTTTTTTTTTTTAAATAAATAAATAAAGGATAAGATACTAATCTAGTCATTTCAAAAGTTTTATTTTTTAAATGGACTGCTTGTCTATAAAATTCATTCCCATTGTTTATTCAGAAGAAACTTACCAAGCTCATCTGGACCAGCATAATCATATGTAGCCCGGATGTATATTGAAACTTGATTTCTGGATTAACGAGTGTATATAGTATCATGCCATACAAATTATAACAAATTGATTAGATATCAAGTACCATACGATACGTCGAGGTTCTTGCAAATTGACTCTTTGGCGAGGGAAACAACAACAATTACGGCAGGTACACCACGATCTGGCACAAGCATTGGCTACTTTTAGGGGCGTGCAAAAAAAAAAAAACACAAACAAATCTGACCAATTCGAACCGAATCGATGTATTTGGATGGGTTAATCGAATTGTTAGAATCGGATCGATTATTGAGATGGATGTTAATTGGGTAGGGTGAAACCCGACTGATTCGAACAACCCGAATTTTTAATATATAAATAAAAAAATTATAATTTTTCTACAATATTAATTAATATATAATATATATTTAATGTAATTTTGAAATTGTTAGTTTGTTGTATTTTTAAAATATTTTTTATGGTATTTAATATTATTTATTTGTATTAATTTAGGATTTTAATTTAAATATGTAAATTTTTAAAAAAAATCGAATTGTTCGGATCGGAATCCAAAAATATCTATTTGTTCGGATAAAAATCCAATATTTATGTAAAATCGGATCAGATAAGTAAAATATATAAATTTCGTGTTTTAGGTTAATCGGGTTCATCCGAACCGACGGATGCACACTCCTAGCTACTTCAGGTGCAAATTCAACTTGGTCTAGTTTTGCAAATTTGTATACTCTCCTAGCAGAGCCCAGGCCCATTATAAATTTAGGAGGGCCGAGCTGGGATGTGCTTCCAAGTTTACTGAACGAGTTCAAGTAAACTACTTTTTTGTGTCTATATAAATATAGGGGCAGATTGTGAGGTATATTAGATATACTTTATACTGGAGAATATTAACCATTTAATACAAAAATAATATTTCATGTTCTTCATTTAACGGTTTCTATTTGATACATCCAGTATGTTTGATTTATGAAATCATCTAAAGGCCAAACTTTTTTTTTTAAAAAAAAGGTAATTTTATATGAGTGTAAGATTGCCTTCAATAGTTACCATTCATTGACTTAGGCATGAACAAAGCAAGAAAATGGAAATGCATACCATAAAAAAAAAAAAAACTGCATCTTATCATCTTGATCTTAGCAGGTTGGGACAGTACATCAGAACCAACTAATTAAGGAACATCATCATTTTAAAAACTTAATAAATAATACTTCCTATTTCTCTCCTTCTTACTCTTCGTAAGTTTGCGTTAGATCGTCTCATTAAGGTAAAAACCAGAAATGGTACTCATGAAAACAAAAGCAACCGAAAAATAGCGATGAATCAAGCCCGGGCTACGTACTTTTCCATTACATTTAAATTAGCATCTCATGCATATTGTCAGTGGTGGAATTGTAGAATTTAGAAATACAACACAAACTTTATGAACAAGATACGGTGAAAATAATTGAGCTGGTTTATGAGCATCGAACTGAGATGAAAATATCGAATCATAGAATTAATTTTGTATCTTTATGTCGTTGTTTGCAATAGAAATATGCTTTGGTCCACTAAAAAAACCAAGATTCCCGATTAATTTATCCCGCTCATTGGATCTATATTCAAGAAATTGAACTTGCATTTCATTTTCCTTTGATACATTTCCAGTGAATACTACCAATTGCATATACTTAAACATTGTTCGGTTCCTCGATTAACAGCCATTCTTGAGCTATATGTTTATTGGTATTGAATATGATTCGTACTCGCTGTAGTTTCTTGTGTCAATTTAATTATAAAGATTATTCAAGAAGTAAAAAGTAGTGCAGAAATTGAATCCAAGCTAGCATGTGAATGAAAGCAATAATAGAGATCTTATTCCTGACATATTAAATAACTACATTATTATCTTAAACCATAATTAAGTAATTAATACAATAGAAAAACAACCAACATAGTATAGTTAATTAGCATTAAAAACTTTAAAAAAAGAAAACACAAATCAAAACGATTGATGTTGGTTGATTTCAAGACATGGATTTTCTCCACCTATTAGGAGTCCTACCTTTAACAAGCTTAGTCTTGATATCAACAGGAGTTTGCCTTCCAAATCCAACTTCTTCTTCTTCCAACTTTTCACTAATAGTTCTAAAACCAGGCATAATCCCAAATTTCTTCCACCTAAAAAAACTCTTCTTTTTCTCCACCATTCTTTCCATTTGCATTTGTAAGGCACTGCATTGCCCTTGCAGTCTCACCACATCTTCTCTCAACTTCTGTAGCTCCATTTGCTGTGCATTCATTTCTCGTTTCGAGTAGCACCGCCCACCCGCCTCGACCCCTGGGTTCGGACTCCTACTCCCAGTAAATGACCCACTCCAGTCTATATGCCGGTTCAGTTTGGTTTGCTCAGAAAATAGGACTTGAATTACAGCTCGAACCGGTAACCTTTCATTTTGAGCTGCGTGAATTGTTGCCTCCGGGGTTAACTTTCTGCTGTCTATTAATCTGCATAGAATTTTCCTTTCTTGCTTTGATGTTCCTTGATGTGCCTACTCGTTGTACACAGCATAGTCGTAATTTAATTATACATCAATATTTGCTAATACAATTTGGGTTTTAAAAAAACCTTAAATATAAGACAAAATTCTACAATTGATGATATGTCGATGTAATTCATCTGACACTCTCTCACAGGTTACAATGACCACACAAAATCAAAAGACCAAAATCAGGCAAAACAACGTACTCTATGGTTACATTTGGTGAAGGGCATTACTGTCTATTCACCTATCTGTCCCTGCAACGAATCCCGACCTACTACCATACTGTTTCTTACGAAAGAATCTTGTGTTGGTGAGAATACAGCTGCATGCAACCACTTGCATCCCTATCCACAAATAATTTTTTTAATTGTTCTTTTTCCTATTCAATTACATCCCTTTCGACTAATTCTATTGATAGGTAAATAATTAACAAAAAAAAAAAAGAATTAATAACTTTGATTTAGAAGTACTGATACTTTCTTAAAGTGTCGAATTCGAGTATATTCATATGACATGTAAAGAATTAATAAAAAAAAATCAATACTCAAAGACTCAAAGTCTCAAAATGAATAAAAAGAAGAAATTACAGGTAGCAATAAACTTACCTTGAGATAGGTATCAATGGCGCGATAAAGACCATCATCAATAGCACGAGCGTGGGTAGGCAAAGCAGAAGCAAGATCATCAAATTCCGACAAACTCAAATTGGAATCTAAAGCAGCTTCTGCTAAGTAAGAATCAACAAGCTTAGCAACCTTAATTAAAGCAGCAGCTCCGCTTTTAGCTGTCTCATCTAAATTAACAAACCTCTTAACTAGCCGAATAACTAACTCAACGTCCAACAGTGTTCCGCAAGTATGGCTAAAAGATGGTATCATTAGCTCTTTCAGTGAAGCTTGGTCAAGTTGCCATGAAATCCTCTTCTCGAGCTCCGCCCTGTAAGCCGGCTCCACCCCAAACATGTTCGCCGTCCGCAGGAGGCGCAGGAGGAAGTTGCACGGAATTGAATCCTTCTCCGGCGGCAGAATTCCGACCAGGGTTTCCACGAAAAATCTCTTTTTCATCCATGAAGTTGTTACACTTTCTGGGGATTCTTCAAAGTTGGTTATGCCGGCAATATTATTGTCACCAGAGAGCTCGGGTAACCATTTTGATGCATAGTGAGCTATGATTGACCCTATAAGGTCGGGTCGGACCCCTTTAGCCTTGATGCCGGCTAAAGTCTTAACGAAATAATCCATGTTGAGTATGCAGGCGTCGTCGAACCAGCATTCGGGGGCGAATTGCGATGTTTTTCCCTCGAAAGTGACAGGATCTTGTACAGAGGACTTTTTCATTATTTTGGTTAGAAAAGTGTGGCAGAGGAGGCAATTCAGAAGGATATATTCATGTGGATGAGCTTTTTGAAAACCCAACTATTAAATTTAAGGAAAAATCTATTTAATTATAAATAAACGTAGATGTCATAAAAAAGAATGAACTCGAAATCTCACATTTTTTATCAAATATTGGACATCAAACTGATATATATATATATTAATGATGAAATTTATGGGTGTAGGTGTTGCTTATTTATCACTAATCATGGGGTTGGCACTTTCAATGGTCTGAAATCACATTTGAAAAATTCATTTTAATTTCCATACGTAGAATGCAATTTGTAGAGCCTTAAATTTTCTAGCTAATTTGGTATTAATATGACTGTAATTTTTTTAACTAATTGTCGATAAAATGTGTAAAAATAAGATGTTTAAATAAGCATGTTACTTGAATTTATGATGAGTGTGAGAATAGATTAATAAGGTTGCATTTTGTGTTTAAGAAAGGAATCATGAAGTACTAAAAATTGCTGGCAACGTTCGAATGGATGTGTGCAGTAAGAAAGGATAAGAAATGAGAGAATGGGCGAAAGGAGAATACAAATGTGATTAATGCTAAATATTCCATTCCAATGGTACGTTGTGGACATATTCTATATATAAAGACAACAAAATTAATTAGATTCCCATTTGCCACCCGAAATTGAAAGGGACTTTCCTTCTGCAAATGCCTATTCCAGCTGAATAAATTGCTATCTACTCGTATGATTTCGTTGCCATTTCAATATGAAACTTTTCCCCAAGATATTTAAGATTTATTTTTCGCTTAATTTATTTCAAAACTTATTTTTTAGGACGATTTACAAGATTTATAAATTTTCAAGACTTAATAAAAATAAGAGAGCTAAAAAAATAACAGTCCTAAAGAAAGGTTAATGCGTTTTGCGAATGGATTATAAAGATATGTTAAAGTTGTACGAGTAGGCGAGGAAGCATCTCACAACATGCAGACGCTGAGAATCACTTAAAAGTTTCCACTCAAACTTTAGCAATCACGGGATTGATTACAAAAGCAAACCCATCAAATCATCATATCATGACGGCGCATATCAATTTTCTTTTTCCGACAATTATCTCTTTTTATTGTTGTTATATGAAAATATATCAAATCATTAATAAAAAGGGTGAAAAACTCAAACTAAACGTTTCCCAAGAAAATCATTATTGTTTTTCTTGGTTCAATAATGAATATTTTATTTTAAAGCTACTATTTTATATCTATAATTCATTAATTTAACTAATTCGAATGCATCAATGATAAAATATTTCTTATTAAATGTTCAAAAGTATTCCATTTATTACATTTTAAAAGATAATTGTTTAATTTTTATAAAATTTAAAATATTTTAATTTTATAAAAAATTATAATTATTGATAAAAATATATTTTTATATTTTTAAAAATTTTAATTAAAAATAAAAAATAGTAACAAAGTAGAAAAAATATTTAATAAAATATATAATAAATAAAAATATATATTTTTTATTTTTTTAAATTTAAAAAAAATATTTAAAATGAAATAGAGTAAAATATAAAAAATAATCTCTTACAATGGTAAGAAATGTATTTCACAATTGAAATTAAATTACACGGTTGTCGTTTATTCCAACACCTGGTTATTCCATTATTATTTTTTAGGTAGCTGTCTTTGTATAACATAAACTCCAAAAAGGAAAGAACATGAGAACATGGGATAAAGCTTGAAAAATACAAAGAGATTTTAAGAGAATACAGATTTTGCAGGGTCCGTCCGGAAATTATGCATGAGTAGAGAATTTCATGAAAAGAAAAATAAATAAATAAATAACAGATTTCTATTCATATCTATTCATATTAGTTCTACAGGCACAGGAACTAAAAAAATGAAAAAACTAAGAGAGTAAGCCCATTATCAAGGAAAATGTGGACTTAAAAGAACAGCAGAATGCATAACGCTTCTAGCTATTATTTCTTTCTGTGAAATAAAATCCTACAATCAACAATTCACCTAAATGGTGCTTCTCGTTTGGTCCACTTATTCTTCCACTACACCACCTTTGAATGATGGAAGATTTTAGACCTTGCGGGGGGCTGTTTCGCTAGTCGAGTCCCCTGCTGCTGGATTAAGCGAGGAACTGCTCGTGAGGGAACCATTTCCACTTTCATCACTGGACACAACTGGGATCTTGACAGCAGCTCTTTCCATCTCCTTCTCGAGCTCTTCTTCCTGGCGCAGAGCAGTAAACTGTCCATCAAGAGACTTGGCTGCAGCTAACCATGCAAGGACAATCACGAGGAGCGTTCCTCCAAGATAAGGGGTTGAATTTGCAAGTGAACCAAATGTCAAGATCATAAATTGTTGAATGAGAGCTCCTCCAGACTTCCCCAACGGATTGCAGACAACATCAATGGCCGCCTTTCCTTTAACCTACAAGGATTGATTAGAAAGAAAAAGGGAACATCAGATTCCAGAAGCAGTATATTCTGAAGCATTTGCCTTCAAATTTGACTGAAACAGTTCCCTGGAGTAAGTAAAAGATCCAAACCTTGGTCTCCTCATCCAAAGGAATATAGGCCATTTCTTTACAAGGGTCAAACAAGCTGTACTTGGCACTCTTGCTGAAAATGTTTTGCATGGCACCCACATATACAGCAGCAAGAAGAGGAGTCATGCCAATTGATGCGAGAGCAGGGGTTAGAGGAGCACCGAATAAAATTAGAGAGAAGAAAGCAACTCCAGTCAAAAGCAAGACCGTAGGTGTAATTTTTGCAGCAACTCCCCATCCATGTTTTTCAAATATATACTGGCTAAGAAGCATCATTGTGAATGTTGCTATTCCGGTAGCTGTTGAAAAGTCACCCATAAAGGAAGAGTACTCGTTTGGGCTTGGGAACTGCAAAACGGACATTGAGTAAGTATGATGTGTGTTGCCATAGAGAATAGAAAACTAACATTAGCCAATTCAGTTTACCTGTGCTTTGAGCTTTGATTTCCAAGTAACCTCAACCAAGTTGATGCTAATACCATATGCAACCACCAAAGTAGCAAGATCTCTTATGTATCTTGAAGACACCAGGAACTTCAAGCTCTCCATTGTACCCATCTTTGGCTTTTCCTGCACAAACATTTTTGCTGAAGGTAAGAACAAATTGTAATTGCAAATCTGCCATTGAATAACATGCTGAATCTCAAATATACATGTGCCTCAAATTGAACTCGGCCGTTCCATCTGCTTCAAATTAGAGCTCATGTGCATATTCCTGTTTTTGTTATGTTACGACGCATCATAGTTTAAATGTCTTTTATACATTCTTTAAAAAGTATTTTTTTTCAAAGCCTGCAAACCCTTCCAAACCGATATTTCTTGGCCTGACTAAATCCCAAAGAGGCTTGGGCCAAGCTTGGACATCATAAATAATTATGCAAGCCCGGTCTGAGCCCGACCTCAAACAGGTATAATAGGAAGGCAAGTTTCTATAAAATAACAAATGATCACTTCACACCCTTTTGGGCCATATGAACAAGCCATCTTTCCCACCCCTCACTATATTGACTGTTTAGAAGAACCTAAAACATAATACAGGTTTCAGGTTTGTACATCTAGCAAGTGAAAGAGATACAAAAAGACACACACACAGAGAGTGAGAGAGAGAATTTCCCTGTTAACAGTCAGCATTGTGCTGAACAGGTCTAAATAGGTTCAATTGGTAAAAACTGTCGCATGATGATTGTCAGATCACTAAAACATCACATACGACAGATAGATAGACATGGCTATCTATGTTCACGCTCTAGCAAACATGCATGCATATGAAAAAGTTGTTAAAAACTCCACCTTTAACAGAAGCAGATAATCAATCCATATGTTTAGTACAGTTTAATGATAAATAAAAATAATGAAATAGTGAATAGGGAGACTTCTACCTTCTTCTTCTTGCTACGGGTTGGGAGAGGGACAGAGTGATTCACCCACCAGTAAAGGAAACATATTCCAAGCCCCATCAACACCACAATACTCATCATTCCTTTAAGTGAGATGGCCCATCCATCAACTCCAGGGCCCAAGTTCTTTCTCAAATTAGAGAAATACTTCACTGTTCGGCCTGAGAAAATCAGCGCAATATTTGCCCCAAGCCCAAACAAAGGATAGAATTTCTTTGCTTCTTCCACTGTAGTGATCTGCACAGATACAATCACATATTTAGTTTCAGCTTTCAAGACCAACATGCAGATATTGATCAGGTATAAACTTCAAGGGTATATTACTCATTCAAATGGCACATGTCTACTCATCCAAATGGGACATATAAAATGCATTGAAGTAACAAAATTATTAATTACAAAGAAGCATCATCTTTACACAAGTACTCCACCACTGAATGTAGCAGATGATATTTGTATCATCATCAGCGCTCAAAGTCTAGTACACATCTCCTCAAGGATCAAACAACAACAATAGTAAAAATGTAAGGGTGAAAAAGAATACATATCAAGAACACTGCAGGACTCTAAACCTTGTGCAAAGAAGAAAATGATTCATATCGGAATCTGTTTGTAGGAAATGAGTATGAAGCAGTCACTAGTTCGGAGAATCGTTAAAGAAACTAGACCAATAATTAATAACTCCAGTGAGTCATTTTTTGGTAAAAGGTGGAATTGCTACATCTACAGGAGTAGAGCACACCTTAACACCATAAATGATGGATAAGAGTAACACAAAGTGCTACAACCAGTCAATGGCTAAAATATCCAACTCAGAACATAAGAAAACAGATTGTGCAAACAATATGACATATGTTTCAAAGCACGTGGTAGTCAGTTATTCCAACATTCACTTGCGAAAAACTTATCCCTGTTTTAACAGATAAAAGTGTAACACCTTCACGAGGTGAACAGATATTCTGCCTAAAGCAGTGAATATCAATTCAGGTTTGTCAAATGAATAGATATTGACTTCATTGAGATTAAAGGTGTAAACCAGAAGTTATTCACGAATGAAGAATCTGATTATCCATTTTACAGCATTTGGCATTGGATTTCATAGCCTTTGAAGCACATTCGTTCTTAATAAGCCAAATAAGACAGAGGCAAAATAATAACACCATCAGAATAGCAAACAGAACAAATATCCAGCCCTCTCTCACCAACATCATGAATAAGAAAAACAACAGAAATGAATGGATAACTTCTCCATAAGGTCAATCAATCGTTGGCTCAAACATCACTTTCTTTCTTTCTTTTTTAACCAAAACTGCAAATCCAAAATCCAAATAAAATAAGTATCATATTTGCAAATTATGTCTCATATTCAACCCGGCCCTGTTAAACCTGTACAAGATATGACATGAGCATCACTATTGGACAGATATAAGGTTGGTCTCCAAGTATCCTACTAGACAAAAGCGTCTAGTCATATGTAAAAGAAGATACTTTGAACTGCACACAAGCACTAAAACGATATTTACAAAGGCAAGAGACTGGGTGCCAAAATCATCTAAAAACTTGAAAAAAGATAACTGAACGGCTAATATTAATTTTAATCAGAATCCATGTGGAAGCATGGTATACCTGATTAGCGAAACCCCAGAAGAGCACTGAAATCACAACACTCCCCCACAATTCAGCCATAACATAAAACAAACAGAAGCTCCAAATCCTCATAATTGCAATAGGACCAAGAAATCTTGGGCCAAGCACATTGAGAAGCTTATCAGCAAACGCTTGAGGGTGGATGTGATTGCTAAGAGGATACAAAAGGAACCCAAAAGCTCCAAAGAAAGCAATGAAAGGAAGAATAACGGTATAAAAGAGAGCCTGCTTAGACAAAACATTAGCCAATTGATTGTATAACAACATAAACCCAATAGCCATAGGCAAATTCACCCATGTTTTGAGAAATGGTATAATCTCAGCACTACTCCCTTTAGCCGTCACAACCAAGACATCCTTTGTATCTCTGAGGATTGTGTAGTTAAAAAGAATACAAAAAAACATCAATCCAAGAGGGATAATTTTTTTAAGTGTAGTGAGCTCGATACCCAAGATCTTAGGCTGCTCAGCTTCACCAAATAAAGGTTGCCCATCAGCAGCAGCCGCAGCCTCTGCCTTACAAATATGCAAATTCCGGTCTTTTAGGGGCAAAGCACTTGGTTTTGACACAACACTTGGAAATTTAGGAAACCCATTAGAGGATAAAGATAACCCAGGAAGGCTTTTTGGTTTTGCAGCAAAAAGTCTGTGCTTTAAGCCCTGCGATGGGTTTAAAGAAGCTCTGGTTTTAGGATTAGGTGGCAAGGAAAAAAGCCCTCTGGTCTGCAACACAGCTTCCATTTCTTTGCTTTCTTATCTCTCTACCAAATCTCTAGTTTTTCTTATTCAATAGAAAAACATGAGAAGGAAGGCACCAACGAGATAGATAGAGAGATAAAGTGGCTTAAAGGAGATTGTTTTCTCAGAGAGAAGAATCGGGGGCTAATATAAATATCTTTTTATACCAAACCCTTGAAAACCCTTAAATTTTTCGAATAAAAGAAAAATTCTACCCCAAATAAAAACAAAATCTTTGAAATCTAGAGAGATTTTTTGCTTAAGAGCTAAACTTCATTTTTTGCTACCGGAAAAAGAAAGGGTTAAAAAAGATTCGAACTTTTGGGGTCTCTCTTTTTCATTAAGAGGAGGCTAATTTGATGGCTCTGATAAAATGATGAAGCTTCCAATTTTGTTGCGGAAGAAAACAAATTATGGACCAGAATACCCAAGATTGCCAAATGCAAATTAATGAGGAGAGGTGGAAGCAAATCAGCAAGAAAAGGAGAAGAAGTGGTTCTCGGTATTTGACACAGTCAAAATGAAGCTGAGGGATCTTCCCAACAGCGCAATTGGAATCAAATTCACCATGTGCAATTAAGGTCATTAATCCAATTTATGGACCAAAATGCGCTTGGGTTTTCGCGTTTATGACTGTAATGCCCTTGAGATATTTTTCGCCCTTTTCTTTCTAAAAGGGTATGTACATGGGACATTAGGGATTGAAAATTACATGTGAGATTGGAAAGGTGGCCAAGTGGGACTCTGTAAATCGGTGAACTCTTCATGCACTGCCTGTGTGATTACAGCTGTTTAAAGCTTTCTGTAATTTCATTTTTCTATTAAAAAAATACTTAATTTTAGTTTTTTTTTTTTTACTCTTTCCTCGCTCAAAAAGTTAGGGAGCACTACGTTAAAAAAAAGGTAAATAAACTAATAAGAAAATTTTTAGGTAAATTTCAATTATTAATTTTAATAAATACTTAAATTATGTTTTCCTTAATATATTTGTATGTTCTGTTCATTAGTAAATAAAATTATTTAGATGTTTTTTTAAGTGAAAAAATATTATTAACATGTTTTAAGTCAATTAATTAATACTGTAAGAGTTATTCTTAAAAAAAATATATTACATCAGCTTTTTTTCAATTTTATTCTTACCATTGGTGAACAAAATAGTATAAAAAAATAATTATATCATTTTTTTAATAAAATTAAGATAAGTTAATCATTATTTTAAGATGCATGTAAGAACCAAAAATGATTCTAATTGTAGGGCGGAGAGGGTATGTAATTGTAATTACATAGTGGATAATAAACGGTTAATTTGTGTTAGATTGATAGGAACATTCTATATATAATAATTAGTGGGGACGTAACATTTACTCGCAACAAAACCATCGGCTAAATCAGATATTGGCTGTCTTTAATCACTTTCTTTTGTTGCCCACCAAATTTTTAATCACTGTGAAATTTCATATTCATCCAAATTCAAATCAATCAAGCTCAAACCATTAGTTTTTTGAGATATATATATATATATATATACACACACGCACCGCTGAGGTGCATGTTTCTCGTAAGTTGTAAGCTTCGTTGCCTAAATTAGACCCAAAGGATTCCATGGCTGACCGTAATTTTCAAGGTCAAATCAGGTGGCTTCCAATTTGTATTTGTTTACCGGAAATACTTCAACGGAGAAAATTGCCTTTTATTCCATTAACCTAATTTAAATTCCAATTATTTTAATCTATGATATAAAAAATTAATTAATTGCTTAAACCTGGGAATTAGGATGCTTGTTTTTGTTTTACAGCTATCAATAATTCCTATAAATTACATTTTGCCCTTTAAAATTTTATAAATGCAAAAGAAAAAAAAAGAATTTTATTCCTATTTCAGAAACCAAAAAACTATTATTGGGAGTTGTTAAAAGGGAATAAAACCATATATATATATATGGAGAGAAAGGAATAAAATCATATGCGGCAGACAATAAACATGTGTATTTATTAAAATAAATGTGGGTCAAATTTTGAGAGCTTAAATCCCATGTTTTCCGGATGAAAAAAATTGTATTGCAGACGACTGATGGCTCCCCTAACTTCCCTAAAACACCCTCGCTACTCTATAAGCCGAAGTAGGCCCCGCATAATTGGCAAAATAATCAACTAAAGTTAAAAAGTATTTATGTGTCCAATTCAGAACTATTGTCCACCTATATATATATATATATTGAAAGGGAAAGTGGGTTTGATATTGTCTTAAATATATTGAATATTAAGCTCGTATTTAAGTATAAATTTATAACGTGATCCATTAAAATGATTTTTGAAATTGAATCTAAAAAAAAAATTGAATCCAAACTTATTACAACTTACTCAAATTTAATTTGAGCGTTCATAAGTTTTGCAGTTAAATAATAATAATAACAACAACAACTCCTACTACTACTACTTAATTTCTTATCATCATTATCACATATTAGATAGATTACATGCCAACTTTTTCCTTTATCAATTTCATCATCCGATAAATTAGCAAATAATTATAGGAAAACTGTATTGACTGGCATTTAGATTTTTTAAAATTTTTATCATTAAACCCATATATTTTATTACATTAAACTCCTAATTTTTTATTTATTTACACATTAAATTTTTAATAAATAAAAAACATAAAATTAAACTATATATCTGTTAGGGATGAAAATAGACCGATTAACCGGTCCATTAACAATTTTCTTAAAACAGTTCATTAATATATGTTAACCGCTATATCGGTTTTGGTTTTTAACTTGATTTTTCAAATCGGTTTATCGGTTAACCACTAAAAAATTTTAATTTATAAATTTAATAAATTATATAATTTGTAATATTATTTTTAATAGTTAAAAATGCTTTAGAAATGAAAAAATACAAATTAAATACAATATCCAATAAAATAATCAAAATAAAAAATAAAATTTTCATAATTAATTATAAAAATTAAATATATTTAATATAAAACTAACAATAGAACGCTAATTATACACATAATTTTAATATTTATTTACTAAAAATATATATTTTAATAATATTTTACAAAATTATATATCATAATATTTATAAATTACATAAATATTGAAAAATATAAGTGTAAAATTTAAAATATAATTTATAATATATATATATATATATATATATATATTCTGTTTTGGTTTGGATCGTTTAATCATCGATTTTTAAAGTAAAAATCATAAATATAAAATTTCGATTCGATTAATCTAAAAATCGATTCGATTTCGAATTAATTTTTCGATTAACAAAAATTTTGATTTTTTTTGCTCACCTGCTTTAGTATGTATATTCGAACTACAATTTGATGTGCCCCTACTTACTACTTGTCAACTTTAAGTTAATCAGCATTTTCAATTAATGATTCGATTTTAAATTGATAAGTGTATTAACTATTGAGAGTAAACTGAAAATAAAAATTCATGTAAAATGAAATGAAACATATTATTCATCCGCTGAAAATTTTAATGTGTAAAAAAATTAGAGGATCAATATTAGAAAATAAAAATATAAAAATTTATAAATTCCGTCATACTTTCTCCAATAATAATGATAAAAAAAAACATATGCTAGTATGACACCAGAAACATTGCAAAAACTTATTTTATCACGATAATATGTTGAAAAATGGAATCAAGTCAAATTGAATTTTAAAAATTATTTTAAAAAAGATTTTAAGTATTATAAAATAATATTTAATTTCTATAACCGATCTATCTAATTTAAATTGTTAAAAAACGTTAAAGGTGACGATGGTGAAATGTTGGCAACATTTTGTTTTCGTTTTTTAAGGACGAAAAATAGCAATGTGTATATATATGGGTCCCCACCAATTTGGAAAGGCGTAAAAGGCAAATATAATATTGTTGTCAAAGCCTCAAATAAGAGAGAACCAACACGCCTCTCTAGTTTGAACTTTGAACCGAAGATTCATACCGACTTCTGATTTTCTCGACGTTTTAAATAAAACCTAAAACTTATTTTATATTGGAATACAATAAAAACTGGGGACTTTTGTTTCTCAATCTACAATTTCACTGTTTTTGATAAAAAAAAAAGTGTCAATTAATTTTACCTTGGCGGAATGAGCTGTCGTTGCACAAATGCACCAAACATTGTACGCCGTTCAATCGTCATTACATGGACGGTACACAAATGCATCAAATATTGTATACCATCGAATCAATATCAAATGTTTTAAAATTTGATATTCGATTTGTCAATTGAATTATAAATCAATTGATTCGATCAGATCAATTCAAAATTTTATTATTTTTTAAATATAATTATTTACAAAAAATTAAACATATAGTATGTAAAAATACGTTAAAAAATTTATTAATTATCAAATATCAATATAAAAATATTAATTTTAAGTCCAATAAATTTTGTAAATATAAAAATTAAATAAATTATTTTAAGTAATAAATATACAAATAAATTCACATAATATCAAAAACAAAAATTTAAATAAATTCATTTAACATATATAAAAACTATCACAAGTTCCGTAAATAGATGTAATTAATAACACTGAACTATGTATAAAAATATATAATTTCAAGCAAAAATATTTTATAAGGTTGATTAAATAGGGTAAAAATTAAAATTTTATTAATTATAATAAGAAAAATAAATCAAATTATATAAATTTATAATTTTCCAACCACAGATATGAGATATAATAAAATAAAAAAATCTTTCTCTAATTTTTTATTTTTTTGAGGTAAAATTTGGTTTGATTGTTTATTTGGAAGGATAAAAAAATATGTGTAGAAGTTTGAATGAAGTTAAGAAAATAATTGTATGATTTTATAAGTATTTTTTGTAAATTATTTTACAGAATGTCGTCAATAATTAGGAAAAATTTTGTCGAAATTTTTATAAAATATATCATAATTGCTAAAATAACGAGGTTCTAAGTATGGGTGTTCAAAACCCGACCATACCCGAAATAATCCGACCCGAACAAGGAATTCGGGTAGGGTTATTAGGGTCGGGTATTGTTGGGAATTTGGGGGTTGTTCGGATCGGGTTAAACCCTCATTAATCCGAAAAACAAATATTCCCCTCCAGAATGCACCGTTTCATGAAAATGGGCCAAGTTCAGATCAGGTCAATCCGACCCGAATCTCATTTTTAAAATTAAAATAAAAGAAAAAATAATTTTAAAAATAAATTCGAGTTATTTGGGTGGGGTCCGAAATTTTGAGGATTATTCGGGTAAGGGTCCGAATTATTTATAGAGTAGAGTAGAGTTGGGATATATGGTGTTGTTCGGGTTCGGGTCGGATTGATCTGAACCCGTCCGATGAACACCCCTAGTTCTAAGTAATAAACTTTATAGTTGACTTTTTTAAAGGAATTTAAATCAGAGTGTGACATCTAATATTTCGATCTTTCAATTGACCGAAAATAGGGTATTACACTTTTTTTTATTTTATATAGCTCATATAAAAATTGAAACAAATGTAATATGTTTAGATGGAAAGGGAACATACAATACTTCTATTCATCACATGAATAGAATAATTTTTGGTAAAAAGCATAGTTATTAAAATCGGATAGGATCGGTTGAATCGGTTTAATCATAAGGTCAGCCAGTTGGTTCAATAACTAAAAATCGAATTGATAAAAAACCAAATTGAACCGAAAAAAATAGATTGAACCAAAAAACAGGATAAAACCAAATTTTTTACTAAAAAGTGTAAAAAATTATTATTTTTGTATATTTTCACCCACACATATATATATTTTCATTATTTATTTGAAAAATTTAGTATTTTAAATTTTAAGTATATTACTTAATAATTTAATATACTTATTATATTTTTGATTTATTGTAATCAAATATATATATATATATATATATATATATTTATTTATTTAAAAAAATTAGTATTTTAAATTATAAATATGTCACTTAATAATTTAATATACTTATTATCTATTTGGATCATTGTAATAGTATATTAAATTATTAAGTAATATCTTTAGAATTTAAAATACTAATTTTTTTAAATAAATAAATAACGAAAATTTAAAATATACATATATATATTAAATTTTTATTATTTCTTTATTTAAAAAATTAGTATTTTAAATTTTAAAAATTTCACTTAATAATTTAATATACTTATTATCTATTTGAATTTATTGTAATTAAATATAATTATACTCATATATGCAAGGTTAATATGTTTTGTGTTTATTTCATTAGTATTCCATCTAAACATGAAATTATTTTCATGATATGATTGTATTTTTATGCTTCTAAAATATGATATTCAAAAATCTATAATTAATCACTTGTAATAATAAAATTAAAATTATATTTTGTAACTTATTATTAGAATATTTGTGATATATATTTAAAGTTTGATGAATATTTTTTAATTTTTATATAATAATATTTAAAAAATTATAATAATTATAATATTTTAAAAATAAAAAAAATAATTGAATCTAATTGAATTGATCGAATCATAAATTTTCAGCCTTATCAATTTTTCATTTGATCCAATTTTAATAAGATCCGTAAAAACGAAGCAATTATTGCACAACTTAGACGATTCTGGTAAAACGATGCAGACCCTCCGGCGTGTTAGAATCAGCTTTATATTAGAATGTTCCTTTTGAAATTAGACAACCTTAATCTTGATTATGATGTGCTTTAATAATTTTTTTATTAAAAAGCCATAACAGTGTAATTATATGTATGCTAAATAATAAATATTGATAATATTTTCAAAAAATTTTGATCCATTTTTCATACCTACAAAAAGAATAAAAAAATTATAAAAATTGTAAAATATTTTGACAGTTAAATCATATTTGTTTTAAATAAAAAATTATAAAAAATAGAAAGAATATGATAAAATAAAAAAATATATATATGAATAAATAATCGATTTAACTATTTATAAAATTAAAAATTTATACACTTATGACTCTAAATATGATAAAATTGTATATTAAATTAAACTAACTTTGTTATCAGATATTACTAAAAAAAATTGATAAACGCAAACATAAAATGAAATTGTAGATATGCCCCAGCCGACGAGGTGGAAAGAAGGTTCAAAATTAATTTCAACAAAAATTAGGCAAAACCCATTTTGGAGATACACAATTATTAAAATTATCTATATTCAATTCTTGTATTATAAAAATTCTAGATTTAGTTCATGTACTTTAATATTGTATAATATGTATTTTTTTACAAAAATATATATTTATATGTGTATTTTAATTACTGTTAATAGTATATTATACTAGCAAAATTTATTTTTAATCGGATTTTGAATTTTTAAAATTTTTTATATTGAATATGTTCAGAAAAAAGTTAATTTATCTTTTAATTGCAATTGAAATACATGCACGTTAATTTTATTAATTAAATATTACATATTTTTTTATATTAAAATATATGAATCTAATATTAATTTTTCCATTTATGTCTGATGATATAGAAAACTTTAAAAAGTACCTAAAAAAGAATTTTGCCTAAAAATTAGTACACGCCATCACACAATCCATTTCCATGAACGATGCGACGCCGTGGCCTTCTACGTGGCAGAAAACAATCGTTATAAGATCCTAAAATATCTCAAAAAGCACATCGATAACCGCAAAGAAGAAAAGAAATCAAAATTAAAAAACTTGCACGACTGCCCATATCTAATCGCCACGTAAGCGAACCGGACAAACCGGTTTTTGTTGGGACACGTCACCTCATCCCTATTTCTTTTGGATTTTCATGTGTGTGACGAACGCTCCGATAATAGGTCCAGTCCACTGACAATATTGAGTAATAAAAGACTTTTTTTTTTCTTAAAATATTAGAAATAAAACTATCTTATAATGTACATAAACTCAATACAAATGAAGTAAAAGTTCGATAAGAAGAAAAAATTTCTTTCTCAAATAGCTACTAATATGTTGAAATTGTTAAAAATTTATATTAACAGAAGTCGTTCCTTGATATATAATTACAACTATAATAGATATTTGACCATCTCATTCGGAAAATATATATAGTTGAGAGAAATATCGTTTTAATTCAAATTTTTATTGCTCTGATTTTTTTATATAAAAATTATCTGCAGTTTAAATAATGAAAAATTTGACTATTCTCACAATTAATCAGAGTTCGAATTCTAACCCTTCTGCCCTAAATATATATTTTCAAAACAATATTTACTATTTTACAACGATTGATTGAACAGGAAAGTATTAATTCATAAAGTACATGGTAAGGAAGCTATTGTCGCAATTAAATGCTTAGAATTGATATTTAGACTTTAAATAAATAAATAAATAATGAAAGGTAGCCGAGAATGCAATCATATCGAAGGGATATATTAATATATCGTTTAGATGGTAGATTTTGACCGATGAAAACATAGATAAATAAATAATTAAAATAACAAGACGATGCTTATGGTAAGATAGATGAATAAATAAACCGGCTCCTAAAAATGTGTCAGCCTAAATTGGGGAGGTCAATTTGTCCATATATGGACATCGGAAATAAATAAATTTTAGCCTAAGCCGGCCCAGAACCTATAATTGGGCTTTCCATCTTGGGCTACTGCATGATCCATGTTGGATACACAAAGCTTCCCAATAAACAATTTCTAAAGAGAAGGTTTATTATAAAACAAAGCATCAAAAATAAAACAAGATTGTCACCCAGAAAGAGGTTTATAGTTCTTATTACTTGATTTCTTTATTAGTCCATAAAATTTCCACAGTTACACTTAAATTAACTATCAATTTTTCTTAGGACCATACCTCTCAACTCTCTCATCAATCCAATCTCTCATATCCTTCAATACAACATCAGCATTCTCATCAGGCTCTCCTTGTACTAATGAATGGTACATTCCCTCATACAGCTTCAAGCTTTTGTCCTCACTTGATGCCTTCTCATATAACAACTGAGATGATGTAGGGCACGTGACTCCATCTGCCGTCCCGTGAACTGTCAAAAACGGCACCGTTACTTTTGAGAAATTATCCTGTACATACTGGCACATCCTAGCAAGTTCCCTCATGGTCCCCACCCTAGGCTTCCCTGTGTACCTCCTAGGGTTTGACGCTATGATCTTCAGCTTCTCTGGGTCCTTGATTGCTTTCCCAACCATCTTGTTGTCGGGCATCGCTGCCCACGTGTCTGCTAATCCGAAGAGTAGCCCGTACATGAATAAATGCAACTTACTGGGCTTCATGGGCTCTGGGATTACGAATAATGGGGCTGAGAAAATCAGGCCGCTCCACGTGCCTGGTTTTGATTGGAAGTACATTAACATCGTTGCTAGTCCACCCATGGACTCCCCGAACAAGAAGGCTGGTAAGTCCTTGTATGGCTCGCTGTATCGCACGTACTTGAAGAATGATACGGACGTAGCCGCGATTTTCTCCATGTCGCCTATAACAATTTCCAGCACAAGATTCCAATTTCAATTGATTATTATTCCTAGTAGCAGTATCTCAACAAGTTAATAGCTTAAATCAACTTAAGCGAAAATCAAAAGATGCATACCATAATGGATAAATCTGTATAAATGTATTTAATCAAATCCCACTTTTTCCACGATTCAGAATGTTTACTTAAAATTATTTATTTTAGAGTTAATACATAAATTCTTCGTATACTATATCATTATTTATCATTTTTTTAATTAATTACATATAGATTATATTTGAATTTATTGAAAATATCACATTATCTATTTATACGGACATTTATCAATTCACAATTAATAGTAATAAATATTTAATATTTTAATAATATATAATATATTTTTTTATATTTTAAATAAATTCAAATGGTTAATATAATATTTTTAATAAATTTAAAGTTAATCTAACATAATAGTTTTGAAAAAATTAATTTAAGTAATCTAATATACAGTTAATTTACGGATAAATCTAATAAATCATAATAATTTTTTTATAAAATATTCTTAACATAAAAATTCAAAAACATTTATTTAATAAACAAAAAAGACAAAATATCAGGATTCCAAAAATACAGGGATTTTTTTTAAAATTTGAGATTATTTGAATTTTTATTTGAAAAAATAAGACTTCTTTTTCACTATTTGAATAATGAGATTTGTCATTTCATTTTCGCAATCATTCATTGCGAAAAATGGGATGGTGGGACCGGCAAGATAATGGAAGCTGATGATGGTGGGACCTGCATTCAATTCCTGCAACACAGTGCTGTAAAAATGAAGGACTTTAATGTTTCAGAGAACTAAGTTTTAATTGGACTGATTTGATTCAATGGCACAAATTTGCATTTCCTATTTGGGTGATCATGGATTCAAATCTGGTTGGCCAACTTATTTTTTATATTTAATATAAGTAATGTGAATTTGCTATATTCTTCTTAATGTTTATTATTCTTTTTAATGTTTATTTAATTAAGAATTTATTTATAATTTTATATAAAAAAAACCTTTCATTTATAATTCTACATAAAAAAAACCCTTTCAAATCTCATAAAAAGTCAATGGAAGGTAAAGAACAAGCATGCAATTTATAAAATATGTAAAATTTAGTAATTAATAAATAACATTCGTCCATGTCTACTACAAAAATAATATTGTGATATAAAATTTTATGTGTTTAATCAAAAATTTTATGTGTTTAATCAATAATTTATAGTTTCAAAAAATAATACAACAATATATAATTTATTTTATCTATAAACAAGACATATATTTGATCATAAAAAATTTCAGAAAATAGAAGGAATTGGACACAAAAATTCTATTAATTAAAATTAAATTATAAAATTATTTAATTTAAAAAAATTGATTATATATTTTAATTAATTAAAGCATGAAAATTAATATTTAATTATAAAATTATTTAATTTCAAAAAATTAATTATATATTTTGATTAATTGAAATATAAAAATTAGTAGTTATTAGAATTCGTACCATATAATTTTGCCATTAATCCAAATTGGGTAAATATATATTAAATATAAAAAATTTTAAATTGGGCAAATATATATTAAATATAAGAAAAATAAGGTGACCTATCGGATTTGAACCCTTGACCACCGAAAAAAATGCAAATTTATACCATTGAACCAAATCAGCCCAGTTAAAACTTAATTTTTTAAAAACATTAAAATCCTCCATTCCCGCATCACTGTATTGCGGGAATTGAATGCAGGCCTCATCATTATCAGTTTTCATTATCTTGCCGGCCCTATTATTTCATTTCAGCAATGAATGGTCACGAATAAAAAAACAGTTTAATTTTTCAAAATAAAAATTCAAACAACCCTAAATTTAAAAAAATCCCGAAAATACATTTTGAGTTATTTTTATCAAATTATATATATGATCCTGTTAGGACACGAAAGGTTAAAAGGTTGAGGGAATAAGTTAAGAAGTACCCATATAGCAACGGAGGCCGTCGGATCTGCCGTGACCGAGAAGATCAGCGGCAAAGACAGCATAACCCCAATTAGCGTAGCTTATGCAGATCTTTTGAAACAACCAGCCAGTGTCGGATCCATAGCCGTGACTCATGTATACCGTAGCTTTGATTTTGTTATCCAGCGGCAAGAAGCTCTGCGTAAAGAGCTTCCCGTTAGGCGTTTCGAAGTAGGATTTGGAATTGGTGACTCCTTGTGATGCGTAATACTCCTCCTCCGGCATGTGCCCCCAGAAGTTGGGCGGCGTTTCGGTGGCCATGGCGTTTGGGACGAGGGAGGAAAAATGATAGGGCAGAGGGGGGAAGGGGAATTCTGAAGATGGAGATGAGATAAAGAAGTAAACGAATTTTTAAGAGAAAATGGGAGTAGGTGAAGAGAGAGAAAGTCGATGTTGAAGAGAGAGAAAGTTTGGTTTTAACAGAGGAAAGCAGTAGCGACCCACCAACAGGGGATTTTTTTTTTTAAATTTTTCTGGTGGGTGCGGTGGGCTGTTGGGGTTGGTGGGCTGACTTTTTAGTGGGACCACCACTGCAGTAGGTATGTAACAGAGTGGAATTTGATTGGGTATCTCTAACAGCTAGGTTTGGCTGCCGCAGTCTTCCTCCGTTCGTATCATCAGCTAATGGATAGCGTCGTGATTAGTGCGTGGTAACGTGAACCCGCCAACATGGAATCATTGTTCATTTTTCTTAGAAAGAAGGATTTGATTTGTTAAAAGGAACTCATTTGCCATCACTCTATTTTCTTTATTATTATTTTTGAGATAAATCAAAAGCTTCTATTAACAGAAACCTGCAACAATAACTGAATACAAATAGCTTGGTAAAAGATTAATCCTAACATGGTGACCACACATAAAAATCAAAATCTTAATTAAGCTATTTATCAGATTTTTTAACAAAAAAAAAAAATTAATATTTGTTAAAAAGGAACACAAATTGGTACAATCAACTAACACAAGTTCCAAATCAGAAGCAAAATGATTGTCTGAATTGAGAGTGCCTGGATTATAACACGTGAATCTGATTCAATATGGACTTAAGTTTCTTGATTTTATCTTCACAAATAGTTAACCTTCCAGCCAAAGCTGGTGATATGACTCCGTGTAATGGGTCCGCTGCCAGCCACCAGGAAACGAGCTCGAATCATCTCTAATTACAAAATTATATCATATCTTATTCTGGCTTTCAATTTCAGCCAATAACAGAGAGGTCTAACCCATCTGGTTTTATCATTACCGTTTTAATTTTTAGTTACGTTTTTTTTTTAATTTTTCAAAATTATATTTTTTTCTTCAAAATCATTTTTTTTATCAAAATTTATTTTTATTTCAAAATTCATCCGAAACTTAAATTTTACTCTAAAATGCTTATAACGAGGCTATAATACAATTCAATGTGAGCCTTTTCTACAATAATTTTTTTTAACTATTTTAAGTGGAATTATAAAGATACTGGGAAATTTTAAATTATTTTAAAAATTAGATTTTAGA
This sequence comes from Excoecaria agallocha, assembly GCA_037975025.1. Lineage (NCBI taxonomy): Eukaryota > Viridiplantae > Streptophyta > Magnoliopsida > Malpighiales > Euphorbiaceae > Excoecaria > Excoecaria agallocha. Next base: position 51,012,788 of record CM075814.1, on the reverse strand, counting down.
ATTTATAACTTTTCGCAATTTTTCAAATTTATTGTAGTTATGAAAATTTAAATGATATTAGAGTGTCTGTACAAGTATTTTAGAGTAATTTATAGATTTTGAACAAAATTTAAAGGAAATTAAAAAAAATTGATAGAGGGTTGATTACGAGTGAAATGCACAGCAAGCTTCTTGCAATCACCTGCAATAATAAACAATGAACCGATGAATTTTCGATAAGGGAGCTTCCGACGATCAAGTTAGAAATTTTAAGTGAGAAAATAAGAATCCTTTAACCAAAAAGTCGAGTAACATTTTCATACATGTTTTTACTTCTTTTATAGAGGGAGGTAACACATTTTCAGGAGTTAATGGAAGGAGTTTTCCGTTTTTCCCGGTCACTAATCCATTTTCGGCGATTTTCGAGGAAAATATGAGTTAGTGGTGACTGTCTATCCAACGTGATGGGGTTGTTTTCTAGATCAGCTAGTTGTCGATCTATAGTTCGGCTGTAGGTTCCTGAGGAATTGAGCCTTTGGGCAGCTCGTCGGGCCCTCCTTGGGCTAGGAGTTCGATTTATGTCGAACCTCTAAATCGATCTATGAGTTCGGTTGTTATCAAGGGTAAAAATATAATTCTAAAGAAATCAAAAGATTCCAAAAGATATTTCAGACTTAAAAATCGAAATATTAGGAAAAAATTAGATTAAAAAAGACTTTAAAAGCAAATCAGAATTTTATCTCTTTAACTTTTTCAGAAAATAGAGATCCCAAATCATGTTTTTAGAAAATCTAAAATATAAAGTAAAAATATAATTGAAAATGATTTCACATAATTTTCAATATTTTAAACTGAATTTATAATGCATATTTAAATATAATTAACGTGTGTTTAACAAAATACATAAAATAAAAAATGAGTCACGGATGTTTTCTTGAATCATACTCTTAACTGTATCAAATTAAACCAAGCTACCAAAAGTATATGTTGCAGCAGGTAGATAATCATCAAAACAAATCATTAAACATAACAGCAAAAATATAGAACAAGATTACTTCATGTATTTAATTAAATGACCAAAACAAACGAAATTCTATGTAAATAAAATTCGATTCTTAAATGTTTCCATTTTTTTATCTCCTGATAAGTTATCTTGTTTTATCAATTGCAGTTTTTTATTTAATTAAACCGAATCAACTGTTGGCTTATAGTTAACTAGATTCAACCAGTTAGTCCGATAATTTAAAAAAAAAAATATATATATAAACACATATAGTTATAGAAAATGAAGAAAAAGATAATGAAAAAGAGATATGTAACCCTTCTTAGTTCTTATCAATACTTACCTTTCTATCTTCGAGGTTTAATTCTTATCGAATTCCTGGAAGTTTGCTCCAAAGATCGTGCAATACAGTAGCTCGTCGCCTTGCATAGGGCAGTTTCTCTTTTGATCCTATTTCAATTTGGGTTGAATCTTTCCCATCTTTTCTCCCTTGCTTTCATTGCTTAATAAAGTTACGAAGAAAAAACAAAAAATACTGAATCAAAGGCTAAGTACATAGCAATATGCCAAGTACAGAGCCTGGAAACAGTGCAAGATCCAAGGGGAAGCAGAGCTCAAATTTCAATGAATGGGTTGTTGGATCTCCGGTGTATTTGGGTTAGGCCCATTAATGTTCTCTAACCTTCCGATTTCTGCAACAAAAATTTAAAACCTACCTTAAACGCAATTCTATTTCTTTCCCACCAATTATCCGTCCAAATTTTTTTTTTTTTCTATTCATTCGATTGAGATTTAAAGTCGCAAATATGCAATCTTGAAAATGAATTATGTTAACCATTAATGGCTTTTGATCCATCGCCATCGCTAATCATTTTATTTATAGTTTTACTGTTTTGATTTATTAAGGTTTAAATTTGCAACTTCACTATTTGAAAAATAACCCTATGTATATTGTTCAGCGATCATAGACTTACCAATGGGATGAAGTCAACCGAATTCATGTCTGATATCTCCAATAACTATAATTATTTACAGTACTTTACTGCTGTTATAATTGTTTATAACTCATCATAATACGATTGATTATTAACCTCTTTATGATGACAGTAACATTTATAGAAAAGCTAAGAAGAGTTTAATAGCATTACGATTTTCAATATCTTATCATTCATCATTTTCTTTTTTTTTTATTTAGTTTTCTAGCATAGTCAAACAAATCCTTCTAACGGAGTATTGCAACCGTAAGCTCGTGCAACATTATGTATGTTATATTGCTTTAGAATCTTTTTTTTATATATATATTTTATCCGATGGTGTACATACATGCACACTGCAACATATTTCTCTTGTAATTTTTTAAAATATATCAATACTTTTTATTTTTTAAAAATTGAGTCAAATCCAATCGAATTAATTAAATTCAAATAATACCCAAGAATCAATCACTATTGAATTCAAAAAATGCTGATAACATAAGGGACGATATGTTTGGCTTAACAACGGTAGTAATTTTATTTGAATTTTTTTAATTATTCACCATAAATCAGACTGAAGTAACCCAAATATTGAAATCCATACAAATGTAAGAGGCCAAGTGGTTGAGTTGGATTTGAACTTTGAAGTGAAGCAAAGATGGTTTGTCCTCTGCTGGAAAGGTTGTTGATACGTTTGTGTCGCTTGTTCGGTTGGCTTTTTTTTTTTAGTAAAATATATGTCAATTCTTAGAAAGTAACATTAGTCTATTTTTTCAAGAATTAAAAAAAAAAAATCTTGAAAGAATATTAGTGTAGGAATGAGGTCATCTGTTGAAATTGATGTTTTGAGTTGAGAGGTTTCTTAATTATAAAATCTGTGATATTTTATTTTATTTTTTGTCAATAATATGAAATCATTATACAATTGTGATCACTTGTGTCAAATGGAAGTCTCCTCACATATTTTTTGAGGATAAAAAATAATATTTTCCTTACATAATTTAATTTGTGTATAACTTTAAATAAAAAGACTGATTAACTACCGTCAAAAAAAAATCTCACCTTAATATGTAAAATTAATAATTAAAAATTTTTAATTTTATAAAAATATATTAGCAATCATTCAAGTTTTACATTTATCATTTATTGAAATGTAGTATTTATAATAATTATAGATGAATATATAAATTTTACTTTTAAATTAAAAAAACATTTAAATTGAAATAAAACTAAATGATACTTTTTCCGTTCTTTTTTATCCGTCATTTTTAGTAAAATTTAAATTGTATTTATATGTCACTTTTAGATTTTTAATGTAATTTAATTTATTTTTCTTTTTCAATAAAGTTAGAACCAATCAAATTTAATAATTTAGTTTTAATCACATAATTTAATATTAAATTTAAGTTTATTTATTATTTCTTAATTCTAGTAAAAATAATAAAAGTAATAGATAAAAAAGAACGGATGGAATAAAATTAAACATTTAAAATGGAAATGAGGAAATATTATATTTTTATTCTTCAAATTGTAGTGTAAGAAAGCTATTAATATATTCATTTATTGTTAATAGAAACAGGAAAAACTTGATAAAAATTAATGAGAGAGATATTTTTTTTTATAATAATACATTATTGAGAGGAAATGGTAAAATTTGAACTGTGATCAAACGACAAAATAGTTAAATTTTTAATAATTTGAACTCTTGGTATACAAATTTGTGGAAGATTTCAATGTTTTTAGAATTGAAATTTGATATTATATTGAGTCTGGTTGAATAATGAAAAGAAAAAATATTTATGAAATTATAAAATTTATGAGTTCAAAGTTCAAACTGTAACGAACAACAGTTTATGAGTTAAATAAAAAGAAAAAGAAAAAGATTAGCGGTGGTGATGGATCGTAAGCCTTTAATCAAGCTTTTAACACAGTATTAAGGTAATATTTGTTCTCAAGTAGCTCTAAAAATAGATGGCTGTGTTCTGTCAAGGCCCCATTTTTTTGTGTTGAAGGAACAAATTTTCTTTTCACATTTTTTTTTTAAATATTGTTGTTAATTTAATTTTCAATACTTCAGTTTTTGTCTTTAAAAAAAAAATAGAAAAATCTTTAATGAGTTGCAATTCATCACCAATAGTCTGCTATATTAAATATTGCAATAATGTTTTGGCCATCTTTTCCAATTCAAATTTTCAATTATAACGGCTAAATTGATTATATATTTATATATATGATTTATTTTTTCTTATTAAGAAAGTAGTTGGAGTCAATTTGATAAAATTTATTACTCTTTTATTATTATTAGGTCAATACAAAACAAAATAAAACCATTTTTCTCAACAACCGATTGTTTTTTATTTCAAAAAAAAAAAAACAGCAAAGAAGATTATTTATATCTAATTGCTTTTGTCACCATGTGAATGGAGTATATCGGAATCGGATACTGAAATTACTAATCGTAATGTCTTGAATATATTTATTACTTTTGGACAAAAAAAAATTATTTAGTACTATCCAAATTCTATATAAGTGTGGACCGAACAGAATAAGTGTGTGAAAATCCTACTTATTTCACACCCTTGAATCTAATATTCCAGTAAATTATTTTATTTAATGAATTAAAGTCCATAATAATACTTGTGTAAGATTTATCAATAAATTCATTAATTAGTCTAATAATAGAATAAAATATCCATTTATATATACAGCTGTTGTTAATTTAAATATATGCCTTTTTTTTTATCCAGAAATTTCCGTGGTCAGTATTCAGTTAAGTTTTTTTTAAATTTTCGAAACGGACTTCTTCAACATTCCATGTATAAGATAGAGATTAAACATAGATTTCAATTGAGAAAATCCCAACTCCTTGCTACTCGGCCCAATAGTAGTTCATTACTTGTATAGTAGTTTATAATTACATCATATATGAATTTATTAAAAAATAAGTAGGAGAAATTCTTAGATCAATAATAAATTAAAAGTCTTTTAATTGCTCTCTCGTGCTTTGAATTAGTTGGAAGTTTGATTTTGTAAATAATATTATATTATATTAAGCTAAGTTTTTTCTTATATTATATTATATTAAGCTAAGTTTTTTCTTATATTATATTATATTATATTATATAGCTGAAAATGGAAATTCCGAATAAGGCAGAACGCTTCAGAACTCAAATAATCAAATTCCTGCAAGGTTCTTATCAAATATGAAGGAAGGTTGATGGCTGCAAAGTCAGCTGAAGGGACCACTAAATTCCATGTTTATTTGAAGCAATTTGGCTGGAATTTTATCCTTCAAGGTTTTAAAATTGAGGTGTTTGCCACTTACCAGTCTTATTTATTTAAATAATATTTTTAATTTAAGTCTTGCGAACTTAAGAAGTATTGATTAAAAAAAAAAAAAAAGAAGACAAATCAACCCGAATAGAATTAGCAAAAGCCCTTGAAATTGTTAAAAGAACATATTCTAAAAGAATTTAGTGATTAGAGTATGAAGAATAATAATAGCTATTTAATCATCTATCAGGTTGTCACATGGCGAGCAAAACAGTTTCAATGGTACCTCTCTCCAATCAATCTTCTGTAGGGTCCCCTCCCTTTAATTCAATCTTCTGTAGGGTCCCTTCCCTTTAATTCAAAATTAGTAAACAATATTATCCACAAAACAGAGAGAGAGAAAAAAAAAAAAAAAGAGACAAATGCCTCGATAACTTGATTAATTGTGTACAATTTTATTTATTTTTATTTTCGGAGTTATTTTTAGGTGTTCACATTCCAAGTTATAGCTTTAAAATATTGGACGAATTTTGCGGCCAAAATGTTTTAATATAATATCACTGTCTTTTTTTTTTCAATTAAGTATGAAAGGAAATGATAATATCCTAAAAAAAATATAAATTAAATATCCTAGGGTTCACAAGATCCAAAATAAAGATATGTAAAAAATCTCTTAGCTAAACAATTAAACACAAAAGTCGGGATTATTCGATTGGATGTGATTTATTCCTAACAAGCAAAAGCTGATCAATACACGCCCCAATTAAATCTCTGTTATCTACAAAAATAGACCATATTTATCACTGAATAGAATAATTATTTAAAAGTACTGTTCAAATTTTTTCAATTCTATAAATAGCAGGTTTTATTCTGAAAAATATATTTTTTCTCTCCAAAGTAATGTTAATATTCTCTCTCTAATAGCTTAACAGCTTTTGCTAACTTAAGCATCGAAATATCTAAATCCAGCACAATCGAGTAAACTCTTTTTTTGTAGGTTCCTTCCGCATCTATTCGATCGAAATCTGTCCCTAAAGCCATCACGTCTCTTCTTCTTCTTCTTCTTCTTCTTCTTCTTCTTCTTCTTCTTCTTCTTCTTCTTCTCATACAAAGACATCTTCTCTCATTATAAAATTTTACGATTTATCATTTGGTATTTTCATTGAGAGTTGATGAATGAGCCAAGGCATTCAGCTCCTACTTTACGTAAAAGGGAATGGATTTACGACCACAGAGAGAAAAATGAAACATACAATTTTCGTGAAAATCTTCGAGATTACACGAGGGGTTGTGCGGTAAAAGTAAAATATTACGAAGAGAAAGGCAAAATGCGTGAGATTTATGAAAGTTTCCGAGACTACACGAGAGCTCGAGCAAACAAAGATAAAACTCCAAGACTGAAAAAGAGCGGATAGTCATGTGCCATGACTAAAAGAAAGCATAAAGTCCCTCTTTCAATCCGTTGTGCAAGTGGCACAAGAGACTCCCAAAACCAACCTACTGGCAAACATATTGGGAAGGGAGAAATGATTGCCCCTCTTCTTATCTTCTTTCTAATCAGGTAGGATTTGACGTCGAAGTTAAAATATTATACTGAAAGTGCCTTCATCCTTGAGCAATTATGGAAGTCGAATAGAAGAAAAGGAGTCCAAAAAGGAAAGACATCCTTCACGGCACCCTATGGATGAAGATAACTGGAGAGACGTCAGGCATAAAAGGAGAAAAAGATGCATGAAAACTCCTTAAATCTCCCCTTGATGATAAAAAATCATAAAATGAACAACCTGAGTTACACCCATCAGGCAAAGAAATCCGAATAGCAAAATCAGGGCTGGCTTAAAGAATGAAGAAGGCCCTAAAAGGATGTCCCTTCACTCAAAAGATTGAAAGGTCGACAAAGATCATGGTGTTTATTCTGATCAAAAGATCGATGAAAATACTATCCCAATTGAAAGATTGATGAAATATTATTTCGATCTAAAGATCGATGAAAATATTATACCGATTGAAAGATCGATAAAAATTACTGCTATCCATATCGAAAAATTGATAAAAAATATTGTTATCCCGATCGAAAGATCGAAGGAATCTATTATTGTTCCAATCGCAAGGTTAAAAAAATTTGTCACTTTAAATGAAAAGATCAAGGGATACATTTGTTCTTTAGTCAATACTATTTTGATCAATTCAATATTGATATACATAGGAAGCAACAAAACAAAAAGTTTGTTGCAAGCATTACACATAAAACATACAGCCCCTAGACTTACTCTCCATCGCTGCTTTTTCCACCAATCCTTCATGATATTGTAAATATCTTTCACTTGAGGCACGTTGGAACCTGGAAAAAGAAAAGAGTCTAGCCATGGCCTAAGTAGAGAAATAAGATCAGTTTTTAAAGAAAAAATTGCAGAAAAATCGAATCGAAATTATATATAATTATATAATTTTTTTAATTGAATAATTATATTATACATATAAATTATCTTATTTTGAGTTGTAAATTATATGAGTACATTTATCAATTATTGATATCTATTTTTTAGGCGATAATTTAAAATTTTGACAATTAAATTGAAAATCGATTAAATTAAAAAATTTATTTAACGGTTTTGTTCTATTATTTATTATATATTTTGGGATTGTATCTTTAATTTGATATTTTATTTTATATAATTTAGATATTTTTACTTTAATATATTATGATTTTTATTTTTTATAATTTTTAGACATAATTTTTTATTTTTTAAAAAATAGTTTTAAATTTTGGTTTTGTTGTTAACCGAACCAAACAAATAGAAAATTTCGATTTGATTGATAAAAATATTAAAAATTCGATTTTCGATTATTTCAGTTCGATTCGATTATTAAACCGAACCAATCATTGCACGTGGCTAATATACAAGAAACACACTTTTTTTTTTCTCTCCAAAGTATTGTTAATATTCTCTCTCTAAGAGTTTAACATCATTTGCTAACTTAAGCATCAGAGTATCTAAATCCGGCACAACCGAGTAAGCTCATTTTTTGCAGGTTCCTCTCGCATCTATTCGATTGGAATATATCCCTAAAACTATCACGCCTCTTCTTCTTCCTATACAAAGATATCTTCTTTTATTATAAAATTTTGCAATTTACAGGGAAACATAAATATCAATATCTTCATATAAACTAAATATTTAAATCGCAATACATGAAAGATTTTTGAAAATTAATTTGGATAAATATTTCAGAAATCAAAGTTTTACCTTGTAATATTCGGGATTTAAGGAAAGTGAAATAGTAATGGGAAATTTATAATAGTAATTCGGCGTGTATATTAAAATACATAGTATATTTATTTCATTAAATAAAAAAATTATTTTTAATCTAAAATTTTAAATGTAATGTGCATTTTCTATGCATGCGCACCACATCTCAACCAACAAATTTAACTCCAATGTTACAATTTTTTTTTTTTAAGAAAATGAGCTAGTGACGATTTGACTAAAACAGTATTAAAAATTTATTTAAAACTTAAACAAAGAAAATGAACTAGTGACAATTTGAATATATATATATATATAGGACAACAAAGATATTTATGTTAATTGTCTTATAACGATTAATATAATAGTGGTGGGTTAATATCAAGAAATTATAATTCCCACTAGGATGGAGCATGCATGGATTGGTAGATATTGCGAAACTCACTTCTGAAGTGGTACGGTAGTCAACATGAAAATTATACAGATTAAGAATAAAATCATCCATTATTGCTACTAAGACATCTATACAATGATTCCAATCTAAAATAGAGCAATTAACATTACATTTCTGAGGCTGAAAGGGAAACTAAAACAATTATATGCCATTTCTTCTTTCGGCAAATCGCTTCAAAAATTATTTTAATAAAGAAATGTTTATGTAGCATAGCCAACTAGAGGAACTTTTCTTATTTAAATAAAATTCATGAAAAATTAGATACACAAATTTGCTTATTTTGTTAATTTTAATGCTTTCTAATTTTTGTTCTCTTATTTCAATCTAAGTTTAACGTGTGTTGGCCAAAAAAAAAAAAACTAAGTTTAATGTGTTAATTAATTCTTTTTGAAAAAAAAATGAAGTGTTTAAATAATTTGTTTTTGTCAGTTGCATAAGCGAAAAGGGTTAGTAAGCCAAACATAAAATTATCTTCGTTTGAAATTATTAATTTGCTGAGTGGTTAAACAATGGAATTAATTAATGACTAAACATCCATAAGCATGTGCATCTTCGCTGGTCACCAGAAAATAAGGATAATAGTACTTTTTCTTCAACCGTCAGGCCCCAGTCTTGGTTGGAAATTTGAATTTGTATGTAAAATTAATAGTACGGATGTATATAAATTATATATATATATATATATTTGTATTTATTTAATTATTTAGAAAGTGTTAATGTCAAATTTATGGTAAAATTATCAAAAATAGTATGTTGATATATTGATTTATTATATTAGATCTTGAAATGTAGATTTAATTTGTTATAAATTTCATTGACTTGCTACTGATTATAGGAATATTTAAAATAATTTAATGTATATTGAATATTTATCATAGATATAAAATAATGATAATAGAAAATAATAGAAAATATTAATATTCACAACTAAATTTAGTAACATTTAAAATAATCATAAGAATTGTTAATTCAAAAATTTTATGTTTTTACATTTATATTTTGTTTGTTAGAAAGAAAAAATAAGAAAAACATGTAGTAAGAATTGTATATAAAGTAGTTATATATAGTTAAATGTTATTATAAAATTAAAGTTAATTAAATATTTTAATAATATATGTAGCAAATATTTTAATAATATATTATCATTTTTAATGTAAGGATTATATTATGATTAAAAGATTAATTTGGAGTTGGTCCAAAACTATGAGGAATTTTTATGTTTTATTTTTCTCTATCTTAGTTGGATTGAAGAAATGGATTCTTCAACATTCGAAGCAAAGGAATCTGAATGTGTCTTGACAGAAAAATTGCAAATTGATTGAAAAAAGGAGGGCCCAGAATTGCAGCCTCACTACCTCAGCAGTTAGCAGATGAGAGAATACTCTTCTTTTGCAGTTTTTGCCTTTATGTCCCATTTTCTCATCTTTGGCCTTTTTTTTTATGTCTGTTGTACTAATAGCAAATTTAATTCAATTATCAAATTCAATAAATTAATAGTTTGTTTGTGCATGCGTAAACCTTAATTTCTTTTGACCATTTTTTCCTTTTATTCTTACTGTGGTTTTAAGGGTTAAGGCCCCTTTGGACTATAGTTTTCTCACCAATTCGAAAATATCTTTAATGTTTTATTACTAAAAAATATTAAAATGGATTATTTTTATTATTTTTTGAGACAAAAATTTCAGTTAGCTAACGGAATAGACAGTGTCCGATAAGAAAAACAAATAAATGGTTATATAGATTAAAATTATAAACCAGTCAAAATTTTAATATATATCATGTGTCTGTTATTTAATTTATAAATACTGAATTGTTAATTTTGAATTAGAAGCAGTTTATTTTTTAGCCCATTGAAATTTTATCCAAAAAAGATAAAAATGACAATTTTAATATTTTAAATCAGAAAACTGATTATTTTCATATTTTTGGTAACAAAAATTGACAAATTTAATATTTTTGGAGATAAAAATTGACTATTTTGATATTTTTAAAAATAAAACAATAAAAAAAACATTAAAAATATTTTCTAAGAGCAAAACTATCGTGCCAAAAATTATTCTTTTTGTTTTAAAAATGACAAAGATTGTTGAGACCAAGTTGCCCTTGCAAAAGCCTGGTGTACCTCTTTCATATTGAATGATAACTTAGGAAGTACTTCCGAACTATAAACTTGCTAATAAAAAAATAAAAATAAAAATAAATTAAAGGGTTAAAATTCGTTTTTTTCAACTTGAGTTGTAAAAGAAAAATCGAGAGTTTATCTCTCTAACTTCTTTAAGAATACCCAATCATGATCATATACCTCCTCTATTAATCATTTTTTTTTTTATATTTGAATTGCTAGCAATAAGTTGATCTTTCAAGGTAATTCCCCTGCTTCTAAGGTCATTCGGCGCTACTATTTGCATTTTTTCAATAATTTTAATAATGCAAACAAGTTTGAACATGTTAATTCAAGATTATCTATATTTATTTATGTTTGAAAGCCATCCACTATTTTGTCTTTCAAAATAAATATAGATATGTCTCTTTCTCTATCAAAAAATATTGGTAATATTGGTCTTATTGTTAGTAATCATCTTGGTCAACCAATTATTTGAAAGGTTAAAGCCTTCTCCTCTGCTCTCAATTCTCTATTATTGGAAGGAATGATTTTTCGATAAGTTTTAATCTTAACAAAATCATATGCACATTTGACCTGCCATATTGAAATCGATTCCTTGAGTATGATTGTCGTGATTACAGAAGTATTGATTCTCGAAGCTATTTAAGGTCAATTTTAAATGATATTTTTTACCTTTTATCCTTTTGTAATATTATTTATAAATATATCTCTCGTAGTTCGAATGTGACTTCTCATTCGTTAGTAAGAAAAGATCTCTGCTCATAATGTTGCAGTCCAATCAAATTATATCTTTTATAATTTTTATTATCTTTTTAATATATAGTTCTCTTATTAAAAAAACCGAGTTGATTTTTTCTTTATTTTAATAGGAGCAAATTTTGTCTTTATATTTTTGAAAATCGATAATTTTTTTATTAAACTTATTAAAATAAATATTTTACTTTTTTAAGGGGATATATATATCATTATGTTATTAATTATTTTATTTTAAAATTTAAGAAATAAAAAAAAACTAAATACTTCAAATATTTTAATGACAAAAAAAAAAAAACTTTAACCCGAAACTTAAATAACCAATTCATCTCAACTTTCTTGGTATTTAAAAATTTCAAATTTCTAGAACCTAAGAAAAAAAGAACAAAAGTGCAGCACATGCATAAAATAAATGCAAGTTGGGAACAATATGCTTGTATGTTCTTTATTACTACAATCTACATATTTTAATTATATGAAAAAACAAGCATAACGATAATAAATTAAGATTATTATAGGCATCACACAACTACCGCTCGTGGAAAATGGAATCTAAAATTGATTGGCACCCCAACAGTATTAGTACAAGGTCTTCAAAAGTCTTATTTGATCTTTGGTCAGCTAGACTCCTTCTCTGTTAATTTTCGTATTGCATCTATTTAATAATGTCACTTGCATGTGATGTCCAAAAATTAAAAAATAGAGAAATATTCTTAATTTCTTGTGACTAAAAAACAGAAAAAAACCCCAAAAGTGATCATTGTCAGAATTTGAAAATGAAAATTAAAAATGAAAAATAATCATCTCTTTGCCCATTGAGCTCTGTGATTTCGGGGGCTCTTTTTTAAAATAGATTGTTCGAAAAAAAAAAAATTGAATGGATGGTGTGTGTGTGAAAAATTAAAAAGATGGTGTGAAATATCCCGTTTTTGCAATGATAGACTGGAAAAATAGATGACACGGTGATCGATGAGGCAGCGGTGGCATGGACGACGAGGCAGCGATGACGTAGATCGAGACGGTCAAATGACTATCTATACGTGATGATTGTTGCATAGCCTCGACTGTTGCATTGCACAAGTTCTCATTTCTAACCGAATCAGTTATTTCATACGTTGATATATAACCGTCCGTATCCATTTCGGTCACTTCAATACATAATTTCACTACATTATAATCATCGTATTCCCTTAATTTTTCATAAATTATGTCTACGTCATCGTCATCAGATATATCCACTAACGTCCAACATAATGATCATCGGTTGTATAATGAACTCTTGTATATGATTCTTGAAATGACATGATTTACATCTAAATCCAACTTAAAATAAATTTTATGTTTCAATTCAGGAAGAGTTAGCTTATTTCTAAGCCTCAATCTCTTTGTAACTGCATTTGGATCCGATATGTCATATTGAAAGCCTGCAAGTTTATAACTTATTTGTCCACCCATGTGTAAATAAAAGTCTGTATATGCTGACATTTTTAAATTATCTGTAATTGAAATAAATACAAACATTTATCTAAAATGTTTTATTATGACAAATTAATTTATTTTTTTTAAATTATAATAAATATCTAATAAGAAATAACAAATACATAAATAAATTAAAATTGAAATAATATCGTTTTAAAACTAACATATTTATTTAAAATTACAATATTATTAATTTTAAAATATTCAACTACTACTTTTTTTATTATTTTTCATTTATATATAATAATGCGAAGCTGATAGGGTTTGTTCAACAAAAATTAGAGCTTAATGCGTCATTATTTTATTTATTTTTTAATTATATTATGATAAATTAATTTATTTTTAAAAAAATTATAATAAGTGTCTATTAAGAAATAAAAAATATATAATTACATTTAAATTTTAAAAAATACCTTTCCAAAAATCTTATATTCATATCCATTATACTCCTTCTATAGTTTGATATTTAAATTAATATCTGCAAAATTAAATAAATATAATTAATATTAACAAAAATATTTATTTACTTCAATAATATTATAAATACTAAACAATATTTTTTTAGCAAATATTTTTCGACATTTTCTCTCTTAAATCCTCATCTCATAAATTTTTTTCGACATTCTATCTCTTATTCGTGCTTCATTCTTTGGCCAGAGGTATATATAGCGAGTGGCAAAAAATTTTTTTAACGCGGTTATGATGTTGGGCTGAATTATTCTCCTAATGCCGTAGCCTGTTGTTACAGTAATAAGCTGGCAAAAATTCTCTTATTTTTGTAATAACAGGCTGCGGAAATAGAAAATAAACTTCATAATTTGATGTTGTTTCCTTTATCTTGTTTCACGCTGCCTTATCGATCATCATGTTACCTATTTCTGCAGTCTATCACTGCAAAAATGGAAAGCTGCACACCATTTTTCTAATTTTTTATACACACGTACCATTCGTCCAAATTCTTTTTCCAAATAACAAATTTTTAAAAAAGTCCTGTGATTTCGCGTAGGCTGGTGTGGACAAGGTTTAAAACATTAATATTTGGACTTTACTATACGCTTGCACTTTACCATATGGATAAATATCCATATGCGTATCAATTAAAAAAAAAAAAAGATAAGTGATTTCAGCTGTGCAACGAAAAGACAAATCAGTTTTTTTTTTAATTTTTATTTTCATAATAATATATGGGAAATCAATTATATAATATCGTACATTTTTTATAACTATTTTAGATGGTGTAATTTTGACCTCATATAAGTTAGATGTGATTTAGTTATCGCTTTTTTTTTTAAAAAAAAAAAAAAAGGAAAAGTATTAGCAGCTGAAAAGCAGCAGACGCATGAATGGGGTGGCACAGGCAAAGCGGAGGAGTAAAATTGCGCATGCTGGTTAACGCCAAACTAAACAAATAAAAAAACAAATCGCTTTTCTCACTAACACCTATTACTCCATCAGACGACACCCCTCTCCATTGCCGTATTGCCTTTTTGTTCATAATGCCCTGTCGTTTTCCAACTTCTGCCACAAAGCCGAAACCTTTTTTGTCTTTTTTTTAACCTTCTTCCGGCCATTGGGGTTTTAGACAAAACGCCCAAACACAAAGTTAAATAATAAAATTAAAAAAATCACAAGCTAGTGCCGTATGTATGTTTGAATTGTAGAATCCTAGAGTCATCAGCTAGTCGTGCTTTTTATCCCTTTCACAGTTGATTTTGTTCTTTTCGTTCTCGTAAACATCCATTTGTTTCTAAAATCATACCATCTTCATTTTAAAAATCTAACGGAGATAGAAAAATCGAGTTTTAAATATATAAATTTTTTAAATAATAAAAAATATTTTTAATATTTAATAGATCGAAGATTGGTGTTATTGCTGTAAATTTTGAGGTGAAAAATATGAATATTAGAAAATGGTGTAGTTAATATTTTCTAAGAGAGGGGTGATTGGAAACTATCCTGATATCGTAGGATAGTTCGATTTTATTACCTTTGAATTTGGTCATCCAGGAGGCGGTTAAATTGTTCGATAGTCAGGATAATGATGAAGTTGGAATTTTGGGATAGTGCTGGTGAGTAGAATTTTCGAGCAGGAGGTTGCGAAGCTCGATGTATGTTGGTGTTTTGCGGGGATAGGGGTTGGGGTTGAGCTTGAGCGACGATGGCCGATAGTACGGCAATGAGAGATTGGACAGTCTGAGGGGTAATGCTGAGAGTAATGTTCGGGATTGCCATAGTTAGGGAAGCAAAGGTAGTATCGTTGAGTTGAGGGATGAACTGTTGTGTTCCAGGTGTGATGAGGTTGGATATTTGGTTTTCTTGTTGGAAAGTGTTTGGATTGAGGTATGGGAAGAGGTTCATGATCCACGCTTATCGCACCAAATGATGACAGGACAAATGCAAAACAAGTTCCTTGCGATCACCTGCAAAAAATAAATAAGGACCGGTGGTTTTCCAACAAGGGTGTCTTCGATGGTCAAATCAGAATTTTTGTGTAAAAGAGTAATAATTTATAGCAAAAAATTCAGTCAACTTTTCATACCTATTTTTTTTCTTTTTATAGGAGAAACCAATACCTTTGCAGGAAATAATATGAGGGGTTTTCTGTTATTTTCGGCCACTAATCCATTTTCGGCGATTTTCGAGGAAAACGTGGGTTAGTAGTAACTGTTTGTACATCGTGATGGAACTGTTTCCGAAATACATTCTTAATTGAGCTGTTGCCCGATTAGAGAGCCCGAGTAGCTCGAATCCTTGATCAGTTTACGGGTTCTCATGGAGCTACGTTTTCAATTAATACTGGATCGTTGAGCCGGTCTATGAGTTCGGTTTTTATCAATTTATATTTTACCAAAGCAAATAAATTATGTAGCGAATAAGAATAATAGTTAGATGATTGATTTCACATAAGTTTAAGTTTTGGAGCTCAACATGCTATTAGAGTCGTTAATCTCCTCATATAATTATTTGAATAATTGTATCTAACTTAATTAACGTTCAAGAATAAGTTAAGGGCAAATATATTAATTCGATCCAGAATTTTGTTTATTTTATTAAAAAAAATTAAAATAACCAGTTAATTCAAGAAATAATAAAATATTGCAAAATATATGTGGAGTGAATGCAATTGTAGGTGTTTTGTATTAGTAAGTGTATGGTAGGGCTTCTAAGTTCTAACAGAATCGGAAATAGGTAGTACTGAGTGAATAGAGTTAAAAATATGATAAGAATGGAGTTGGCAGTCAGTTGCCAACCGAGGAAACAAAGAGAAATTAAATTTTGCGAAAATTGCCTTATACACTGACCAAGACAAAAAAATAAATTGTTGCACCATTGGATTCCATTAGTCGACGTGTAATGTATTCGTTTTTCACTTTCAACAGCTCACCAAGTCCTAAGATAACGCCCACATTCTAGAAAGAAACTCACCAATTTCAATGCATTAATTTCCTCTTTTTTCTGTAACAATACCCACCAATCGTTTCTTCTTCCTTTTCCCCTTTCCCATAAATAATTCATGGAGTTATTAACAATGCCAATTTGCATTTTATACTTACTGTAATTCATACTATACAAGTATAATAATAATAATAACAATAATAACAATAACAATTCGGTTTTACCGAATTATTATATGTGTATGATTTGAATAACAACGCCTTTCGCAGCTACTCTATTACCTGAAAACAGAAAATTTCAATAGAATTTTTAATAAAAAAATTTAATGGTCAAATTAATAAAAAATTTTAAATAACGTATTTTGAAAAATTAACTAAAAAAATTATTTTATATTCTGTTTATTTATAGGAATAAAAATTTTATTTTAGTTATAATTTGATCTTCTAATTAGAGGGAATTTATAATATCAGCAGGATTTATATTTTGAAAACGTATAATCTGATAAAAAAAAAACTAAATTAAGTTTCCGGAACATGAATTCTATCATGTTTAGGTAACTATGAATAATTGTCCCAATATAACTTTCTTCAAATCATTTCACTGAGTTACCGGTACGGATCTGAAGTGAACCAAATTATCGAAAATCGGACTGCTTGAGGGAGCCATGTTACCTAATTCGATTATCAAATAATAATAATAATTTCCTATTTTTTTTAGCTTACATGAGAAAAATGTTAATAGAAATAGAAGAAAAAATAATAGTGGCCCAGTCTGATACACACAACGTGGCAAGACCCCAAAAAACAGGCTGGGGACAGGGTGGGACCGGGGAGTTGATATCGACGTGACCCACATTCGGTGGAAGAATGGTTTTTAGATTTCTGGTCCGGACGACGATCTTTAAATTCTCCGCTAACCTTCTTTTCTGTTAACAGTCACGTTCTCTCTATCTCCTCCGTCTGGATCGCTCGTTTCTAATTCCCTCCGTTTATTTTGTTCTTCTTCTCTCAAATTAAATAAACTACATACCTCGTTAATTTCATTGCCTTTTACTTTTTTTTTTTAATTGGAAAAAATGCAACTACTTTATTCGATCACAAAATTTAATATAAAAATAAAAATTCAGAAACTATTTTTCTTTTTGTAGAAAATTTTAACTCAACCTAACATCATGAAATTTAAGATTTTAAATATTAAAAATACACTATAATTTAGAAAGTGGAAATACCCTTTTTTTATATAATTAATGTTATTGGTTCAAAATTAAACTTTAAACTTCATGGTTATACTCATTAGGAGAAAGACACAGTTTTGAATATTAATGCCGTAATATTGTGGGTGATTATTATAATGTACTTGAATTTGAAATATGAATTCAATAAAAATTATACTAACAAAACTGATCATAAGTTATGGAGATGATTTAATGTTTTATTTTTTATTTTTTGCCAAGAAATATACAATAGCTTGAAAAATAAAAAATCACTTATTAAAAATAGTAACTTTAAATTTAAAAGGACGTAATCAAAATATTACATTTATTCCCTTTTAGGTATTCTTTTTAGAATTTTATTTTATTTCTACATAAGTGTCTATTTAGAAAAATAAGATATAATTATACATTTTCTTCCCATGTTTAAACCTTTTTCAATTATCAAAATACATCAAAAGTTACCTTTTTTAACTTTTGACTTTTTTCATGGAAGATTAATTTAGTGAATTACCATGCTGATTAATGATTTAAATTGACATTTAAAACAAAATAAAGGGCGTAATAAGTAATGCATTGATGAAGCTCCGAATGAATTAAGAAAAATAAATGGTCAAGCGTGAAAACTAAGTTGGGTTAAAAAAACGCCAAAACAAATTAGTATATGACTTTTGTTTTTGAGCAGAACTATATGGCTAAGTCGTGCTAGCACAAATAATACGTAAATTTTAGATTCGACATTTTTTTTATTTAATTCTGATTTGAAACAAAAAAGTTTATTTTGTTATATTTGTTTATAAATTATAATTCAATATATGCATGTATACGTTGTTTTATCAACATTTTTCATTCAATTTTTATATAAAAATTAAATTTAATTGAAATAAAATATAAATGTTTCAACGAAAAATTCAAACGCGAGTCATCCAAAATCCAATAGTTTAAATTTTACATAATGCTAGAGTTCAAAATTTTTAATTTTTTTAATTTTCTCCATTTTTCATGTGCCTCATATCAGCGAATTTTTTTAGCTCCCATTATCTCTGTCGACATTGTCCTCCAAATTTTGATATCAAAATGACATAATTTTATAAATAGTATGGTTGATTTGATTTTAGCAATTTTAAATATTGAAAATCAAATCAATATAACCGAAAATTATATTTTAAAATAGAATCGAATATATCATATTATTTTCGATATGCTTCGATTTAATTTTTGGGCTATTTTCGATATGTCTGATTTAATTTTTGGGCCAATCCGATACTGCAAGGACCAATTCATTATTTTTTTTTGTCTTAATCATGACATGAAATCCAACTTAAATTTGCTAAAAAAATAAATAATTTGATTCTAAAATTGATCAGAGAAATCCAAATCTAAACTAATCCATTGAAATAATCATAATTCAAATTCGTCAAATCTATTTGTCAGCACTAGTAAATATGATACCGTATAACTATAGTAATAGCATCAAATTCAAGAGCATTCGTAAATTAAAGCAGCTAAAAAAATCTTATACAATTTTTTTTTCGTATATTACAAATTCTAATTGTTTTGATTTAATTTTTTTACTAACGAGATTTAGGTAAGAAATTGTAAACTAATAATGCTAATGCATCAACTACAATAGGAAGTACATTTGATATGAAAAATATAATTTGAAGCGAATATAATTTTTTAAAGTACATAAAAATGATAGTAATGAAATTATATGTAATATTGGGACCAATCCTAATTTATTTGAAAAAAATATAAAACTTCATTGATAAAAATATAATATTAAAAATTTCAGGGGAATTACGCTAATTTAAAGAAATATATATAAAATTTTAGGCATTTACCCCATAAAGCTATGTTTGTTTTGAGCGGGAAGAAAATAAAATAAAAATTTCAATTTATTTTTTGTTTGGACATTAAATAAACAAGAGAAATAATAAGAAAAGAAGTGAAATTTGATTTTCTGAAAATGGCTCCTTAATCCCAAAAGCATTTTTCAAAAGCAAGGAATTCTTAATAGCCTTACATTGTCGAAGAGCAAAATTTATTTGAAGCTGCAATAAATGGCAGCACCCATTGGACATAAGTGGAAATTTTGGCAAGAAAGGAGTGAAGAATGGGGAATGAGAATGATATCTAGATTAAAAATGGAAATAATGACAAAATAAATAGATTAGAATGAAGAATATATTAATCAATTAAGTGTGTGTGGGGATATTATTGAAAAAATAATTTTCTAAATTAAAATATTAAGTAGTCTCTTCAAATAATAAATAAAAAAGAAATTTCAATTCCTTTCAATTATTTTCTCTTCAATTCATCAATTAAAGAAACTCATATAATTCTCTCTGTACCCAACATTGTGTAATGGTCCCATCACCTCACTGGACAATATATCTCCAAAGTACAATAGATCTTCCTAAATCGTAGAGTCTATAGAAAGATTAAAGTTAATGCATTTAATATTCAAAGCAAAATACCTACCCAATTCGTTTATTTTTCTCAATTTTCAATGCTCCTTTTCACATTATTTGACCATGAAATGGTAATTTTTGTGAATATGACATTTTAATTTAAAAAAAATAATAGAAAAGCAAAATATTTTCTTAATTTTCGCTGGAGTTTCAACTAGCAAGATAGTTTTTATTTTGTGGGGGTAATTTTTGTATGATTTCAAGTCAATACAATAATTAAAAATGCTGTTACTGAAACTGACATTATTAGAAAGTAAAAAAAAACCATCCAAGTGTATATAAATTTCAAAATTTTCTGAAAATTCAGCTTGTAAAAATTCCTAGCCAAAACGGGCTGCTGGAGCACAAACAAAGGAAAGGCTCTAGAATTAATACTAACTGTTTTTACCACATGTCAAGTTTTACCACTGTAAATTTGACAAGAAACTGTGTAAACGGAACTATAAAAGAAAATAAAAAATGTCGGACAGGGGCATTTTAGTCAATGCAACAAAAAAAGCTGCCAGATATGCAGCAGACCAGATCAATATATGTCAAATTAAAAAAACCAGTGTTTATTTCTCTTATTTATCAGGACTTTTTCAATTTTTAATGACGCTGTAAAGAAAGCATTTTTTATTAAAAAAAAAAGCAAAAAAAAGAAATAGACGTTGCAGAGAGAGAAAGGACACAAGAGGGGAGAGAATAAAAACAAGAATACAAAAACATTCAAATACAGCACACAGATGCACAAACAAAAAACACAGCACATAAAGCGTTGATTTTCAAAAAATTAGAAAGAAACCGAAGAAAGATTGAAAGCTCTTTTCTCTTTCTCTTCTACCTTTGAAACCCTAGCGAAATGTTGTGTTTGTTGGCCATGGATCAATCTATCTTTATATGACATCGTTTAATTTAAAATTTACTCTTTTCTCCTCCAAACTGCCGTTCTTTGCCTCCCTCGCCGGAGATATTGATCCAATGGCTGATAAACAGCCTCCGGATCAGAATCTGCCGTACCTTCAATTTGTTAGCGTTTCAAGTCCTACATAAATTAAATACGCGTAAAGGAAATTTTTGCTTGTTTCGGTTCCGAATTGGAACTTGTTACTATTTTTTTTGTATATACACGTTTGGATTGGAGGGGCTTTAATTGTGATAGAACAACGCCCATGGCGCCGGCTAGAGGATGTATATTGGTGTTTGACAAGTTGAGGAGGTGTGTGAGGACGGTTATTTTTATGGTAGCGATGGTGGCGTCGCTGCTGGTGTCGTCTATGCCGGTGCTGGTGGCGATTGGGGATGTTTTAGTGCCGTGCGTGTTGGTTACGAGTTTTACGTGCTTGACGTGCTATGGATTTAATGAGCATTTGCATAGATACGCCTTCAAGAGCTCTTTAACAGATATTCCTCTTGTTTCAGTTATCAGATCTGTTATCATCATCTGTATGTTTCCGTTTGTGAATTTTCCTTCGGTTTCTTGAATTTTAATTATTTCTTCAAAATATAGATTTGAATTCTCTGTTTAATTTCGCATGGAATGAAATCGAATTAAGTGCGGCTCGTTTTTCTTTTTCTTGTTTCTTTTGGCTTGTTCATTTATAGTTTTCAAATTTTCTTTTAAAAGCTCTAATTTGAAATGTTGACGGATTATGAGAAGAACATATTAAATCAAATAGCTGATTTTCTGCGGTTTTGTTTGCTAGTGAAATGAAAAATTTAATTCGCGGTGACTAAAGTTATATTTGTGTGCTTACTGCGTTTTAACTATTTTGTACTCGTTATTGTTTTTATATTTGGTTCCTGACAAGTTGCTGAGATTTTTATCCTTGCAGTTTCTCTCGTTTCTTAATTAATTTTGTTTGGGACCTGGAAGTTCATTATCTCGCGGCATTTCCTTACGTGAAAGTTGCTTTCTGTGTTTTCATAAACTGATGTGAATCTTTTGCTTTATTTGGTTGCTAAGAAAATACAAGTACTGGGTTCATGTCTGTCGATAGGAAGAGATATAGCATGGCAAGAAATAAGAAACAGGTCCTTAAAACTGCAAACATAATCAAATGCAAGTGATTTTCTCTCTCTTATTATCTGTCCAAAAACTTTACTGTAGATTTTTTAGTAGTTTTTTCACCAAATGGGCAAACATAGTTGAGCAGATGGTCCCTTTGTGTGTTTGTTTCTTTCAAATTTTGTTTCCGTGTATTTGTAATGGCCTTAATTGATTATATCCCAATTATGTGTTTATTTTGTGTCCAATGATCACAGGTGTTTACTTGATGTGTGATGCTTCGGCTCTCTCACATGGTCCTTACCTCGGAACTGTGACGCTCTGTTCTATTATTTCAGTCCTTCTTCTTTCAGTCAAGGCATGTGTATTCACTGTGAATTCTCAAATTGAGGCTGAAGCTTCATCTTCAATTTCAAGGCAAAAGCTTCATTTGAAGAAATCGTGGGGAATGCCTGTCTTATTTCTCTCATCAGTAGTATTTGCTCTTGGCCACACAGTTGTAGCTTATCGAACAAGCTGCAGAGCAAGAAGAAAACTTTTGTTTCATCGTGGGGACCCAGAAGCTGTAAGTTATTTAGTAGTTTGCTTTTTTATTTCTTCAACGTTATAGGCAATTGTCCCATGCGGTATCTTTCCCTCTCAGCATCTGCAGTTTTGATTATTTTGAACCAAGAATTTTTGTGAATCTGTATATTTCAAAAGAAAATCTATAATGGTTCCTTAGTATTAGCTCTATTGGCTTTTGACCAAATTTCTCTTTCTGTTTAATTAATTTATGCAGCTAAATTTTTGAATTTCTTACTGGTGGCTCATACGCTTCTACTAAAATTCAGTATGTATGATTTTCTTATACTATCATCTCAAATTATACAGGTGCTATCTTGCAAAAACGTTTTCTCTGGTTTCCAGAAGGTGCCACGATCTCCCATTCCCAATGGTGGAAGAACCCCAAAAAGTGATAGTGAAATTAGGCGAAAGCCCTTTGGAACAGCTCTTGACGAAGGGGAACTCCCAATCAGGCTGCTTGCTGACATAGACAGCTTGTTTATTACATTCCAAGGGCTTACAATTCACTACAAGCTCTGCTTGCCTGGTTCTCCCCCTCGATCCTTATCTTCCACCGCTTTTCTTGAGTCTCCTAGCTGTACCTCACCAAAGATGTCAGCAGGAAGGCTAAAACTTGAGAGGCAGCCTCCCAATCTATTAGTGAAAGCCAAAAATAATATCCATAGGAGTTATAGCAATCAGTTTCACAGCTCTACACTATATGCCCCATTGTTAGAATCTTCTCCAACTTCTCCTATCCTTTCTGAAGAAATTCCTGTCTTGAATCTGGATGCTGCAGCTGAGGAGAATGAAATGAATAAAACCAATTTTGCATACCCTGATTTATATGTGGAGGAAAGTGGCCAATGCGGAATTGTTCTTGTCCATGGCTTTGGGGGAGGAGTCTTCTCATGGAGGCATGTGATGGGGCATCTTGCTCGACAGCTTGGTTGCATGGTTGCTGCCTTTGACAGGCCTGGTTGGGGGTTAACTTCTAGGCTTCTCAGAAAGGACTGGGAAGATAAAGAATTGCCAAATCCTTATAAGCTTGAAACTCAGGTAATTTAATATACCAACCTGGTATAGCATGTAGCACTGATGGAGTCAAATTTGGATTAGGGATCCAATTTAACTGTTGTCATGATTTCTTGTACATAAAATAGATAAGTAGACATTTAGGAAAAGCAGGAGGAACCTACATACTACTGCAGTACTGCACCTACATACGATTGATGAAGTCAAATTTGGATTAAGGGATCCAATTTAGCTGTTATCTTGCTTTCTTGTAGGTAAAATAGGTAAGTTTGATTTAGAAAAAGTAAGAGGCACCTAATTTCATTAAAAAAATGTCCCTTGAGTTTGATTTGCCCATCATCTGCCATATATTTTGATTGTTATTTCTGTAGTCAGGTTGTGAATTATGATGTAGTTTGATCCTGCTTTGCACTTTCATATATTGTTAATTTTGTGGAATACTAATGCTTGCTTCTATATTTGCTTGCAATGTTCTTAGCTATTCTTCCTTCTATTGGGATATTTGATTGATTTATGACTCTGTATCCTGTTTGTTGTTTCAGGTTGACTTGCTTCTTGCTTTCTGTTCAGAGATGGGGTTTTCTTCGGTAGTGCTTGTTGGACATGATGATGGTGGCTTACTTGCTCTGATGGCTGCACAAAGACTTCAATCATCAATAAATTCTTTCAAAGTCAGTTAAATTTCTTGGTACCTTCCTAGCATTGCATTATCAACCACTTAAATTATGTGATGTAGTTTAGACTCAGAGATAAATATGGAACGGAAAGAAAAAATTAGGCAAGATAAAAAAAGAAAAAATCAGCCCATCTCTCTATTGTGTGCTGGAATATGTCAAAGATGGACGGTCTAGGTTTGCCATAAATTTGGGAATTGTAATTTATTTTATCTTTTGGTGTTTGCAGACATCTGTTTATGCTATCTGTTATACTTGTTATGTACTGATGTGCCAGCTTTATTTTGTTTTCCATCTCGTTTACCTTTAAGAAGAATTTAAAAAGAACTAAAAGAAAGGAATTTTAAGTCAAGACAGAAAGTTACTGAAACTCTATCAATCGTATACATTTCATTCAAGTATACTTCAGTGGCTAGTCTATTTTTTGTTTTTGATATCTTTATAGGTTGGTGTCCACTAAGCTTACAATTTTAAGCCAAGACAGAAACTTTGCAGTTGATTATCTGATAATGACTGAGGGCAGTTTTCATTTGGGCATCTCATTGACTTTCTAATTTTCTTATGTGTCTGTTCATCACCCAGGTGACGATAAAAGCTTTGGTAATGCTAAACGTTAGCTTATCAAGAGAGGTGGTTCCGGCCTTTGCTAGGATACTCTTGCGTACTTCACTTGGGAAGAAACATTTGGTTAGGCCTTTACTTCGAACAGAAATTGTTCAAGTGGTGAACAGGCGTGCATGGTACGATTCTGCCAAGCTAACAGCAGAGACTTTAAACCTCTACAAGGTATGCTGTGTCTCTGTGAAGCATAGTTCTTCACCCTTGGACCTTTTACTTATAAGTGGTGGTTGTGGAAGTGATTTTATTGTCTAGGGATTATGATATTCCAGTATTTTGATCTTTGTATTGGCTTTCTGTCCTACTGTGAAATCAGGCTCCACTATACGCGGAAGGTTGGGACGAGGCACTACATGAGATAGGTAAACTATCCTGCGAAACTCTCCTTTCACAGCAAATTTCTGCGTCACTGCTGAAAGCAGTAGAAGACATGCCGGTATTAGTCATAGCTGGTGCGGAAGATGCTCTTGTTCCTCTTAAATCATCTCAAGCTATGGCTTCCAAACTTGTAAATTCTGTGAGTTTCTTTATTCACCTCTCTATTCTGCATGATTTTTTTTTGAAATGTATGTTAAGACATCTGGTGTGACAATCTTCTGTAGTTTATCCTGCTACATTGCTGTGCAATTACAATTGGATGTGGTTCCTTAATTGCATAATCTAGCTGATCGAAACATAGAATTTAAAATCTCACTTGTATATTAATGCTTTGTTTAATTCCGATGCAGAGACTCGTTGCCATATCTGGATGTGGCCATCTTCCACATGAGGAATGCCCGAAGGCATTACTTGCAGCTATGTCACCCTTCTTAAGCAGATTGTTATTGAAACCAGATTTGGAAAACCAATAGGATACCTTTTCTCTTTCCTAACTTATAATAGGCTTGTATCTGTTTTAGGGGTTTCTTCTGTTGTTTTTCTACTCTTCTCTATTTTAAGCAATCTACCCTGGAGGGAGACTAATAATGTGGTCTCCTGTTTGGGGTATTTTTGGTGTATCTATTTCCAAGCCTTGTCAAACCCTGATTCCTTTAGGGTTTATAGCTCTTTTCTCCTTCTCTTGTAATTTTTTATATGTTAAGATCCCGAGTTTGTTGCTGTACCCACTTAAGGAGTGGAAAATGGCAAATCATTTGTACATTGATCGTATTGGAACGCATGCATTTGAAAATGTTGTGTTCATAAAGCCTGTTGAACAGCTGTTCTTCCTCTATGTTATCTACTTAGGTAAAGATTGAGGTATATAATATATGTCTAATATTCTTCTTAGGATAGATAATTTGATAGAGCAAGATGCACATTTGGAAAGAAAAGAAAAAAAAAATAAAGGAAAAACAGCGAGTGGGATGAAATGATATGCGACTCTAGTGCGTATCCCACGATTTTCCAAGTATCTATTGTATCAATGTATTGGTATAATAATATGTAATGTAGATGCTGTATGTGAATAGTAAACGCATATCTATGCGCTTCTTAGTGCCATCTTAATGAAATCAAGCTCTATGCTTCATTAATTTCATTTAGGTTGGAAATAGTAATCCTATATTCATTCATGATTATTTTAAGCAAGTTTTGATGGTTCAAACTTGAGGGTGTCTGCGAGCCATTTAATTCACCAAATTTTGGAAGGGTTGGAGTTATTTTACAATGCATATGGGATTACTAACTTCTGTAAGGGAATTGGCAAATGTATGCTCTATTGCGGGAATTTATTTACATGTTACATATGTAGGATTTACTTTATTAATGAAAATTTAATTTGCATTACAAAAATCAATTACATCCAGTAAACTCCATCAAGATTAATTTCATCAAATTATTTGTTATTGAGAAGACAACTTGAAATAGGGTGATAATTCTGTGAAACGTAGCAAATATATACTCATTGAAATATTGGTTTAGTATGAATTTTTATGTCCTATATGTCAAATATGTCTTGCTATATCATCAAAGTTACTGTTTCTCAAATAATAGTAAAAATTTTATTTATTCATTTAGTATTTTGACTGAAACTATTATTTTTGATTGGAGAATCATATAAAAGGGAAAATGAAAGGGTTGATAAATATATTGATAAAAATTTCACTATTTGAGAAAAATTAAAAATTAAAAAGGTTAAAATTAAAAATTAAAAAAAGAAATTATGGGATTAATTACATCCGTGATCATTAAATTTTACGACTTATAAACAAATAGTCACAGTAAAATAAATTGTAATACAAAAATAATAAAAATTCTATTTTTTTTTCAATTAAAGTAAATAATCTGAAAATCAATTTTTTTATATCATTATAGTAACAATTAAGTAGATCACGTATAATTATCATATTATTTTAATACCAATTAACTCTACAAATAGATTATGATTAGTTATTTGAATTTTTTTTATTTCCTGTATAAGTTATTTTTATATTTAAATGATGACGTAAAAATTTTTTTATCTAGTGATCCAACTTATAAAGTTGTTTGATATTAAAATGATATGATAATCCTTCCAAAAAAATGATATGATAATTATATGTAGTATGTTTAATTATCACTCCAATAATATAAAAATTATTTTTTAAATTATTTTTATTTTAATTAAAATAAAATAAAATATTAATAATTTTTGTATTATAAATTATTTTATTGTAAGTATTTTAAATTATATGATTTAAGAGTACGAATCTAATTAACCCAAAATTGTGGCAATGAACCCTGCTTAATTAACTGGGACCCTAGCGGCCCAAAACCAAATCCACAAAGAGGGCTAGCGACTCTTTTTCCGCGCCCTACAACTGCGCGCGACAAACTTATGAACGTAAACCCCCGTATGGTACAAATGCTCTGTTTCGTGAAATGGCGGAGCATTCTATTCACTTAGCGCATTTTAGCGGATATCATTTCGTTCCTATAAATATGATTACTTCTTGCTCCAAACATCTCCACAGTTACTCTGTCACTGTAAATCGGCTTGCGCGTTTATGAGCTATAGCTCTGGTTTGAGTTTAGTTGCTCTGTTTCTGTATAATTTTTTGCTCTGAAGCTTGTTTGCTGCAAGTTTTCTTCTTTTTTATAAGCGTATCTTTTCTAATTCGTTGCATTTTCTTTGCTTTCTATGACATTTTCTTTGTTAGCACATGTATCCCGCCAAGCATTTCACTTTATTAGCTCTCATTGTGCCTCTTTTAGGTGACGACTCTTTTCCTATGTATCCTACGTTTTCATGGCTCTTGATATGTATCTCATGAGTTTTATGGTGCTTTTCTTTTCGGTTGTTTGAAATTTCAATTTTCTTTTAAAAAATTTTTCTAAGTGATTTACTAATTGCAGTTGTGTATGGGTTGAGGTGATCTGCACGGTTATGTCAGCCTTGTTTTACTTTGGCTTGGTTACCCGCCTTATTCTTTCATTCTATTCATATAAGAAGAAGAATTTTACATGCGGGAGTTAGAGAGACTATAGTTCCTCTGTATTGGCAAATTGTCACCGTCTTTGTGTTTGTTGTCTATCAGTATCTAGAATTAAGCAAGAGTAATTGAAAATATATAAAAAGAAATGCAGTATATGTTAAGCAGAACATGCATCATGTCTCTAATTCGGATGCACTTCTGATTATATGCACAGTGATGGTGGAATTGTGATATTCACAGTTTTTGTTCCCCCAGCATTTCAATTTCTTGTGTATCTGTAATACAAAGTGTTTAAGTTATACATCCTTCTATTTTTTTGCATCAAACTCTTAACAGTGACAACATTTTTATGCATTACTTGTAATTTTACTACAACCTCTAATGTGCTATCTCTATGATTATTTGCTGCGCCTGGCAACCTTATCTGCTCTATTTTTTGTCTTTGGATTTAATTCGGTTTAGTTTTGGGATGCCTTATATCCTATAAAATTGCACTTCAGGTACTGCTCATATAAATCAATTGAAATTTTGTTAGTGTGAAAAACTTTGTGTTTGCACGTGAAATTTTTTAATGTTTTAGTGCACATTAAACAATTTTTTAATGTCTTCTGGTCAAAGATGATTCTGTATCTGTTCATTTTCTATACTTGGCAGTGTGAAAAGCTTTATGTTTACAAGTCTTGCTGCGTGCCTTGGGTTATGTAAAGAACATTTTGCTTTTTGATTTTTTTGTTACAAATATATCTTATTGTGGGCTTGCAGCATCTGGTACACTCTCAAAATGCGATATGCTGGTAATAAAAAATGTCCTAATCTCAGCATTTTCGTTTGAGTGCACTTTTTTATGATTAAGTTTATATTTCAGTATTGTCTTTAATGATTAACTATAATTACCAGTGGTAATTTTATTTCTTTTTTCACCTTTGATTTTATAGGTACACGGGGGAATATTGGAGAAAGTATTCCCTTTGGGAGATATGTTTAAGTGGGGCATCAAAAAGGGAGTTGGTAGAACAAATAAAGATATCCACTTTTACGAGTCCTTCACTTATAATGGTCTGGAATACTTTCTCTATGACTCTGTTTACGTTTACAACCAAGACAATGTTGATACTTACATTGACAAGCTTGTGAAAATCTATGACACACCGAAACATGAGAAGAAGGTGAGAGTGGTCTGGTTCTTTCGGCCTAGCTAAATATGTAAATTCTTCGGGGACCATGAGCCAAGGTGGAATGAATTTTTTTTGGCTTGTGGTGAGGGCCAAGGCCTTTATAGTACCAAGCCTTTGGCAAGTGAAATTTGCTAATCCCTTCTACATTTTCTTTTAATTTATTGGAACCCCTGCTCTTTGTTTATTTTTTATGCTACGTCTAGGCTACTATTGCAACGGAAAATATTCTTTTGCTATATCTAGGAACTCAGAATACTTCAGGTAAGTTGAACTTTCAAGTTAATATTCTTTTGGGATATGATCTTTCCTTATCAAATGCTATCTGGAATCTCCATATACGAAAGTATTGACTAGACCCGGTGGGTGTGCAACACTAGTGTGAGATGGATCTTATTACAATTAGTGACTCCATCATTAGTTTTGATTTAAGTGAGATTGGTTTATGTAGACATGCTGTTAGCAAATAATTTTCCTTCTTACCTAGGTAAATGTATTGTAGGAATTCCAACTAGATTCTATAAATTAAGAATAACGTTGATTCAAAAGAAAGTGCTGTGGGCTGTGAAGTACACCATTTATGAGCTAATCATTTAATTTCTTGCAGAGTCTTAATTGGTTTATTGCACATCTACTTACATTTGTGATGTACTACAGTCATCGATATTCATTTTCTTTGGAATCAATATGTTGGGAGTTCATCAAAATGAGTTTCGCCCATTTTTAGGAATCAATCACTTGAAAATGTAATGTTGTTTTTGCATCACTTGATCGAAGAAATCCTCAAACATCTGAAGAAGAATTGCAAATGGCAGAATACATTTTCTACTGTTGTTTTGATGTTTGGAGAGTGTCGAATACTTCAGAGATTTTTGGACCATGTGGGCGGAATAAAAGGTTAGTTATTAGATTGTTTATGCCATTATCATGAAGTACTATCTGAAAAAGAAGTTAAGAATTTTGCCACTATCAACAATTTGTGTCAAATAGTGTTTATTGGCTGGTAAACTAAACTGAAGCATAGACTATTAGCTCTGAACCTTTGACATATTCCTATTTCAAGCAATGAAATATTAGAATGTGTTTCCCTTCAACTTTCCTGCTTAACCCTTTTTCTGTGAGGTGCATTGTGGAAAGGCACTTTTCATTTCATCATTTAGTAAAGATTGTTATTTTTTGACCAAGGAAAACTAGCAAAAAGGAAAACAAAAAAACAAGAAAGAAGAAAAGAACATAACAAATTGGTGAGGATCTGAGCAACAAAGAAATTTCAATAATGCGAGTAGTAATGGAGGGTACGATACCCTGAATTTTGTAATTTTAATCTTAGCAAGTCATTCCAATTATGCTTTTAAAGTATGAAGTAAAATAAGTATCTTAACAATTTGTATATCCTTTCCTAAATATTTTTTCTTCTATATTCTGTGGAGGTGAGGCCTGGGTCACTGTGAACCTGTATTGTAAAGGCCTGTGTCTGTATCAAATGCTGTAAGCTTTATTGGTTTTTCTTTCTTTCTGGATTGTCCGTTGAGTAGTGGAGATAGGACAATTTACTGGAACATTTCCATAGTCACGCAATAGGATACGGCCCTTATCCTGGTTTTACTAAAAGCTTCTTCTGACTCTTGGTCACCTAATTGCACAGTGATAGTGAAGTTTCCTATTCTCTAACCAAGTACTGTAAATCTCTCATGCTAAGTGCTACGACTTTGTCTTGCAAGAGGAAGCATACGATAGTGTTCTATTGGAAATTGGATGTTTATTTTGAGCAAATTTATTATGTCTTTATTTTCTGTAGTGGAATATTTTTTTCAATAGATGGAAAGATCAAAAGGTCATTTCTCCTCCAAAATTTAATTTGGATGCTAAAGTGGATGGTCATACAACCAGAGATAGGAAGTCTGGCAGCAGTACCCTACTTGTTTAACGTAATTTCTTGTAATGCCTCATATTTTAATTTTTTATTTCAATTTCGTTGACAAAAGTAGCTTTATTTAATATATAGGCGGAACCTGAGATAGTTGCAGCTAGTGCGGATGTTCAAGAACACATTTCAGAAGAGAAACCCAAGCCCGGAAGTCATATAGGCACTGATGAGACTTGTCCTCAGAAAATTGCATGCAGCCAAACTAATGATTAACCTAAAGAAAGGAGATCCTCGTATGACTCCTTTCCTCCAGATGCACCAGAAATCTGGCCTCTGAAAAAGAGAAAGTTACTTCAGGATGAGAAGGCAGCTATGACTCCTAAGAAAGTTGGTCCTCTGGGAAAGAGGAAGTTGCTTCCGTACGAGAAGGTAGCTGTGATTTCTGAGGAAGTTTGTCCTCAAGCTGTAAATGTGGTGGAAACTGGCAGCAAGATTTCTAGAAAGCCTATTGCTGTAAGTTCTCTGTGACTTCCCCTTTGCTGCTAGCATTATTTATGAAGGATAGGTCTGGTCTTTGAGCTCTTTTAGATATTGTCTATGTTCTTGATCTATCATGTGGACTTTACCATATGCAGATGTAACAATGGTGATTTTAGTGGTTCATATTGAATTCTCAACTGGAAAAATTATGTTTGCCAATATACATGCACAAAAGTTGCAAATTAGATATATACAATTTTTATATTTTGATTTTGGTGGTGAATTATTTTTTATTTTTTTGGATATCACACTTATAGGATAAGAGAAATTGGTTCAGTTACAAGCATCTTGTAAGTTCTTTTATTTTTCCATTCACTTTTCTCTTGGTGCTTTCATCATTCTTTTGAATTCAAAAGAAAAATAATAATTATACTTGGAATCTCATCATCATTTTTGAATTTTCTGACAATCATAGATTAGTTTTGAATGGAATTGTTGCTTATGACCCTTTCATCTTGAAATCATGGATATTATATGGATGGAAACTTATTTGAAAGCACACCCAGTCAGAATACTGTATACAAAGCCTTTATTTGTTTGTAAACTCAAGTTTCATACAGAGATTCCATTCCTACCCAAGGTACTCAGATTTTTTGTTTGAGTTTTTTAGTGTTCCATGACCTAGTTAGCAATAATCACATCAGAAAGGTTCAGCAGCACATCGTTGAAATTTCCCCATGAATGACATTTAGTGAACAAGTAACCTGAATTGGATATAGTTTATAAAAGTTCTGCAGCTCCCATAGAAATAAGCAACTAAAATAAATAAAGGCCATTAGTTTTCGAGTTACTGGGCTTGTATTTGGGTCGTTACAACCTCAAATTCTGTGTCCTTGGTGTGGTGGCTATCACTTAATAGTTTTTGCATATATATTGTGCTCAGAGGTGTGGAATCTTCTATTCAGAGTTATACTAACCAAGCTATTATCATGTCAAACTTCTTTCTCTATTTTTTGCTTTCAGATAAGGTTTTATTTTTTTTTCCAATTGATTTACAGTAATCAATTTCAAGTTCAATATGTATTGATTCTACCTCTGTTTAAGGTTGTTAGTTTGTTATGTTCTTATAATCCGGGCATTATGATTGTTGGAGTAGCTTCTGGTATGCGTCAGTTTATATTTTTGGTCCTTATTTTCTGAAGATGATCTCTCATGCCAAAGCTTTTAATCTTTCTCTATTACTAGAATTTCTTTGATCAATCTCTTATCATTATCATTTATATATGTTGATTTGATTTATGGCTCTCATTCAAACTTCAAATATATTTTTGGACAATTGCCATGTTCAAATTTTTCTTCTCTAATTTTCGCTGTATTCAGTCTTGGTTAGAAAAATTGCAGAGAGCTGAAGAGGC
Organism: Excoecaria agallocha; assembly: GCA_037975025.1. NCBI lineage: Eukaryota > Viridiplantae > Streptophyta > Magnoliopsida > Malpighiales > Euphorbiaceae > Excoecaria > Excoecaria agallocha. The sequence goes on along the minus strand of CM075814.1, from coordinate 50,979,231 downwards.
AGGCGCCCTGGTCTGTCTTGAAAACTTAGATCCATCCCTTACATCATCAGAAGTAAAGGTATGAATGATGGCTCTCCAGGTCAACAACTTTGGTTCAAGGAAGCTCTAATTGGGAGTTCTGTATTTGAATGCTCAATCCTCAACATATTGCCATCATACTATTGGTTTTAGTCTGGGCATGCTGCACCCAAAAACCTGCTTTCTGCCAATGTCAATTTAGAATTATTATCCGATAAACATATGACATCCTATATGCTTGTTTCTGATTGGATAATATGAAAATGTGATTTCTTGACTGGAGTATTTTCTTCTGCAACATTTAGCCAACAATCCCTTATCTACTGATAGAACCATGAAATTAAAATAAACTGCACAAGATGTCTGAGTAGTTCTATTCAACTTTTTTTCTTTTTTCTTTTTTATTTTTATTTTAGTGCTTCAAATTTAAAATAGTCTTACTCGTTGGAATTCTAAGATAATTTGTAAACAAAGATCACAGGCTGAAAGTGATTTTATGTACTATCACCTTTCGAATAATATTTTACCTCTATGACCAAATCACAGCTGGAAATGAAAGGAGAACCAATTTGGGTCACAATGTGCAAGTTGGGAGTTCATGTCCCTTCTGATTACATTGCCCTTACTGTTTCCCCATCTGCCTCAGGATCTGGTTTGACAGGCATTTAACTGCAATGTTGAGGCAAACATGGTACAACAAAGTACTTTCTCAAGGCCACACTATGATAAGCGTGCTCATTTGACAAATGGATGCCTTTTGTGGTTGATCTTCCATATATGTTATCCAAGATAAATCAATGAGAAATGGGTATTGATACTTTCATATGCTAACAGGTAAACCGTTGGTTATATTTGACTCCAAAGTTGCAGCTGATTCTGCAACATGCAAGTTGGAAGAAGGCTGTCTGATTGTGGAAGATGGGAGGTTCTTATTCTATTGGCCTTTTAGTTATCTCTATCTGCTGTTGCTCCTTTCTGGCATGCCTGTTTCCCTGAATTCCTGGAAGCAATTTAATATCCTCAAGGTGGTTTTCTTGTTCCAATCTCTTTCGAGCAGGTGGGTGGTGCGGGTGTTGTAAGTGGTGTGGTTTACCATATTACTAACTGAGAGCAGGTTTTAGTTGACTGGATTACACAATGTGATTTTCCCATGATAAATACTCGTGAATAGGTCTAGTATGATTTTAAGTCTGTGAAAATCTGTCTATTTTATGTGTATGATACTAATCAACACCTTGGAGCGCTTTGGTCTTTGTTGACAAATAATGAAATTTCATACTATGTCAAAAATTTAATCTAGAAACTTGCCTTGGAGGTTTTCTTATATATACATATATATGTTGTTACAAACTGATTTCTAATTGCTTTTCATTGTCACATGATCAAAGTGCCCGAGATTCAATAATAAATTTGGTGATGCAGTTGTGGTTCTTCTGCTTTATCTGCAGACGTTGTAGGAATGAAATGTTCTCTAAGGGATCCTAGCAATCCTGTTGATTTTACTGGTCATCTGTCTGATCCTAAATTGGGGCAAGGGCAATCTGAAGAAATGGTAAAGAAAGCATCACTAACCTAAGCTGTTCTTGCTTTTCCTAACCAGGATCAATATCTTGATATCCTGTAGTTGTTGTGAATATGTTCATCAAACGATCTACTGTTTGTGAATATGTTCATCAAACGATCTACTGTTTGTGTTTTATGCGAAGAGAGATGCAGTATCAACAGCTCACTGTTCCCAGCCCAATACCACTGAATATAAAATGGCAATTGATTGGCACATTCTACAGGAGGTGTCTGATGCGCGGTGCAAGGAATTATACATGGTGCTTCACAAAATATACTAAATCTCAGTCTTATTGTCTTTGGTCATCTATATAAGCATATATGCATGATGAGTGTGCATGTGCTAAGAAACTATATTCTTTGACATACCAAACAAATACATTGTGCCAGGTAGATGGAGGTGCAAGTTAGCTTTGTGTTGCTGCATCAACATTTTTTTCTTATATCTACTGCATACTAAATGTGGCAAGTAACTTTCACATGCTCTATTCGATATGCCAAGATGTCTATCTTTTGATCTCATGGGGGTCTTTGTAGTTCCTCTCCATATAAGAGAATTTAATTTGCAGATAGGATAGAAGTGAATCTGTTTTCTCAAGTTGCAATTTGCATACATGACATTGAAAAGCTAAGTCACCTTTGTCCCACCATTCATTTTTGTGAGCCAAATCTACAAGGATGTTGTCAATTATGACAGTAAAATAATCTAGACACGTACATACAAATATGCATTACATTTGTTAACATTTATGATATCAGTGATAATTTTTTCATCTATTGGGGCAGTTATTGAAAATGCTATTAAATATGTTAAAGTAAAGAATAAAATCTGTGCAATTAGGCTAAAGTCAGTATACAAAAGTTTTTCAGGCAAAAAATTGAGTTTTTAGAAGAACAACACCTTGTGCTAGTTGATCATTGATAGGTCACAAGTGTGGTGCTTTAAGTTAGGTGATATACCTAGTGAAACTTCTACTGCAGTCCATCAATACAACTAAGCATGGCTTTAATAAAAAAAAAATGAACATCAAATTGATCTCTTCCATCCCCTCTTCCTGTGCTCATCATTGATAATTTTAAATTATACTTTCGTTAATCATATCATTTGCTTCTCTGTAGCGACAAGCAAAGGAAATTGAAGATGTTGAGAAAGAAGAAAAGTAAGTAGTGAAGTTACAGCTGGAACTGGAAATATATCGTTTTCGGTAAGCACAGTTCTTACTTCACTGTCAGATTCTCACTTCGATCGATCAATTTGAGCAAAATATTCTATCTTTGCCGGGAAGAGGTTTTTGTTTTGTGATTTGAAGAGCATAGGCCGTCGGGTGCTATTAAAGATACTTATCAGGATTTTACCCATCAGCATATACTGTGTACATAATAGACACTAATTTTTGCGATCTGTTTTCTTTCACATGTTTCTCGATGCGGGAATAGGGCAATTTCTGCATTGTTCAAAAAGAATTAGCATCATGTAAAACAGTAGACATATCATATACAACTAAAACAAGACTTTCCTTTCCACGGCTCAAATTCCCTATTTGTCATGTAGTTGTAGTATGAATTCTTGTTATTGTCATTTGCAGGCCACGGAACACTATCTGGTTTAGAAGTTCAATCACACACTACAAGGTTTAGGTGTTCCTAATCGCTATATCTAAAAACAGCAAACAAGATGAACATGGATAAGAGAGGTGCTTTCCAAACAACATACAAATCCCACTTTCACTACTCAAAAAAGGATTCAGTTCCTGCCTTCTCCCTGTTTCTCATACATTTTTTTCATCAGCTTTTAAAGTACAGACGAAACACAGGGCAGCTGAAAATTGTATCAGATTACTCCTTGGAGGATTTGTTGATAAGTGATTTGTGAATATGAGGGATAACACCGCCACCGGCAATGGTTCCTTTGATGAGGGTGTCCAGTTCTTCATCCCCCCTTATAGCAAGTTGCAAATGCCTTGGTGTTATACGTTTCACCTTCAGATCTTTGCTTGCATTCCCTGCCAACTCCAAAACTTCAGCAGTCAGATACTCCAGAATTGCTGCTGTGTAAACAGCAGCTGTTGCTCCAACCCTTCCATTTGCAGAAACCCTGGTCTTTAGCAGACGGTGAACTCTACCCACAGGAAACTGCAGATAGATTTGGCATAATGTTTACACGAAAAAATTATTTATGTAATTTAATGGGAAATGTAAAATCAAGAAAAAAGAGTTGAGCCAAGCTGTTTCAAAAAAGAATACTTAAAAAGGCAGAAATAAATCTCATGCATTAATATTTACAAGTTTACATGCAATCAATTTCCACAAAGCAATTTCTTTGCAAATAAAAAAGAGTAACAGTCTGACTTTACCTTACTCGAGGTTGTTTTTTTTTCCTTTTTTTTTTAATTTACATTAAATCATCTTCTAGGACCATCAGCAGTAAGAAACTTGGATCACAGACATATATTGGATAGACCAAGGGTCCTATTTATTCTTGTACAGGTGCTAAAAATGAGTCCAAAAGTTGGGGAGGACAGTTTTCTTGGTTCTTTCCAACCATCTATTGATGCCAACTTGCAGCAAACCCATTAGCATGTGCATATTCTAGTAAAGCATATCTAGGGCATAGTGACTCACTTGCCATATAGGCAAATAAACACATATTATCAAGTAACTGCACCCTGTGCAGCACAGGAAGTATCTCTTTATCTATCTATTTAGTTTATATTTTTACATGTTGGGTACATTACAAGAAAACAAAAGAACTCCATCTGTTACAATGCATATTGATACTGGACAACAAAGCATTGCCCATAAATGCTAGAAGAAAGAGCATTTCACTCTCACAGAATCATTTCTTTTGTCTTGTTGATGTTCCAAAGCTCCTCCCACTAGCAAAACCCTATCTAATGCCTATGCATGTTTCTAATCCCAAAATTCTCTTATAAAAGTTTCCTTCCCTACAGCATATTTATAAATAAAAGATTGTGTTACCATAGGCATTTAATGCAGTGCCTGGGAGCTTTTTTTGATCATTAGAAAGATCATGGAAATGAGACCTACTAAAAGAACGACCATTCTCAAAATCTATCAGATGTCAACTACATCTATTACTCTGGTACATGACATTGGTCTCTTTACTTAGTGTCACTCTCCTGAAATTTACAAAATTGGTTCTGCTAATAGATGCTTGAAAATGGCCACTATTAATAGTATGCATCTTTCCACACCTTCATACATAAAGAAAAAGGCTTATGTTGTGTTAATAACACTTCTAATTCTTTATTCTCATATCAATACAATATCTGATATGGTTAATTCCTTCTAAAAGTTACCTTTTGATTCAAAACTGATTTTAAGCTATTTTCCGCAGCACCTCAATAAGATGAAGTGGTCTCCTAAGCAACAGCTAGAGAACCATGATCTAGATGGAAGATTGCTTACTTAACTATCAGCATATTATCGTAGGACACCAACACTGCCTAATTCATCTTTAACCAAGCCAAGTTCTTTATCATGTGTGAGCCATAGAAAAAAAAATGAAAAGGAAAAAAAAAAAAGGATACACACATCTCCAGTTTAAGCAATTTGGTATAATCCACAAACCAAGGCTACCTACTGACGGCAGTTTATCCCACAGACTATATGATACAAAAGTATGGAGGTCCCATTATGAAAAAAAGTATAGATGAGGATATCAGATTGCATTATGAGATAAAACAAAAGGGTTTATCCCAACTACTTTTCAACCCACAAAATAATGTTAAATATTTCCACTGCACGAACAGGTCCTTGAGGTGGCCAACTCTCATCAAGAATGTTGACCACCGTCAAACTCTTACATCAACACAAAAAGCACACTGCCTACTGCTAAATAAATAAATAAATAAAAGCTCAGTTTTCTACAACACTTATTGCTTTTTATTTATTTTTATATTTTAATTACAACAATCACCTAAGGTTTATTCATGACAAAAACTTAACTCGCTATTGTTTCAAAATTAGAATCATTAGTACATACATACCATTATTGATGAAAAGTATGCAATTCCAAGAGTAAAGTGTTCGATAATATAATATTCAAGGGACTAAATGCAATTAAATATGGAAAATTGTTAGAGCTAAAATGTCGTACAATTTACAACTTCTCGAACTAAAGCGTTGTGTTAAATTCTTATAATAATGGGCTGAAGTGTAGAACATGACAAATGTTAGTCAACCAGAAAGACCTTAAAAGGATTTTAAAAATCAAACCTAACGGACTTTTAGTAAATAACCCCTTGTTTTTTCAAATTTCTATTCAATCTAGATTTTCTCGTCTCCCTCGCTGCCTAATTCAACAGAGCACCCTCAACGCCATTTAGCAAAAATGTTAATCTCACTACTTCTTCAAATTGAAATCACATTAGTCAATTCTACTGAAATTCAAAGTCCAAGCATGTACTAATTTAGAGTCCTGCTTCCACAACCTTTTAACTATTAGAAAAACAACAGCCCATTATCAAGTTAAATGCTCGTACCTAAATAAACAAATAAACATAGTCTTTGAAAAGAAACACTAACAATTATGTTTCTTCCGCATCAAAATTCCGTGTATTTATGCATTAATTTAAAACTAGATACTCCTGACAAAACCATCTACAAAATTCATGCAATTCGTTAAATCAGACAAACGTACATATATAAATAGAGAGAGAGAGAGAGAGAGAGAAGGGACCTGGAGACCAGCGCGAGAAGAGCGAGAAACGGGCTTCTTCTTGTCTTTGTCCTTGTTGTTAAGAGTGGATTTTCCAGCAGTAATCAATCCCTTGGCTCCTTTGCCCGACATTTTGGCGCCAAAAATCTAGGGTTCCTAAGGGGAAGAGAAGCAATATCGAGAAGTAAAGGCTGCAGGAAAGCGTCGGAGAAGCAAAGAGCCGCTAAGACCCGCAAAGAGACCTTAAGAAAGAAATCCCGATCTGAAACAGATTTTATAGTTGGAAATTGACGAAATTGCCCTTAGCTTTTTCTTGGAATTACCGGTCGAGCACGTGGCTATAACAAGCGGATAATGTAGTACATGTAAGAAGAGGGCCTACGCTTGCTCAAGCAGCCCTCCACTATACATATATACATATATATAACACTGTTTTTTTAGACTATAAGATATTGATACCTACGCTTGCTCAAGCAGCCCTCCACTATTTTGATTTTGTTCCGAGTGAAAAAGCTTTTTGTCCACGTATTCTATTTTAATGAACTTCATTCTTCATATATTTCTCTTATCGTATAGTTTTTCTCCCTGCTTATTTATCTATCTCACAATATATTTGAAAGACTAGGTGAAGCGGTATTGCTAAAAATTGTGGATGAAATATTATAATTCAAGTGGTACTTATCTTGTTAAGATAGAAGCTTGTTCCGATCGGTTTAATTTTTCAAAACCTATGCATTTCATCCTCCGTCGTTAGTAGGTTTAGATCAGGCTTTATTTTGATTGGTTGATCAAAGCCTTGATGTTTTTGCTGCCAACTTTCTACGTCTGCTTTGATATCCAACTATCACCTCTTAACGCTTGTGCATCTTTTGGAGATATCTTTTGACCGTATACCTCGAAAAATGATGCTGATTTAGTGCCCTTTTATAGCTTTTTTTGATTTTCGAGCTTTTATGGTTATTCATTTTCTTTGATTCCTCATTTATTAAAATTTTCATGTGTACCTTCAGATTCTTATAAATAGAGCTGATTTTGTATTTTGTTTATTCTTTTTTTACTTATCTCCTTCTTTTCTTGCTTGCTCTTGCTTATTTCATGGAGCCTTCTAATTTTCTCTTGCCTTGCTTTGATATTGTCATTTTAGGAAAATGAATGAACAGTAGGACGATTCCCTATCTTGGCATCACCTATCATACTAGGTGATGTATTTTCTACCTTTTGTTGCTTTCTTTGTTCTCATCTTCTAAAACCATGGCTTATCTTCTTTCATTTTTCAGGTTTCAATGTGCCACAAATGAGAGATGTTTACAATGTCTTGAAGTTTGAGGAATAACATCAGCAACCAACGGTATATATAGGATTATGTTTTTTTTTTTTTTTTGTAAGCTTCAAATGTAATGTTTTTGGAAAGAGCTTTAATAAACTTCATTTCTTTGCTTGTTGCTTTAGTATTTGCAATATATGCTTTAGTATTTGCAATATATATATATATATATATATATATATATATATATATATATATATATATATATATATATATATATATATGTTTACTGGATAGATCGGAAAAATATCCATCGAGCAAAGTTAAGAAAAATCATTCTGATGAGTAAATTTTGCTCATTGACCTTTTAACTATTTTAACAAGCATTCGTCAATCTTTTGATCAGAATGATATCAAATTTTCATCGATCTTTCAATAGGGATAATGATAAATTTTCCTTGATCTGCTAAGTTTGATCCTATTTTGTCGATCCAAAATCTATGAAGCTATGCACTTTGAAAGCCTTTTTCTATGGTCGTACTTTTAAGATCTCTTCATTGGATCAAGATTTTTTTCCCTACATTACAAGATTTCACTAACGAGAAGAATGAGTTTAAAAGGTCTTATTTGCCTCTTTTTCTTCTTTTTTGTCCAGGTATTTTCATCAGCAAAATGCTATTTTTCAGTCATCTTTGGGATCTAACAATCGTTTCAATTGTAATAATCGAATCCCTTGACCGGTCATACTTAAGTGCTTGGATGAGGAAGACCATTTTATGGTCTTTCTTCGCCTTCCTTTGGGTGCTAGTCGTCTGACGTTGAGTTCAACTTTCTCCTCTTCTATGTTTGATCTGATTGGGAATAGAAGGAAGTCCTCTGCTTTTCTGGATTTTTCCTCTTCCCTTATTCTGATCCATATCTTGGATTACTAAAGCATATAAAGGCGATTCCTTATTTCTCTTGTATCTTTTTTACAGAAAAATTGTGAAGGTTTGCACCTCGATGCATGATATTGAGGATGGAAGACATTTCATCCTCCCTAAATATTAGAACGGATAATTTCATCTTCCTTCAATATTATGTCTGCTTTTCCGATCGGCTTTATCATTTATAGGAAAAAACCCTTTCAAAATGACCCTTCGACCTTGGAACCTGGGCCATGAGACTAGTCATTTTCTTTGGCATAAGGAGAAAGGAGACCTTCATCTGATTTGTTCTAGAGATAAGGAGGGGTGACCGTTTCATCATTCATAACGTTCGAATATGGATTCGTCACCATGAAAGTCGTCGAGACTACATGGAAGGCGGTTTATGGTGAGAATGGAATTCGAGACTAAAAGAAAGCAAAAAATCGTATGTAGTCTTGAATTCCATTCTCACCATAAACCGCTTTCCATGTAGTTTCAATGACTTTCATGGTACATTTTCTCGATTGCGAATCCATATTCGAACGTTATTGCTCAGCCGTCGTCTCTCAACGAAAATACCAAATGGTAAATCATAGTTTTTCATAAAGGAGAAACGTATTATTGTATGAAAAAGATGGAGAATCTCGACTTACTAGAGGGCATGTTTTGATCGGACTATGACAGATAAATCTGTAGAAGGTGCTGGCCCGGTTGTCCGGACGTTAGCATTCCGATACTTAAGTTAGCAATTGGGAGAGAAGCTCTTAGAGAGAGAATATATATATATTTAGCGAGAGAAGAAGTTTGCATTTTATAAAAATGAACCTGTTATTTACAGAGTTCAGGAGATCTGGAATAATATTTATGAATAGTTGATCTATTCTGAGGCAGGTATGACTTATTATATAGGTTATGGTGATTTGACAGTGATATGTGTCAGATAACTATATCTTATCAGAGAAAGAGATTCCGTCCAATCAAACGGCTTTATTTTTCATGTCTAGCCAATTGACTTGAAGAGGCCTTTGTAGGCCTTTTAGTTATGGCCTATTGGTGACGGGCGTTGTGGTATAAAATTTTTCCAAGTGTTATCAAGCATTAAAAGACATTTTATAACAATTTTTTTTTATTAACGGTGAGGATATATATCAAATACAAAATGAATAGTTGTTTTTTACCATTTTTATCTATTTTTATAGTTAGTAAATAAAAGTAATTATTTTAGTTTCTATAAAATTTTGCAATCATATAAAATATATATTAAAACGGTAAATTTTTATTTTAGTAATATCACTTTTAAAATATAATAGCATATTAAAATGTGAATTAAAATAAAGCAATTTTTGAAAAATTAAGAAAATTGAGCAAAATATAATATAAAAAAATGTTAAATAAATATAAGACAATTTGGAGAATTTTGAATAGGTGTGAAAAATTTAAATGGGGAAAATAGCTATGGATTACAATAGAATATAAAATATTAATTACTTTTAAAATATAAAAATTTATAAATTACTTTTAGAATATTATAGAAAATAAATTGTGAATTGAAAATAAGTATTTACTTTACGAAATTTGTGTACATGTAAGAAAAAATTAAGGGCAATTTACTGTTAGATATACATAAAACCTATGATTTATAGGCACGCACATATAAATTAAAAGACAAACTTTACATATAATAAAAAAATAGTAATTTTGATATAACCAGTTAATAATAAATTAATTAATCTACTAACCCAAAACCTTAAAAATATAACCCTATCAAAAACAGATAAACAAACTCAAGCTTCTCAAACACAAACCAATAATAGATTCATCCAAGAAAAAAGAAAAAAAAAAATTTCTTTCCCTTTCACATACGGAAAAAAAAAAAAAGACTCCATTACTCGTGTAGACATTATACAATAATTTTAATGCGGAAATAAAGAAAAAACTAACAAAATTAAACTTAGAGAAGAGAAAAGAAAGCGAACATAAAAGAGCCTAAAATAAGAATTATGATCAGTTAAAAATAAATAATGAAATACTTATAGATATTATTAGTATCTAAAATTGTTTTGCATTAGGCGGCATGAAATTAAGCTTCTATTATTTCACATTACAATATTTGTTACATAAAATATAGTATTACGAGTGTAAATCCCTATAGAAGTTTAATGGCAGTTAAGCTTATCATTAAGCTTCTACTAGTGTAAAATTAGTTTGAATTTTACTTGAATTCTTCTACTATAGAATATGAAAATTAATAAACAGAATCTAAAAATTATCTACCATTTACTTTAATAACTATCCTACCATTTACTAACTTAAGAGTATTTTTAAAATTAATAAAAGTTAACAAATTAAATTTAATTAATGTAACTTTTTTATCAAATTAATGAGGAAAAAGATATACTTTTCTTTACATATAGAAACTTCTAAAACCTCACCAAAAGTCTCTAGGGTGAGAATTGACCAGTTGACACTTAATAGATCTATTAATAATTTTATTAAATCAGTCTATTAATTTCGATTAACCACGATATTAATTTCAATTTTTAACTTAATTTTTTGGATTGATTTATCGGTTAACCACTACAAAATTTTAATATATAAATAATAAATTATACAATTTATAATATTATTTTTAATAGTTAAAAATGCTTTAGAAATGAAAAAAATACAAATTAAATACAATATCCATTAAAAAAATAAAAATAAAATTTTCATAATTAATTATAAAAGTTAAATATATTTAATATAAAACTAACAACAGAATGCTAATTATGCACATATAATAATAATAATAATAATAATAATAATAAAAATAATAATAATAAGATAATTTTAATATTTATTTACTAAAAATATATATTTGAATAATATTTTAAAAAATTATATATCATAATATTTATAAATTACACAAATATTAAAAAATATAAATATAAAATTTTAATATATATATATATATATATTTCCAATTGGTTCAGTTAACCATCAATTTTTAAAAATAAAAATCATAAATCTAAATTTTTAATTCGGTTAACCTAAAAATCGATTTGATTTCAGATCGATTTTTCGATTAATCAAAATTTCGATTTTTTTGCTCACTCCTAACTCCCAAGTCTCTGTTATATATATATACACACACAGAGTTATTCCCTTCGACAATGTTAAAAAAAATGCATTATAGTACCAATTTCTGAAACATTTTGAACAAATTAGAAAAAAAAAAAAAAACGTTAACAACAAATAAAATCCAGGTAAAAAAAACTATAAAGAGTAATTCTCCCTAAAATAGAAATCCTTCATGTAACAACCTTACTCTCACTGTATTATTATGCTTAAACCAGACATTTGCTAATAACCATGCTTTTTCTACTCACATCATTCTTTACAAAATCTTGCAATGTCTACCATCAAAAAAGACGTGGCAACTGGCATAACAGTGGAACTAGAAAATTTGACAAGGTAAAAAAAAAAAAACTCCATTTTATTTCCACACCATCATCAAAAAGACACAAGCACATGGCTAAACCTTCACATCAAGGAGAGAGCCAGAGACCAAAAAGCCCCAGTCAGGCATCTATTGCCTAATCAGCAATCTTCCCTTCTTTACCTACATGAATGCTTTCCATCTTACGGGTAACATCATCAGCCGACGCTTTCACTTTTCCATTTGGCCCATTTCTGGCAAGCGAATCATTTTCATCTTGATTTGCATGGCGTGACTGCCATATTCTGATGGTTCCATCTTCAGATCCTGAAGCATAAGATTCCCCTCCAGGTGAAAACCGCACGCAATGAACAGGACCATGGTGACCTTTGTTGCATCCTACACAAGAAAAGCACATTCAAAGTTCAAACTCAGTTTAAACTTGAAACCCCAAGGATTGGCATCTTTTACCACACGATGCACCATACTTCTTGCAGGCTTTGTGCAGTGATGCATCTATTGCAGCATTAGCTGCTTATGGAATCCAAAGAATTTGCATCGTATGGCAGGAAAAATAGCTAGATCAAGTTATAATATAAAAAAAAAAATAAAAAGAAAGAAAGATACTACTCTCCCGCCATTTGGCTTTAAATGATTAGGTTGTCTTCTGATTGAAATTTCCAAAACAAAACAAGTAGCCACAGGATTTAGTGACTAAGTACTGCTTTACCTACTGCTTTGAGGACAAAGCAATATTAATTTTTGGACCTTAATAAAGTATACATTTAATGGGTGTAGTTCATTTGGCATAATGGTTTGAAGGACTAAAGCAGCTCATTCGGCACAATGTAAAAACAGATCACCTAGTTCTGTATTTTACCAAACAAGAATGATCAACTTGAAACAACATACCAATCTCTTCTCCTGTATGGAAATCAAATATATGGACCCACATGTCTTCTCCACCAGCAACAAATTTGTTTCCAAGTTTTGGTTCCAATGAAGCTGATTCCACATTGCATGGCATATTGTAGCTTTTCACCAGTCCGAAACTGGAAATGAGAACAAATGTTATCAGTCCATGCCTACAAAATTGCCAAGATGACATACTAAGTTTCATAATACAACTTACTGATTCGCATCCCAGAACTTAACCGTAGAACCATCAGCTGTAGTTATGTAGCGACTATCCTGACTCACTTCGGCACTAGTTATAGGTGACTTAGTCTCTAGTGTTTGAATGATTTTGCCGCTTCTTATATCCCACAATCTACAAATTAACAAATAAATTAAGAAAACAAACTGCTGAATTAAAGACTTCTAAACCGAAAAAAAGAACTCATTCTGCAATGATAAAGCCAAATACCTAAACAGACAGAATTATACTCCCTCCGTCCATAATTTTGTTCATCTTTCCTTTTAATCTATCCCAAAATATTGTCTACTTTCCTTTTTTACATTATGATCAATCTATAAATTATCTATTATATCTTATAGTGCTACGGAAGAATATTGAGAACAGTCGGAAAGTAATATGCGACTCAAGCAGACAGCTAATTTGTATCCTTGCATAGGGCTCAAACAAATGCAACATCATTTACATGCTTCTGAGAAGGGAGTAATCACTACCATATATCAACAAAATATGAGTAATTGAGACCCGAAGGGAGACTTTGGAGAAGCCAGTGTCCAGCTTTTGGAATTAAGCAGGACAACTTACTGATTTATAGGTGGCCTTGGAACCAACCTTACAGGAACATGTTAAATTAGTTTAGTTGATATAACACCAAAATTAAATTCTATTTCTTCACCTATTTTTCTAAACTTTTAAGCGCTCCCAAAAAATATGGCTTATTATTGCCATTAAAAAAGTATTCATTTCCTACTCTATTTATTTATTTTAAATTCAGAACCCAGGCCTCAATACAGTCCTTATTAATCTTCCAAGTCCAAAGAAATTAAGCCTACTTTTTACCTACTTGTTCTTCAAGTGCATTCACCATAGCTTTTCACAAGATCCAACTGCAAACAGGCATTACAACCAAATTTTATGACAACATTTTTACTTTGTGATTGTTTAATCTCCTATGAATAACTAGCCCATGACCCCATATTGACCATTAATCATGAAAACACAGGACTTTGAACCCCACTTGGTCAAATGAAGAGATTGAATGCGGCAATGGATCAAAGCGAGTCATTTTACTGACATTCATACCTTACACCACCCATATCAGTGCAAGAACTTAATATGGTCTGATCACTGTGAAGCCATGCAACAGTTCTAATCGAACCGGGTGAACTAGCAACTTCTCTTGGGGGTGCATCTAGACAATTCAAGTCAAATATGCGGAGAATTTTCTCCATCCCACCAGTAAGTAGAAGCCGTGTGTCCTGCACAAACAAGAGCTTAGACACTCAGTGCAAGAAACAAGACATATACATTTCATCGTACATGCAAAATTGAGAAATTTCATGAGCATTATATTGCATGAATTTATAAATCCACAAAATTAAATACAAAATGTAAAAGAGTCATATTGCATAAATATGGAAAAAAAAAAAATAATGGTGTAGAACTAAATCAAATGACGTGAAGGAGAAAATAACTCTCAAAGAAGCTAAATCCATAACAAGCTGAATCATATACATGACATGAAACCCCAATAAAGTTTTTGGAAAGAATCACAACTTCGCATATTGCTCCAAGGGAACTTAATGAGAAATACAAAATAAGTTCTTTGAACCATTCAATTTTCCACAATGATTGTGGATGGATAACACAAGAACCTCAGATTATTAAAACTATGACAAATCAAGAGCATAATCTCTCTTCCACTTGTCCTGCATTTTTGGCATAAATATTAATTTGGCTTTTTAAATATGACTAATGGACATATAAAAGACGTGCACACCCATATGTTCATGGGGGGGGGGGGGGGGGAGTTGGGGAGGGAGGTTTGCTTGTGCTCATTGTAATGATAAAAATAAATAAATAAAAAAGGTTCGACAAGATCCTTTCTTCAACGCGGAGATATTTTAATAGAAAATAACTCGATCCTACCTCTGAAAATGCGCATGCTCGGACAATGTGCTTATGCTCAAAAGAGTGCAATTCATCCCCAGTCAATGCATCCCACAATTTCCTGAAAAGAAAAGGTAGCATAATTTATTATATAGGTTGTCTAATGATCAATCTATGATTTGACAGCCGCCACGGTGAGCATAAACACATTTGTGTGTGTGTGTGAGAGAGAGAGGTTTCAAAGTCTCAAAGTGGGATAAGTTTAGTCACATACGCAGTAAAATCTGCAGAGGCAGATGCTGCATGCAATGCATTGGTATCCAGGCAGCTGCTCCATACTGCACCTTTGTGCCCTTCAAATGTTCCAATCCAATCACCCGTTTCCCCATTTCTCAACATTGGGCTAGAATCTGAATATCACGAACAATAGTATTGAAGGGAAAAGCTAAAAATTTCTTATCAAAGAACAGCAACATTTGGTACTCTTAATATGACATATTGCCAAAAGAATCTTCAGGCCTGGTATATAAGCTGAACCTCAATTGTCAGTTTATGAATGAGTAATCAACAGTTGACAGAAAATTTGAACTTAATTGCCATCGACAACAAGAGACAACAAAATGAACATGAAATGCTTTGGGTAACAGCTGGACTTGGAAGATCACTAAGTGTGGGAAAAGAATTAGGATTTCTTTTCAATCTTAAAGCAGTAAATATTAATTGCAATCTATAAACAAATTAGAAAATACATAGTGAAACCAAATTTATGATGGAGACCACTAAAAAGCTAATCAAAAGAGTAGGAGATTTGAATTTAAATTTAGAGTGCGGTAACAATTGATAAGTAAAATGAATATTCAATTAGATAACTGCTGGTTACATATGCTCCGAATATCCAATATGAGTTCTTAAAACGCAATCACTGACTGATGTGAAGGAAACTAATTTCATAACAAGAAGCCAGAACCGGAGTCACATTTCCCCGCAACAAAATGAACACCATAAAACTACTCGAAGAAACCCAAAATCAAATCTAAATTTAACTTGACCAAAATGAAAAGCAGAAAAATAAAAAGAACGCAATCAGCTGACTGCTCGATTAATTAAAATCCAATTTCAGAATTTACGAACAGTGTAAACCAAGATATTCAAATCCAAATATGCACTTGCAGATAACAAAATGATCACTAATGCCACTCTAAAATCCAATAGGAGTAAACTAAAACCACAGTCTGAGATAATAAAACTAAGACCATGTGTTCAACTAAATTATCACCATATATCACTAAAATGAAACTCAACACAAAATTTAGAATCAGAAGAAAACCAAATTAAAAAATCTTGTAGCGGAATACAATTTTT
This sequence comes from Excoecaria agallocha, assembly GCA_037975025.1. Classification (NCBI taxonomy): domain Eukaryota; kingdom Viridiplantae; phylum Streptophyta; class Magnoliopsida; order Malpighiales; family Euphorbiaceae; genus Excoecaria; species Excoecaria agallocha. The sequence continues at coordinate 50,962,992 of CM075814.1, read as the reverse complement.
ATTATATCTCCTAATAAAAAAGAGCATACCTTTGCTGGCACTGATAAGAAAAAATCCATCGGGAGTAACAGGACTGTAATATAAATCCACAACAGGACGCGAATGCCCGTGGCACACTAAAGGCACTGCCACCTTCTTCTTATCCATGTCAATTCTTCAATTAACAACAACAATTTCAACAACACCCAAAAAAAAAAAACCTAACAGATCAAAACCTCTACGATTCCAATTTCTCTGTTTTCTTTTTCCTATTCTACCTTTCTAAACAAAACACTTGTGCAAAATCGAATTCACAATGGAACTTCACAGCAAAATCTAAATCTATGAGAATGCTAAATAAGAAAAATGAATAATAATTATTAGTAAATTAAAAAGGAAAAAAAAAAGGAAAAACGGAAAAATAAGAAGATACAGATACAGAGCCTGTTAAAGCGGCTAAGCACGGAGAGGAAAATAGAGAAGGCAGTGGCATTATGGTGTTGAATTTGGATTTCATTTTTCTTTTCGGCCGAAGGTCTGTTTGTTTCGAAATTTGTAACTTGACCCACGATGTTTATAGATATTTTGCAGCCCGAAATGTTTGTTTTTGCTAAAATACCCTTAAAATCTAAAGAAATATGAAACCACCCAACATGTAAGATTAGATTTACTGCTTGATAACGCCAGAATTATTAAACAAGAAGAAAGAGCTTTCTAAAAGAAGATAATTCGACGGCATAAGGGAGCTCATATATGTGAAAGAGAAGCAAAATTGAGTGTGTAGTTAATTTTGAAGGAACATCCTGAAAATTAAGTTAAGAATAGCAAAATATGCTCTTTTTGTGTGTATGAAAAATTACCATTGGCTTTACTAACGTAGGAGAATGATTGAATGCTTGGATGCAACAACTTCGATAATGTGGGATGGTGGGTGGCTGTTACTTCTTAGAGTGGCTTAAGGGTAAGGAGCCGCTGAGCCTAAGTACATTGTTTAATGGTTCTTGAAAATTTTTCCACATAAAACAAAAAGTAAAATAGAAAATAAAGATCATATTTATTTTTGTCAGTTTTCTAAAATAAAAAATAAAAAATAAAATTTTCAATTTTTTAAAATAAAGAAAAGATTGAAAAACTAATAAAAGATATTTTTCAAATTTTCTGAATAATATTAATAAATATACATATATATTTATATATATATATACATACATACATACATATACATATACATATACATGCATATGCATCTTTTTATATGTGCATACATACATAAGTATATGCATGTGTATGTATATGTAGTACATGCATACATACGTACATATGGATATGTATATATATGTATATACACACATACATATATATATATATATATATACACATACATATGCATATGTATATGTATACATATATATGTATATGTGTATATATATGTGTGTATATATACACATATAGATATGCATATACATTCATACATGCATACATACATGCATGTATGTATGCATGCACATACATGTATATATATCTATCTATCTATATACGTACCTATACATATACATATAAATATGTATTTATGCATATACATATATGCATATGCACATACATACACGTACATATTCATATATATGTATCTGTATGTGCAAATATACATACATATGTATATGTATGTGTATGTGTATGTATGTACATATATATGTATGCATAAATACATGTGTATGTATGTGCATATATTTACATACATATACATATGTATATATGCACATATACATACATACACACATACATACATACATATGTATGTATGTATGTATATGTGTGTACACATACTTATACATGTATGTGTGTGTATACATACACACACATACAAAAATACTCCAGTTTTTTATTTGTTGATAAATAAATGCGTTTTTTAAATTTTTTACGGAAAATAAATATTCTATTTTTTTTAAGAAAATAAAAAACAAAAAATAAAAAAATTATTTTCTATAAGTAAACACACTCTAACTTTGATCCTTTTTTATTTTATATTTCCAAAAACATTTGCTTTGATGGGCTCAATCATTTTCTTTCTTTTTTTCTTTCTTACTTTCAAATTTTGTATTTTTTTTTTCAGACATTCGTTTGCCTAATAATTGGATATCATTTAAATTAAGAAGCTTTAAAACTAGAATATCTACCCATATAATCTTACAAATAATGACTTCAAGATTCATACTCATTAATTATATTTTCAAGATTCTTTTGATATGAGCTATAATATTCTAAATTTTCTCCTCTCTCTCCCGGTCTCTCTCCTCTTTCCTCTTAATTAAGTGGTAACCACTAAATTAAATTAAAATAAGGTTGCATTGAATTTTCTTTTTTCTCAGAAATATAGAGATGCAGTTGGTAATTTGTACCATTTTAGTAAAACTTTTGTATTTTATAATTTAGCATGTTAACATATTTTATCGAGGTATCGATAAGAAAATTAATATTTTTTATCAATTTAATAAAAAAAAATATTACTCTTTTTTTTATCAATCACTTTTATTATTTTCACTAAAATTAAAAAATAATAAATATACTTAAATTTAATATTAAATTACGTAATTAAAACTAAATTATCAAATCTGATTGATTCAGACTTTATTGAAAAAGAAAAATAAAATGAAAAAATAAATTAAATTACATTAAAAATTTAAAAATGACAGATAAATAAAATTTAAATTTTATTTTAAAATAACAGGTAAAAAAGAACGGAAGGAATATTACTTAGTTTTGATAGGCCAAGCAATTTCAATTAATTTAGGACTTTTCATATCAAGATGCTCTTTGTAATATTATTTCATCAAGTACTCAGAAAATGTCATAATTTTTCCTGTATTCTAAAAATAAAAACGAATTATTCCGAAATCCAATGAAAAAAAATTGATTCAAATCATTAATTGCAAAAAAATAAAAAATAAATAAAAAATCTAACCTCACTTTATGTTCTGCATGTAATACCCTTAAAAGTCAGAACACGTGTTAAGGTTTGATTTGTCAACTGCCAGATACTTAGGAAGCCAATTTGTAATTATCCCTAAATTTAAAAAATACTAAACCTTCACATTAAGGAGAGAACCACAGACTGAAATGCCTTGGTTAGGCATCTGTTGCCTTATCAGCAGTCTTCCCTTCTTTACTTGCATGAATGCTTTCCATCTTACGGGTAACATCATCAGCCGATGCTTTCACTTTTCCATTTGGTCCATTTCTGGCAAGCGAATCATTTTCATCGTGATTTGCAGGGCTTGACTGCCAGATTCTGATGGTTCCATCTTCAGATCCTGAAGCATAAGTTTCCCCTCCAGGTGAAAACCGCAAGCAATGAACAGGCCCATGGTGACCTTTGTTGCATCCTAAACAAGTAAAGCACATTCAAACCAAGTTTAAGTTTGAAACCCCATTACGTTGTTCTCTGATTGGAATTTCCGAAACAAAACAAGTAGCCACAGGATTTAGTGACTAACTATTGCTTTGAGGGCAAAGCAATATTAATTTCTTGGACCCTAACAAAGTATACATTTGATGCGTGTGAGTCATAATGGTTTCAAGGATGAGATAAGCTCATTTGGCACAATGTAAAAACAAATCACCTAGTTCTGTATTTTACCAAAAAGACTGATCAACTTAGAGCAACATACCAATTTCTTCTCCAGTATGGAAATCAAATATATGGACCCACATGTCTTCTCCACCAGCAACAAATTTGTTTCCAAATTCTGGTTCCAATGAAGCTGACTCAACATTGCATGGCATATTGTAGCTTTTCACCAGTCCGAAACTGGAAATAAGACCATGTGTTATCAGTCAATGCCTACAAGATTGCCAAGATGACAAATTAAGATTCAAAATACAACTTACTGATTCGCATCCCAAAACTTAACCGTAGAACCATCAGCTGTAGTTATGTAGCGACTATCCCGACTCACCTCGGCACTAGTTACAGGTGACTTAGTCTCTAGCGTTTGAATGATTTTGCCACTTCTTATGTCCCATAATCTACAAAGTGACAAATAAATTACAAAAGAAAACTGCCGCATTAAAGACTTCTAAACAAAAAAAAAAAAGAATTCATTCTGCGATGATCAAGTCAAATACATAAAAGGACATAATAACAACATTCTACCTTCATGCATTATTATAGTCCTACAGAAGAATAATGAGAACAGTCACAGTAATATGCAACTCAAGTAGACAGCTAATTTGTGTCCTTGCATAGAGCTCAAACGAATGCCACATCATTTACATAATTATGAGGAGGGAGTAATCACTACCACACATCAACAAAATTTGAGTACTCAAGACCTGGAGGTAGATTTTGGAGAAGCCAATATCTAACTTTTGGAATTAGCCAGACAACTGAGTGATTTATTGGTGGCCCTAGTGATTTATTGGTGGCCTTGGAACCAATCTTACCGGAACATGGTAAATTAGTTTAGTTGATGTAACACCAAAATTAAACTCTACTTTTTCACCTATTTGTTTAAAAAATTTTAAGCATTGCCACAAAAATATGACTTGGTAATGCAACATAAAAGAGTATTCTGAACTCAGGCCTCAATACGGTCCTCATTAGTCTTCTATGTCCAAAGAAACTAAGCCTACTTTTTACCTAGTTTTTCTTCAAGTGCATTCACCATAGCTTTTCACAAGATAAAACTGAAAACAGGCATTAAAAAAATAAACATTTAGGACAACATTTTCACTTCGTGAATGTTTAATCTTCTATAAATATCTAGTGCACAACCCCAACTAACCATTAATCATGAAAACACAGGACTTCGGACCCCACTTGGTTAAATGAGGAAATTGAATGCAGCAGTGGATCAAAGTGAGTCATAACTGACATTCATACCTTACACCACCCATATCAGTGCATGAACTTAATATGGTCTGATCACTGTGAAGCCATGCAACAGTTCTAATTGAACCGGGTGAACTGTCAACTTCTCTTGGGGGTGCATCTAGACGATTCAAGTCAAATATGCGGAGAATTTTCTCCATCCCACCTGTAAGCAGAAAGTGTGTATCCTGCACAAAGAACAACTTAGACACTCTAAGCAAGAAACAAATCACATACATTTCATCATACATACAAAATTGAGAAATTCAATGATCATTATATATTCATGTAATATACTTGCAAGGATTTATACATCCACAAAATTAAAAACATAATGTAAAAGAATCATATGGCATAAATATGGAACCAACAAACGACAGTGTAAAACTAAATCAAATGCTATGAAGGAGAAGAGAACTCTCAAAGAAGCTGAATCATATAAGTGAGAGGAAAACCCAAAAAAGTTTTTGAAAAGAATCAGAACTTCCTATATTGTTCCAAGGAAGCTTAATGAGAAGAATAAATCATTTTAACCATTCAATTTGCACAATGATTGTGGATTGACAACATGAAAACCTCCAATTATTAGAACTTTGACAAATCAAGAGAATAATTTCTCCACTTGTCCTGAATTTTTGGTATAAATATCAATTTGAATTTTTAAATATGACTAAAGGACGCAAAAGACATGCACATCCACATCCGTGTGTTCATGGGAAAAAAAATAAAAAAAGAAAAGAACAAGAAACTTAGTCCTTGTTGTAATGATAAAAAGAATAAAAAAATAATCAACAAGTTCCTTTCTTCGACAAAGGGAGATGTTTCAATAGAAAATAACTCGATCCTACCTCTGAAAATGAACATGCTCGGACAATGTGCTTATGCTCAAAAGAGTGCAATTCATCCCCAGTTAATGCATCCCACAATTTCCTGAAAAGAAAAGGTAGCATAAATTATTATATAGGTTATATAAAATGATCAATCTATGATTCCCACAGCTGCCACCATGAGCATAAACATGTTTGTGTGTGTGTGTGTGTGTGAGAGAGAGAGAGAGAGAGAGAGAGAGAGGGGGGGGGGTTTCAAAGTCTCAAAGAGGAAAAAGCCTAACATACGAAGTAAAATCTGCCGAGGCAGATGCTGCACGCAATGCATTGGTATCCAGGCAGCTGCTCCATACTGCACCTTTGTGCCCTTCAAATGTTCCAATCCAATCACCTGTCTCCCCATTTCTCAACATTGGGCTAGAATCTGAATTTCACAAACAATAGTGTTGAAGAGAAAAACTAAAAGTTCTCATCAAAGAACAGCAACATTTGGCACTCTTAATATGACATATTGCCAGAAGAATCTTCAGGCCAGGTATATATGTTGAACCTCAATTGCCAGTTTATGAAGGAGTAATCAACAGCTGACAGAAATTTTGAACTTAATTGCCATAAACAACAAGAGACAACAAGATGAACATGAAATTCTTTGTGCAACAGCTGGACTTGGAAGATCACTAAGTGTGGGAAAAGAATTAGGATTTCTTTTCAATCTTAAAGCAGTAAATATTAATTGCAATCTATAAACAAATTAGAAAATACATAGTGAAGCCAAATTTACGATGGAGACCACTAAAAAGCTAATCAAATGAGAAGGTGATTTTAATTCAAATTTAGAGTGTGTTAACAATTGATAAGAAAAATGAATATTCAATTAGATAACTGCTGGTTACATATGCTCCGAATATCTAATATGAGTTCTTAAAACACAATCACTGACTGATGTGAAGGAAACTAAGAAGCCAGAACCGGAGTTTTCATTTCCTCGCAACAAAATGAACACCATAAAACTACTCGAGGAAACCCAAAATCAAATCTAAATTTAACTTGACCAAAATGACAAGCAGAAAAATAATAAGAACGCAATCAGCTGACTGCTCGATTAATTAAAATCCAATTTCACAATTTACGAACAGTGTAAAACAAGATATTCAAATCCAAATATGCACTTGCAGATAACAAAATGATCACTAATGCCACTCTAAAATCCAATAGGAGTAAACTAAAACCACGGTTTGAGATAATGAAACTCAGACCATGTGTTCAACTAAATTATCACCATATATCACTAAAATGAATCCCAACACAAAATTTAGAATCAGAAGAAAACCAAATTAAAACATCTTGTAGCGGAATACAATTTTTATTATATCTCCTAATAAAAAAGAGCATACCTTTGCTGGCACTGATAAGAAAAAATCCATCGGGAGTAACAGGACTGTAATATAAATCCACAACAGGACGCGAATGCCCGTGGCACACTAAAGGCACTGCCACTTTCTTCTTATCCATGTCAATTGTTCAATTACAACAATTTTCAACAAAACCCAAAAGAAACCCTAACAGATCAAAACCTCTACGAGTTCAATTTCTTTGTTTTCTTTTCCCTATTCTGCCTTACCTTACAAAACGCTTATGCAATATCCAATTCACAATTGAACTTCAGAGAAAAATCTAATATCAAAATCAAGTGTTTTTTTTTTTAAAAAGAAAAAGAAAAAGAAAAAGAAAAAGAAAAGTTTCTTAGAAAAATTGATATGTATCTGGTTTGCAATGGGACTAAGCTGAAACTATGATTTAGTCTAGCTAAAGCAATGGAAATGTCACGTAAGAAAAAATGAATAATAAGTATTAGTAAATTAAGGTAAAAAAATAAAAAAAACCAACAAATTAGAAGAGACAGATACAGGGGCTAAACACGGAGAAGAAAGTAAAGAAGGCAGTGGCCTTAGAGGGTTGAATTTGGATTCATTTTCCGTTCTGGCGAAGGGGCTGCCGCTTTCGAAATTTGTAACTTGACCCTTGATGTTTATGGATATTCTGGATTTTTGCAACTTGGCCCCTGATGTTTATAGATAATTTACATTACATCAGAAATGTAATTATAAAAAAAAAAAAATTGAAAACTATGAAATCATTGCACATAACGTGGATTTGATCAATTTCGAAAAGTTTGCAACGGTTGGGATGTAGAATATGCATTGGACAACCATTGTCTGAGATTCAAGGTTGTTAATTGAAATTTTACTTTTTTGCGTTAGAATATATCTTTTTTGTATGTTTTATAGATCTAATTCATTTGTTATAGAATTATATTTTTATTTTTTATATTTAAACTCGTTATTCTTATTTTGCGTTTAATTAAAAATTAACATAATCTAAATTTTTTATTATGTAAATTTTATTCAACAGATTTGGAGATTCCTATTTTTTAAAACTAGAAGTCGGTACCCGTTTAGAATTAAACGTGTTCCTCTTTGATGGAAAGAGTTAGATTAATAAACGTGTATTTCAATTTTGTCAGTTTTATAAATTAAAATCTAATATTTGTAATTTGAAAAATATAAAAATTTAATATTGAACTTTTAAAAAAATATAAATTTAATGTAAAAGTATTCAACAGCTTAATGTACTCCTGCTAGAAAGACCAAATAGAACAAAAGTAAGAATTTAGAGTTTAAATGGGATTAGAACTTTGCAGTTCTTTAAAAATTAAGAGCAATTTAATTCTCTAACTTCTCCAACACAAACTCTTCTCAAAAATTCTCTGAGCTTAACCATGTCTACGTTGCCGATCGACCTTGTGCTAGAGACACTTAGCTACCTACCGGTGGAGAGTGTCCTTCGGTTCAAATGCTTATCAAAACGATACTGTCGTTTAATTGACAGCCCGACTTTCGTAAATCTTCACAAAGATCATTCCATTAGAACCAGAAGCAATATCAGCCTTATTTTTGACAACTTGATCTATGATGACAAAGAACCGAAAGCGGAATATCCATGCGAGATACAACTGCAACACAATCTTTCTTTGAAGGTCACTAAAGCAATTTCAGGCCTTTACAAGTCTTTCAATGTCCTTGCCTCATGCAATGGGTTGATCCTTTTGTTCCATTCATCCATTGGGATGATTCTATGGAATCCGGCCACTAAACAACACAGAAAATTACCTAAATTCTGGAGAAATTGGGGTTGGGAGTTTTCCGAAAATAATAATGGATTTGGCTATGACGTTATTAGTGATGACTATAAGGTTATGGTGATGAGATCAAGCTCTAATAGTGAAGAAACTGAAGCCATTATTCATAGTCTGAAAAAGAACTCGACAAGAAAAATTCAAAACTGCTGTTATGAGCTTGGGTATCAAAAGCATAGTGTTGAAGTTGGAGGTTTTGTACATTGGGTGGCCAGAAAATGGAGCACAGAAGCAAATAGCTTTGTTGCTGATAAAATTGTGGTGTTTGATCTTGCGGATGAGAAATATGGTGTGGTTCCAATTCCTGAGGAATGGGAAAAAAATTTATTCAAAATGGAATTGGGGGTAATGGATGGATGCCTTAGCTTGGGTTGCAAGTACGCCATGAGTGAAAATTTTGAGATATGGATAATGAAAGAATATGGAGTAAAGAACAGTTGGAGTAAATTGTGCTTTATTCTGAACGAGGAGTTTGAATGCATTATACCTGGATTTAGCCATTTTAGTATAAAACCATTATGTTATTCAAGGATGGGAGACAAGATTTTATTGGAGCATTGTGGTTTTTCACGTCACGAGGACATACATAATGTGGGACTCAGAATTCATCTCCTCTGGTATGACTTGCAACTTAAGAAACTTGAGACACTTAATAACATTGCTGCTGAAATTCAAGAAAATGTTTTCTGCACGCATGTTTGTGTTAGGACCTGTGTTTCTCTCAGTGACCAACCAAACCATATCTAAAAGAGTTAGATATACCAGACAAATAATAATACGATCCATAAAAGAAGAAAATGGTTTTGTCACAGCGAGTGAATGAAGACGGTCATGCTAATTTCCTTCAAACAGCGGCTATACTAATTCTTTCAAACGTAAATACTAAATAATGCGCGAGGTGATCAGAAATTCTATAGATCCTGTCTCTTGAAATTCACTCATCAGCAGCAAAATTTGTTTGAAATCAACAATGTCTAGATTGACGTTAATTTGATGATGTGATAGAGATACTAAGCTACCTACCGGTGAAGAGTCTCCTCCGATTCAGGTGCCTACCAAAACGATTCTGTCATTTAATTGACAGTTCATATTTCATAAAGCTTCACAATGATCGTTGCATCCAAACCAGAAGCGAATTCAGTCATCTCCTCGAGAAGTTTGATGGGTAGGTTTTTTCCAGGGATTATCCACATTTTAGGATTGCGCTATATGAAGCAAGCTTAGAGTCTTTAAATAACTGCCGACCCAATCTTCGTTTCGGGTTTCTTGAAGATATTCCCTGTTATTATACGGATTTTGTGCCTCCTTTTACTGTAATTGGTTCCTGCAATGGGTTGATTGTTCTGTTTGATTGTCAGACAGGGATGAAATTGTGGAATCCACCGACAATTTCCTGACTTACGGAACTTGGGTCATGGTCGTGATTGTTCTTATTCTTATGGATTTGGGTACGATGAAATTAGTGATGACAACAAGGTTATCCGGATTAGATCGGCAAATAAAGAATTTGCATCTGAAGCTATTGTTTATCGTCCGAAAACTTCAACAACAAGAATTGGAGATTGCAATTTTTCCCATGTCTAGGGGGGGTCTGGTGTTCTAGTTGGTAATTGCTTGTATTGGGGGGCATGGGAAGAAGATGCTGATCTTGATGATAAAATGACTGGGGGATTTGATCTTAGGGATGAGAAATTTCATGCTGTTTCAATTCCTGATGAGTGGAAAAAAAGTTTCTCCATAGAGGCAGTGGGGGTGTTGGATGTAAGGCTTACTGGGAGTTGCAGAAGGCGTATTGATGAGCAGATTGAAATATGGGTAATGAAAGAAAATGGGGAAGAATTGTTGGAGTAAATTATGTTGTATCTCCAAGGAGACCGAATTCTTCATTCTTGATATGGGCAACACAAGTTCTCCATTTCTTCGATTTATGGGTTTTCTTTTGACCACTGTTTTGCGCAAGCTGATCTGTTTTGGTATCACTTGAGATTGTTTTGACTGTTTATCACTTCTGGCAGCGTTTTTCCCAGGACGCTTGTTTCCCCCAATCACTAACGAAATTCAAGAAGAGACAAGAGGAATTAGTAGAAGAGTTCAGATAGCCTATGACGCAAGGACTTGGGCCAATTTCCATTCTTGTTAGTTTCAACTTTCTTTAATTATTTTAGGACTTGGTAGCTTTGCACTTCATATATCTGTAGTGTTTGGTGCTGCTTTTTCAGGATATATATATATATATTCTGTTGAATTGATTGCTTAATTGATCTTTACCATCATTCTATATCTGACTCAAGACTTCTCACTATTGATAATCTATGAATGCAAGTTGGGTGTTATAACTTATTAATAAACATCTTTCAATTATTTTATCACGTTATTTATATATATATATTTTTCTTTTCAAAGAAAAAAAATGGTAGTTCTTACATGTTAATTGGCATTTTTTGTATTTTAGCTAAAGAAAAGACATAATGTTGAAGGGTGATGTTATTTTCCATCACACAAAAATTTTCTCCATTTGAGTAGTTGGTAAATCATTTTCTTGGAATTTTTTGTTTCGTGAGAAAGTGCACACCACATACTACTTAATTATGCTGGGAGCCAATTTTTTAATAAATACTAAAACCACACCATTTGACTGACAATTACGAGTGATGTGGAATTCTAAAGCTCCAAATTATATCTTTCTTGAAAATAAACATTTTGTTTCCTTGAAAATTATAAGGCGAGATGCAAGGATTGCTATCCAATACCGGGTTTTGGTCTTTCTAATATTGCTCGTTTTGCTTTATTCATAATTTTTTTTAAATGCATCAAATTTCATTGGGAAGGGATAATTGTTTTCTTCCATTGGTTTCTTTTGATTAATTAATTTTTAACATAAATGTATTTTTCTTTTTCAGCATTCGAAACCCATTAATTCAGTTAATTAATATTCTCACCGAAGAAAAACTCGTGAAGAGAATAAATAGTTCAATCTCAAGTATTTAAGAAAGACAAACCTTTTTCCATTCCATTTCATCCATTAGATTCATTTTCACTCCATTAATGATAATTAAAAAAAAAAGGAAATGGAGAACGTAAATGCATGAAAAATACAAAATTATTACTTCAAGAGTACGGAAAAATTGCTGGTTTTATGCAAGTGCGTCTTTAATTTAATATATTTAGATGGAAAAATTTAACTCTCGTCTCTGAAATTCTCAAGAACTACATTTGATGCTTATGCATGAGAGAGTGAGGAGGCTGAGTGAAAATGGTGAAGTTAATTGACAAATGTAACCTTTAATAATAGGAATGCTGCCTTTCTTATACCGGGTAATAAATATTTCATTCTGATTCTATAATTGATGGAGATCAACAAAATTCACACAATAAATGACAGTAAAAGAAGAACAAATGAAGGGGTAATGAGAGATTTGTATTGATAGTAAACTCAAGACAAGCTGATTCACAATATCAATACAGTAAATGAACAATCTCAGGGAAAAAATAGCAAATGCATAAAAGAAAGAACAAACGCTCCAAGAGAAGAGATGAGCTACGCCCCTCACTTCCTCTCCCCTTTTTCAGCCTAACAATTGAAAACACAAAAGTATTTCCAAAAAAACATATTTCCTCACTCCGCCCTCCACCCCTTTTATACTTATTCTCTCTCTTCCATGCCTAACTAACTCCTGCCACATCAACAATAGCATGCTCCCCTGCATCTTTCTTTGGCTTTTTCGAATATACCTTCCATAGCATGGGCATTGGATCATCTCTTCTTCCTTCATGGTCCATCAACTCCCTATCATTGCTAGCTAGGGGAAGAACAATCTTGTCCTCAAGATGCAAATCAGAGAACTGGTGTTGGATAATTAACGCATCCTCCCAGGTGGCATTATCTAGACCACCATTTTTCCATTGCACCAACCAATGAGGCAAAGTTTCCCTATGTCGAGTAACTGTGAGATGAGCCAAATTACATAAAGGGGTGAGGGAGTTTACCTTGTCAGACTCCAATTTCGTAGGAAGAGAAGGAGAAACCTATAGTACACCAACAGCTTTCTTCAAAAGTGTAACGAATCTATGTGTTGAAAACAACTTACCCAGTTGCTTCTACTGTATTAGAGTAAGATGGAATAAAGATTCCTACAAAATTGGAAAAAAGTTATCATTCTTTGTTTCTAATTGTTGCATTTGGCCTTTTATCCATGCTTGCAGAGAATGTCTGGACCCTTGCTTAGTTATCACTCCATTAAGTTCCATCTTTCTACCCTGCTCATAAAAAGTTGTTAGTGTAAGCCCTAACCCCAATACATTATTATAAAACACTCAAGTTAATAAATAAGGCATTTGTTTTATCTATTATATTCTTGTGCATATCAAGTGATAGAACTATCCAAAAATGTTGTTTCAGTTTAAGTTATCATGTGTGAGGCACATGGTTGTAAGACCTTGAAACATTTGAGACTTTATTCTAAATATCCTTAGTCAGTCATTGTTATGGAAATAACAAATGAATTAAGACTAGTATGCTATTTCTGATAAGTTGAGTTCTATCTTATGGATCATAAGGACTAAAGTGTCAATCAGAGATCACAGATACATGTTTAGAATATGGTATCAGGATTCGATCCGCTCATGAGAACACTACATGATACAAATCATAAGTGTTTCTCAATTGCAAGTTTTGCATCGGAGTTTTTAGACCTAAAATTTCTATGAAACTCTTTATGAATTACTGTGTACTTTGACATACACCTAACGTACTCGTAACAGGGTAACTAGTATGGATATGCTTGGACATGCACTAATTCATGTTAGAGAGCATAAGAAAAGTAAAGGGATTACCCCTCTCGATGAGAGATAAAATATCATCGGCCACTTAATCAGTGAACTGAGAAGTGTATGGCCATACCTGGATAAAATAATGATTACTCATTATTTATCTGAGAGTTCAGTGTTATTAGAATATCAAGAAAAGAATTAGTATATATAAGAATGACTAGTTTCATGCCTTATATTAATTCTGATATTTACGGGTAAGGGACTATGCAAAATTGCATTAGGTCACTAAATACCATTTGCATTTTTATTTAATTTGAAATGCTATAATATCTTGCTAGAGAATATATATAGCCTTTGGATTATTTATTAATTCATTGCCAATACTAAATGGACCTATAGGATCACACACAAAGCATTGGGCCTAAAATATTTAAAATCGAGTATTGGATATTAATTTGGACTTTTATTTAAAGTCAAATTAATGTGGATAATGGATATTAAATTGCTAAATGGACTTTAGTCCATGAGAGAATGAAAAACACGGCAAAGACATGGGTAATTAATTATTTATTTATCTTTGGATAATTAGTTATTTATCTCTAGATAATTAAGTTAATTAAATTTAAAATCCCATATGTATTTGAATCAAATTATACCACTTAATTAGGAAGTGATGGAGGCTGAAAATACTACTTAAATCTAGTGGATTTCGGCATCCATAAGGAAACCCTAAAGAAGTGATTAAAATTGTTTTTGCCAAGTTAGTTTTTTCTTCTCTCATTGCAGCAATTCTCAAGGGAAAATAATTCTTTCCTTTTCTTTTGTATTTTGGGCAGCCATTTGTACACCCTAGAAAGAATAAGATCAAATCTTGTGTCTTTATTTTTATATCCATTGCCAAATACAAAAGGTTAGAGCTAGCACTCTCGTTTTAGGCCGACTTTGCAAGTGTGTGTGAGAACATAGAGTGGTTTGGCGCAAAGACAGCACCTTTGGCATTGGTGATTGAGATAAAAGGTATATAAGTCCATCTTATATACTGGTCATTGCAAAAATCAAGTTTTGAAGTGCATTCAAGGATGTAAGTTCAATCAAAAATCCTAAAATTGCATGTTTCTATTCTATATTGTTTATTGCATGGCTTGTATGATCAAAAGTTTTAATTTTTTCGCTGCATGATCATGATATTCCAGAGCCTAATCATGTTTATTTTAGTGCTTTGGATGCGTTACAACTTGATTATAAATCGTTTGTTGCATAAAACATGATGCTGAAATTTTATGTTTTGAGTTTTTTGCATTGGTTGAGTGTAAAAACGATTTTAATTGGTTAATTAGGTATTATAATAATTATGAAATGTTAATATACTGTCCTAAGATATTCTTAGACCTGTTCATGGTCTGTTTTAATTATATATACCTGATTGTACATGTTAATCTTGAAACTAGGTGCTTGTTTGCATGATATACTTTTGTAACTAACTAGTTTCTCAAAATTAAATGTAAAAACGTGTTGGGCATGTTTGTAAGTGATTTTAGAATATTAATAACAAGTCTAGACATGTTTTAAAAATGGTTTTAATTTTGGTCAATGATAATTTAATTGATTAATTTACAAATCACTTCAAATAATCACTAGTTTGTGTTTGTTGCATGTTTAATCAACATTGTTTGTTTTATTTTGATTAAAATGGCAAAAAACATTTAGATCAGATCTGAACATAATCTTAATTCAATATTTATGACCTAATTTAAGTTATTAAATGGCTCATAAAAATGTTTTAAGTGTTTGTGTATCGTTTGTGGCATTATATGAGCATTAAGCAATTAGTTTCACGTTGTTTGTTTGTTTTGTTATTAATGCCAAATGTCATATGTGTTCTTTGTGAATTTTTATGTTTTGATTCATGTTGATTCATATTATTTGTAATTTTAATATTTATGGGCTGTATGATATAATATTAAAAATGGCAAAATTGGAAATTACACTAAAATTGATTTATGGCACAAATCTAACTAGTTTGTATTTTGGGCTTTTAAGAGAGCTTATTCAATAAGAGGATTTAGTCCATTAAGCTTCGGCCCAGGCCCATCACGGGGTCTTGTCTTAAAAGTACAAGTACACAATTTTCATTAATGGGCTAGGCTTAATTAATTAAAATTGAACTATATTTTATTCATGAATGTTATGTATATTTGTTTCCTTATTTTGTGTGATGAATGAATATGCATGGTGCATTCATGGGCCTTGGGTTATGTAATTAAATATGGCCTGCGTGCCATTATGAATTATTGTAAAAGTTTCATTTATTTCTTAGTATAGAATTTATTTGAAGACTTTGTAAATCAAGATGAAGCCCACCGGAGTGGAGAAGCTTGACTTGAAGATTCATATGTAATAGTATAGAATTTTAGTTGTAGGTTTTTGGGCCCATGTTTATCACACTTTACCTTACGCACTTATATATATACATGCTATGAGTGGATGACAAAGCGTATGCCATGTAAGCCGTAATAAAATGAATCCCTAAAATAGTAAGTCACGAAGTTGCCTTCCTAATTCGAAACATGTCAAGGCATAGATTATCAGTCACGTAGACTAGGAGTCTTAGATGCACCCGATTATCTTTGTGAGGCATGGATTGTGAATGTAGGTTGGACTTAATATGGAAATGGATGCCCGGACCTAGGCAATGAATAAATGGGTTTGTGCTATAATATCTTAAGATGTTAGCCTATTTGATCCAAAAGTTATGTACGCGACATGATTGGAGTTTTCTTACCTAAGTAACTTAACTCTTTAGATGTACAAGCTCAGCTTGACTAATGAGTTGTGAAAAGTGGATCTTGGCCCACATTAAATCACCAACACGAATTATTTAAAGGGATATTAATTCGGTTTGTGGGATTATATTAAGACCTCATTTAATTTTGCTAAGTTTATAAATTTTTGTAGATTGAAAAAATGGCTTCTTCAAATATCAACTTTTTATTGCGATCAGTCCTAGAAAAGGACAAACTGAATGACACCATTTTCAAAGACTGGTCTCGAAACTTAAGAATTATTCTTAAGCAAGAGAAGAAGTCGTATTTTTTGGATGCACCCTTGCCCGACGAACCTGCTAGGAACGCCTTTGTAGTTCAAAGGGAAACCTTTGAGACTAAGAAGAGTGACTCCAACGATGCAACCCGTCTGATGCTAGCCACTATGGTGCCCGATTTGCAAAAGCAATTCATGGACCAAGAGGCTTATGTGATCATGGTGTACATCAAGGAGATGTTTCAAGAACAAGCTCATCATGAGAGGTTCGTGACAACAAAGGCCTTGATTTCTTATCAGATAATTGCGGGTACTCCTGTAAGTACCCATGTACTCAAGATGAAAGGGTATCTTGATACTCTTGAGAAACTTGAGGTACAAGTCCTAAAAAAATTGGCCATTGACTGATGATTATGATCCATTTGTTATGAATTATAACATGCATGCAATGACCAAGATAGTCACCGAGCTTCAAGGGATGCTTAAGAATGCTGAAAAGAACATTCGAAAGACCAATCCTGTACTTATGGTTCAAGAGGACATTAAGAAGGAACCCACTAAGGGAAAGGGAAAAGGAAAGGCAAAACCCAAAAATGACCAGGCACGGCCTAAGTTTAGTAGGAGTGCACCTTAGGCCCAACCCAAGCCCAAGGCACAAAAGCTCAAGGAGAGTGAGAGCACATACTTCTATTGCAACAAGCTAGGGCATTGGAGGAAGAATTACGCTCTTTTTAAGGAAGAACAAAAGAAGAATGGAGCCAAGAAGTCCAGTTCTGGTATCTTGGTTGTTGAAATTAACCTTTCTATTTCTACCACTTGGGTATTGGATACCGGTTGTGGTTCTCACATTTGTTCAAATATGCAGAGGCTAAGAAATAAACGGTTACTAGGGAAGAGTAAAGTGGACTTCCGCGTGGAGAATGAAGCACGAGTTGTGGCCATGGAGATAGGCAACTATCGATTCACTTTACCTTCTGGATTATGTTTAGATTTAATGAATTGTTATTTTGTGCCTGCTATGAGCAGAAACATTATTTTAGTTTTATGTTTGGATATGGATGGATTTGACTTTGTTATTAATAATGGCAATATTCATATTCGTTGTCAAGGCATTTTATATGGCACTATTATGTTATAAAATGGCTTTTATATCCTTGATCTACAAAACAGAGAGTCCATATACAACATTAATATAAATAGAGTTAAATCAAACGAATTGAACCATACTTACTTCTGGCATTATCGTTTAGAACATGCAAAAAAAAAATGCATTTCAAGACTCCACAAATCTAGAGTGCTTGGGTCATTCGGTTTGGAATCTTATGACACATGCGAGCCATGTTTGTATGGAAAGATGACAAAGAGTCATTTTAATAAGAAAGGTGAGAGGACTAGTGACTTATTGGAATTAATACACACCGATGTATGTGGACCATTAAGTACACATGCTAGAGGTGGTTTTAGTTACTTCGTAACATTCACAGATGACTTCAGTAGATATGGATACGTCTACCTAATAAAGCACAAGTTTGAAACTTTTGAAAAATTTAAAGAGTTTAAGAACGAAGTAGAAAACTAACTTGGCAAAAGTATAAAAGCCATTCGATCAGATCGAGGTGGCGAATACTTGAGCTAAGAGTTTGACAGTCATCTAAAGGAGTGTGGAATTATTTTACAGCTTACTTCTCCCGGTATACCACAATGGAATGGTGTGTCCAAAAGAAGAAATCAAATTCTATTGGACATGATTCGATCAATGATGAGTCAAGCTAATCTTTCTATCTCTTTTTGGGGTTATGTATTAGAAACTGCTGCATTTTTACTGAACCGTACTCCAACTAAAGCAGTTGAAAAGACACCATACGAAGTATGGACTGGAAAAGAGCCCAATATGTCATTTCTCAAGATTTGGGGCTATGAAGCACATGTTAAGAAATTAACATCAGACAAGCTATAGTCTAAATCTACTATCTGCCTATTTGTGGGTTATCCCAAAGAAATAAAGGGATACTACTTTTACTCACAAGCCAAGAACAAAGTGTTTGTTGCTTGCAAAGTTGTTTTCTTGGAAAAGGAATTCCTTCTCAAGAAAGATAGTGGGAGCAAAGTAGAACTTGGAGAAATTCAAGCGCCACAAACTCCTGCAGAGGATGAGTTGGAAATGAGATCAAGTTCACAGCTAGTTGTAGATGGTGGCTATTGAAACCAACAAAAATAAAATTCCTACTTAAAACTAACTTGTAATTAGTGATGAGCAGGGTCGAATCCATAGGGATTGGTCGAGTTTTAATTCTTTAAATAACTAGAAAATTAACAAACTAAAAATAAAAGATGGGGGGATTTTATAAATTAAAAATTAAATAAATAAAAAAAATCAAAATAATAAAATAAAAATACAAAAAAAATAAATAAAGACAAAATCAATGGATGAAAAATTTCAGTTAAAGACATTCGTAGCACAGGATTCAATCAACTGATCATTGATGAAGAAATAATTCTTAAAACCAAACAATGGATCAGTTATAGTCGTCGGCTTCGTGCTCTCGACCTAATATTTTCATATTAATGAATTAATCAAGTAAGACTGTAATTAATTCCTAATCAATAAACAATCCTTAACAAGCGAAAGAATTTAATCTATTGACAGCATTACGAATTAGAAAGACCCGACCTAAGCCAATCAATCTACAAGCAAGATCGATTTAGACCAAATCATGCATTTACTCAACATAACAGCCCTTATGAGGAAGCTACACTGATCACTACTTGTTATTGACTTCACTAAACAATTACGAATTTAGCAAATTCAATTAGCAATATATTACTTAATTAAATGCACAACGAGCTCAAATTGCACACCTAACAAATAATAATCGGGATATGATTTTCCTAATCCACAGTAAATAACATGAACACTATATGAAATTAAGAACAAAAATTAAGCACAACAATCTCACAGTAAAAGAAATCCTGACCTTGAATTAATCTTTAACTAAAATAAATATTTAGCCACTCATGGCTGTTACAAAACCACAAATAGAGAATGAGAAAAAAAACTTCAGTTCAGAATCCCTCTTTTCTTTTTTCAACCAGATCTGATCTCCCCCTTTTATTCTTAATAAAATTCCTAAAGAAGAAGTAGTTTACTCTTACCCAAATACGAAAAATAAAATAAAATACTAAATAGAATCCAAACTTCCTAAAACTACTGCCTTTTACTTCCTAAATTAAGGTCTTAATATTCTTAAATATCAGTTAGGGTAGAAGTGGCGGCTAGATCAAATTCGCATAAGAAATATATTAAAATCGTAACTCCACTGTCAACTCTCTTGGGTAAGTCCCTTGGACAACTTAGGCAAGGCTTGGCTTTCTGCCTTGGGCAACTGGATAATTCCCTTAGGCAAGGCGACTTTCAAAATTTTCAACTATCAGCTCTTTGCTCTAAATTTACTCCAAAAATTCATTGATTCTCCAGATCATTTTCAATTAGCTTAAAAAATTTAACTTCTTCAAAATTTGCTCCTACAGTCTTTAAAATAAATAAAACAATGAAAAACACCTAAAATTGACTTAAAAATGCAAAATAATAAGCAAAATTCAATCAAATAAATGCTCTTTTAACAGCTTAACAGTAGAACAAGAACCCATTGCACAAAAACCTAGAAGGTCTGGTAGGGTATGATGGGAGATTGAGAGATACGAATTTCTAATCACCGACAGTGACACTATTAAAATAGTGGATCGTAAGGATCCAACTACCTACCGAGAAGCTATTAAGAGCCCTAACTCTGAAAATTGGCTTGGAGCCATGAAATTCGAGATGCAATCAATGTACGATAACCAGGTTTGAACCTTGGTTGATCCACCGGAAGGTGCTAAGGTAATTGAATGCAAGTGGCTATTTAAACTCAAAGCTAACAAGACCTATAAAGGTAGACTAGTAGCAAAAAGTTTCCGGCAAACTCATGGTATAGACTATGATGAGACCTTTTCGCCTATAGTCATGCTCAAATTCATTAGGATTTTACTTGCCATAGCTGCATATCATGACTATGAGATATGGCAAATGGATGTCAAAATAGCTTTTCTTAACGAAAATCTCCTCGAGGATGTGTATATGACATAGCCTGAGGATTTTGTCAATTCCAAACATCCTAAGAAGGTTTGAAAGCTTCAAAAATCTATTTCTGAATTGAAGCAAGTATCCCGGAGTTGGAATCTCCGTTTTGATGAAGTAGTCAAAGAATTTAATTTCATAAAAAATGAAGATGAGCCTTATGTGTACAAGAAGGTTAGTGGGAGCATAATAGTATTTCTGGTCCTATATGTAGATGACATCCTTCTCATCGGGAATGACATCCCAACATTACAAAAGGTTAAGCAATGGTTGGAAAAATGTTTCTCGATGAAAGACTTAGGTGAAGCCGAGACAATACTTGGTATTCATATCTATAGAGATAGATCGTGATGGCTTTTAGGACTAAGTCAAGAAAAGTACATAGACAAAGTACTAAAGCATTTTAGTATGGGAGACTCAAAGAAAGGGTACATACCTTTGGCTTTGGAAGTTCCTTTGACTAAAAAACAGTGTCCTAAAACCAAAGAGGAGAGGGACAACATGAATAAAATCCCATATGCATCTGCTACAGGATCTATCATGTACACTATGTTGTGTACTAGGTTGGATGTTGCTCATGCACTGAGTATAACTAGTAGGTTTCAGCAAGACCCTGGTGAGAAGCACCGGTTTGCTGTAAAAGGGAATTCTAAAGTACCTGCGAATGACTAAGGATCACTTCTTGGTGTATGGTGGTCAAAAAGAGCTTGTCATACAAGGTTATGCCGATACTGCTTTTCAGACTAGCACTTAGGATTCAAGATCGCAATATGATTTTATTTTGTTTTGAACGGTGGTACTATTAGCTGGAGAAGCTCGAAGCAAGAAACTGTTGCCTACTCAACTATAGAATCTGAGTATATTGCAGTGAGTGAGGCTGCAAAAGAGGCTGTTTGGATTAGAAATTTCATTTTTGGATTAGGAGTGGTCCCAAACATCCTAGATCCATTAGAAATTTTTTGTGACAACAATGGGGCCATCGCACAGGCAAAAGAGCCCCGGTCACACCAGAAATCCAAACACATACTCAGAAGATACCACCTGATTAGAGAGATCATTAACCATGGGGACGTCAAGATTAGCAAGATAGCGAGTGAAGACAATGTAATAGATCCATTGACGAAATAATTGCGTCTAAATCTGCATGAAGCTATTTTTTAGAGCGTTCGATCTTAGGGCTATGCCCAATTGGGACTAGTGCTACTGAAAGATTGTTAGTGTAAGTCTTAGCCCCAATACATTGTTATAAAATACTCAAGTTAATAAATGAGGTATTTGTTTTATCTATTATATTCCTATACATATTAAGTGATAAAACTATCCAAGAATGTTGTTTCAGTTTAAGTTATCATGTGTGAGGCATATGGTTGTAAGACCTTGAAACATTTGAGACTTCATTCTAAATATCCCTAGTCAGTCATTGTTATGGGAATAACAAATGAATTAAGACTAGTATGCTCTCTCTGATAAGTTAAGTTTTGTCTTACAGATCATAAGGACTAAAATATCAATCAGAGATCATAGATACATGTTTAGAACATGGTATCTGGATTTGATTCGCTCATGAGAACACAACATGGTACAAGTCATAAGTGTTTCTCAATTGCAAGTTTTGCATCGGAGTTCTTAGACCTAAAATCTCTATGAAACTCTTTATAAATTACTGTGTACTTTGACATACATCTAACGTACTTGTAACAGGGTGACTAGTATGGGTATGCTTGGGCATGCACTAATTCATGTTAGAGAGCATGAGAGAAGTAAAGAGATTACCCCTCTAGATGAGAGAAAAAATATCATTGGTCATTTAATCAGTGAACTGAGAAGTGTATGGCCATACCTGGATAAAATAATGATTACTCATTATTTATTTGAGAGTTCAGTGTTATTAGAATATCAAGAAAAGAATTAGTATATATAAGAATGACTAGTTTCATGCCTTATATTAATTCTGATATTTACGGGTAAGGGACTATGCAAAATTGCATTAGGTCACTAAATACCATTTGCATTTTTATTTAATTTGGAATGCTATAATATCTTGCTAGAGAATATATATAGCCTTTGGATTATTTATTAATTCATTGCCAATATTAAATGGACCTATAGGATCACACATAAAGCATTGGCCTAAAATATTTAAAATAAAGTATTGAATATTAATTTGGGCTTTTATTTGAAGTCAAATTAATGTGGATAATGGGCATTAAATTGCTAAATGGACTTTAGTCCATGAGAGAATGAAATACACGGCAAAGACATGGGTAATTAATTATTTATCTCTAGATAATTAAGTTAATTAAATTTAAAATCCCATATGTATTTGAATCAAATTATACCACTTAATTAGGAAGTAATGGAGGCTGAAAATACTACCTAAATCTAGTGGATTTCGGCATCTATAAAGAAACCCTAAAGAAGTGATATAAAGTGATTAAAATTATTTTTGCCAAGTTATTTTTTTCTTCTCTCATTGCCGTAATTCTCAAGGGAAAAGAATTCTTTCTTATTCTCTTGTATTTTGGGCAACCATTTGTAAATCCTAGAAAAAACAAGATCAAATATTATGTCTTTATTTTTTATACCCATTGCCAAATACAAAAGGTTAGAGTTAGCATTCTCGTTTTAGGCAAACTTTGTAAGTGTATGTGAGAACATAAAGTGGTGTGGCACAAGGTAGCACCTTTGGCATTGATGATCGAGATAAAAGGTATATAAGTCCATCTTATATATTGGTCATTGCAAAAATCAAGTTTTGAAGTGCATTCAAGGATATGAGTTCAATCAAAAACCCTAAAATTGCATGTTTCGATTCTATATTATTTATTGCATGGCTTGTATGATCAAAATTTTTAATTTTTTTGCTGCGTGATCATGATATTTATGCCATGTGATATCCCTTCAAAAGTTAGGTGTCCTGAAACCTAATTGGCAGTGATGTCACCCAAAGTACACAGCCATTCAAGTCCAATATGAGATCCAGCCCCCCTAATTCAGTTACTAAAGCATCTATGGTGTATTGGTACTCCTCCAATTTAATCAATATCCCCTTATATTTCGTATCAATGCTTATGAGATTGCCATCCCCAAGCCGTAATCGGAGCTTCTTAATTTTTTACCTGCAATCCTAGAACTGAGACCAAGTGTCGTGAGATAAAGTTATGAGTGGCCTGTTGTCAACTAACATCAAGGTCATAATAGTGTTAGTAGTACCCAACAATTTGATGGTTCGCAAGTCTAAGCCTTCCACTATGGGAGTTTCGTAATTGTCACTTACGTACCACTCCCAATTTGAGGATATGACATTCTCTATCCACGGGCACCTCTGATTCTCCTCCCCGTAGCTTCAAAAAGTTCATCTTCATTCTCAACCTCATCTCAATCCCCTAACAACATCACCTTCAATTGAGCTTTTGGGCATCGGTGTTGTGAAGAATATGTTTGCCCACACTAAAAATAAAATCCCTTCCGACATCATTCCTCCCACTCCATTTTGGAGAGATGAAGGATTGCAATTCGCTTGGTGTTCATCCGATTTGAATCGGCTGGAGTGTAGTTGTTTGGGGGTTAGTTTGTTGCGATATTCTGAAAATTCTTTGTTAACGTCATTCCAACAGTGGGTATGGGTATTAGAGATAATATTCTAGATTGGGTCGACCCGTTTCAAGCAGACTGGGTCATTTGACTTTTAATTAAACCCTCATTCTTCGAAGAAAGAAGAGCTTTGGAAGTTTTCACAACAGTTCTCTCTAACTGCAATGAAGATTCAATAGATCATTCCAATCGCATTGCCTCCACTCGATCTTCAGGTTTATGAACCTTTACCCATCCTTTAATCTCCTCATTGAGTCCACTTATAAAATATCTTATGTATTGTGGCTTAGGTAGCCCCAAAGTTGCTACTGTTATGAATTCGAACAACTCAATATATTCATCCACATTTCTGCTCTGTTGCAGATTAGCCAAGTCTTCAAATGCACTGGATAATTGAATCCCACTATATTGACTCATAAGCTCACATTTTAATTGCTCCAATGTGATTTCGAGTGTATGTTTACAAGCATAGAAAACCAGTTAATGGTAAAGCCCTCCATACAAATCTCATTTAGATTAAGCTTTATCTCAGGGGTATCTAATTGATTCTAAAATAAGTCTCTGCCCACATAATCCACCCTCTAGGATCAGATCCATTAAAGGTTGGTAGTTTTACCTTTTTAAGGGAAGTTTGTGAATCTCCAAAATAGTTTGGTTTCATTTGAAAATCCATTTTGTGAGTTGATTGTTGCCCTTGTTGATACCCATTGCCTTCGAGATTAGTCTCCCTTTGGGAGCTAAATTTTTCCACAGTAATGGGTTGTTTGTCCAAACGTTTTATCCAATTGACCACTAGAATTCCTCCTCCTTCTTATCTGCTTGATAATTATGTTGGGAAGCAGCCAAACAAGTCTGCAATTCAATGATCGATTTGGTTAGCTCTTTAACACAGTCGACTAACTCTCTGATGCGCTTCTCAATTTCATCCAGTCATAGTGATAGAGCCTAATGTCTCGTCTCCATTGTTTCTGGTCAGGTTGTTATCCGGAAGGTTGGACCAATGATGGAGATCAACAAGATTCACACTATAAATTACAATAAAAGAAGAACAAATTAAGTGATAATGAGAGATTTGTATTGATAGTAAACTCAAGACAAGTTGATTCACAGTATCAATACAGTATATGAACAATCTCGGGGAAAAAATAGCAAATGTATAAAAGAAAAAACAAACACTCCAAGAGCAGAGTTGAGCTACGCCCCTCACTCCCTCTCCCCTTTTTCAGCCTAACAACTGAAAACACAAAGTATTTCCCAAAAAACATCCTTCTTCACTCAGCCCTCTATCCTTTTTATACTTATTCTATCTCTTCCATGCCTAACTAACTCCTGCCACATCAGCAACAGCATGCTCCCCTGCATCTTTCTTTGGCTTTGGATCATCTCTTCTTCCTTCATGGTCCATCAGCTCCTTATCAATAATTGGTTGACACATCTTTTTAGAAAGGATATCATAATTTAAATTTTAGTTCAGTTAATTTTTTTTTAACAAAAATAGTAGTGAAGCTAGAATTTAAAATTAAGGATGATAAAAATATAAATTATATTTAAAATTAAAAAATAAGTTTAGAAAAAGGGATTAAAATAAAATTTTAAGTGGGTAAAACTGTTTATTTAATATATAATACATATAAAATAAAAAAATTAAAAAATAACTAGGGCAATTGCCCCCTTCCTTTCCAAATGTCTACAAAGTCAATTCTAAAACTGACTATAGCCTAATAGCCCAAAAAATTCAGTCAGTCGTTTTTAAATTGGCAACTTCTGTTTCAAGGTAAAAAAAAAAAACATTTTCTTTTCTAAACCAAGTTTCTCACTTGATTATTGACATTTTAAAAAAGAAAAAGAAGTATGCTTCCAAGGATTTTGCGAATCCGATCAAATTCAAAGAAAAAAAAAATCTAACATTAAATTATTGTTTTTTTTTTATTTTCAAATTTTGCAAAAAATCTAATATAATATAACCTTCTAATTTTAATTTCATCGACTGTAGTGAATAACAGCATCAATTTTATTTTTCTTTGAACAAAATTTCCTCCACCACCGGCTCTTTATAAAGACGTAAACAACCTCTGTAATTATAAAGGACACAAATATTCAAGCTGTGTTTTGAAGAAACAGAGACCTCAAAAAATCATCAACCTGTATTCATCACTCATTCACTCGTTTCATATTTCTTTATGTTGTTTTTCTCATACTTCTATTTTCTAATTGAACAACTCCATTGATGCAGAAATGGAGCACATTACGACTCCATTTGCAGGCATTAAAAATGACATTAGAGGAAGATTACCCTTTTATAAACAAGATTGGATTAATGGCATCCGTTCTGGACTCAGGTGCCTCACACTTTTTTTTTTTACATGTTTTCATGGAAGAAACTAAAAACTGTTTCATATTCCATTTTTCCATAACTATGTATTTATGACAGCATATTGGCACCTACAACTTATATCTTCTTTGCTTCTGCACTTCCTGTTATTGCCTTCGGAGAGCAACTCAGTAGAGATACAGGTTTCTTTGTGTTTTTCTATTATGCATTTAATTTGGTTGTTAAATATGAAAGTAAGTGATAATTTAATTTGATTGGTGAAGATGGAAGCTTGAGCACAGTTGAAACATTAGCTTCTACTGCTCTATGTGGTATCATGCACTCAATACTCGGTGGTCAGCCTCTTTTGATACTGGGAGTTGCAGAGCCTACTGTTATTATGTATACTTATTTGTACAACTTTGCCAAAGGAAGGCAGGATTTGGGACAAAAACTCTTCCTGGCTTGGGTTGGATGGTATATATATCACCAGTTTATCTATTAATTTAATGCAAGTTCTTCATTTTTTTAGTCTAATTTTCAATGCTTGATTTGCAGGGTATGTGCATGGACAGCCCTTTTGCTATTTGTTCTTGCAGTGTTCAATGCTTGCACTATAATCAATAGATTTACAAGGATTGCTGGTGAACTTTTTGGTATGTTGATTGCTGTTCTCTTCATTCAAGAAGCCATCAAGGTAAAGTAGAAATATTCAAACTCATTTGAATTTTTTTTTTTCATTGAAGAGTAAATAAGATGTTTCGGATGACAGGGAATGGTAAGTGAGTTCAAAGTTCCCAAATCCGAAGATCCAGAGCTGGAGAAGTATCAGTTTCAGTGGCTTTACATGAATGGATTGCTGGGTATAATATTTACCTTTGGCCTGCTTTTAACTGCCTTGAAAAGCAGAAAGGCGAGATCATGGTGGTATGGCACAGGTCTGTGAATCAAACTTCGAACTTAAAAATTGTTTATGTGAAATGAATATGCGGGATATGGAAATTTTCGCTCCATTTGTACAGGTTGGTTGAGAAGTTTCATAGCAGACTATGGGGTACCTTTAATGGTTGTTGTGTGGACTGCAATATCATTCAGTGTACCAAACAAAACTCCTTCGGGAATTCCAAGAAGGCTCTTTAGCCCTCTCCTTTGGGAGTCTACATCCTCTCACCATTGGACTGTAATCAAGGTAACCAAATTTTGGTATTCTTGGTTTTTATTCAATTCCCATTCTTGATGCTTATACAAATTATTTGCATACATAATGAAATTTCAGGATATGGGAAATGTTCCTCCGGCCTACATATTTGCTGCCTTTGTTCCTGCTGTGATGATAGCAGGACTCTACTTTTTTGATCACAGCGTTGCTTCACAACTAGCGCAGCAGAAAGAGTTCAATCTCAAAACTCCTTCTGCATACCATTATGACATCTTGCTGTTAGGATTTATGGTATAGCCCACAAACACTGGCTTTGTTTTCTATTTCTTTATAAGCTTCATGTTCATTCAATAACTCGATGGATTCAGACTTTGCTTTGCGGATTGATTGGATTACCTCCTTCTAATGGAGTCTTGCCTCAATCTCCTATGCATACCAAGAGCCTTGCTGTTCTGAAACGACAGGTAAAGCAAAAAATTCAGTCTAAGTGTTGTTCATTTGAGTAAAATGGTTATAAGTCTCATTGTCCTCTCACGCAGTTGATCAGAATGAAAATGGTGGAGAGTGCTAAGGAAAGCATTAAGCTTGAAGCTACCAATTCTGAAATGTATGGAAAGATGCAAGATGTTTTCATTGAGATGGATAGCAGTCCAGCTGTAAGCCCTTCAGTAATTGTTTAGTTAGATACCCATTCGACCTCTTTATACAGATCTTTGACCTGTAAGGAACTTACTACTGGCAGACAACAGTAGCGAAAGAGCTTAAAGATTTGAAGGAGGCAGTCATGAAAGGGGAGAACAACGGAGAAAATCGAATCGATGCATTTGATCCTGAGAAGCACATTGATGCGTACTTGCCTGTCCGAGTTAATGAGCAAAGAGTGAGTAATTTATTGCAGTCACTTTTGGTAGCAGCATCAGTATGTGCAGTACCGGCAATCAAGCAAATCCCCACATCAGTTCTCTGGGGATATTTCATGTACATGGCCATCGACAGTCTGCCTGGGAATCAATTCTGGGAAAGAATACTACTCCTTCTCATCACGCCTGGCAGGCGCTACAAGTAAGTTCCATTGATAAAACTGTATCGCCACTTAATTTGAAAACATAAACAACTACAATCAGAATCTGATATGTATACAATTGGGTTTGGCAGGGTTTTGGAGGGGTTTCATGCTTCTTTCGTAGAGTCGGTTCCATTCAAGTACATAGCTATATTTACAATGTTCCAATTAGTGTATTTCCTGTTGTGTTATGGCGTGACATGGATCCCAATAGCTGGAATTCTTTTTCCCTTGCCATTCTTCATTCTTATCGGTATAAGACAGCATATTCTTCCAAAGCTGTTTAAGCCGCATCATCTGCGAGAACTGGATGCAGCAGAGTATGAGCAAATCATCGGTGGCCCGCGACTATCTCTCAGTCTCTCTTTCAAAGTATGCTATGCATATATATATTAACCTCTCTCTTGAATCACTTACAGTTATTTGAATTAATATTAATGAACTTGGAGCATTTTACTAGGAGAAAGAAGCGGATGGTTTAGGAAATGAGCAAGGGAAAGTGGAAATGTGTGATGCTGAGATTTTAGATGAGCTAACAACAAGCAGAGGAGAGGTTAAAGTTAGAAGTTTAAGCTTTCAGGAAGATACTCGCGCCATGGTATGATCTCTATTTTTGAGAAATTTAACTTGAGATTTAGGTCTGCTGTTGCAGCTTGATGATTAGATTTGTTCACTTGTTAATTAATTGCAGGTTTATCCCGAAGAAATTGCGCAACAGGGGTGAGGGATTATCAGTTTCTTGAATTCATTTGAAAACAGATTTGAAGAAATTCCATATGACTGTGTAGTGCGATTATTTATCCTATTCAAGGAAGGTGAGAGTTCTCTTGCCTTCCTTGAATAGGATAATCTTTATCTCTTCCTAATCTGTCAGCAGGAGATAAGGAAAGACCTATTTTCTTCCGATAAGTCGGAATTTTCTCAGATTGTGGATATTCCGAACTGTATTTAGGATGGACCTGGCTGAGCTAATGGGCTGGGCTAACTTGGCTGTCTAGATAATCCAACCTATTAGTTAAGTCTTGTTATCAAATACTAAATATGCTTTTGTCAACATTGGACAATAATGTTTACACGTTGTTAAATTCAGATGTATAATAAATTATATTTGTCAAAACGTGGAAAAAAGCGTTACTGAAATTAAGTTGTGTAGTTAAAAACTTTTTACTAAATAATGGTATATGATAATATCCTAAAAAATAAATCACAAAGACCCAAAGTATTAGAGGTTCAAAATTAAGAGGTCCATGCAAACCTTCCGAAGTCAATTGGCTTAACACGGGAAACGAGGTCATTCGATCAGATGAAATCTCTCTCTAACTTGACATGGCCATCTGACACACACCATCCATTAGGTCACCATTACCTATACAATAGACCATGGCTATATCATTGAATCTATCCACATAGGCCCGCAGTGGTTCATCCTTTTTTTGTTGCCCCAGATTCAGGTCTACGAATACTTTATTCGGGCAAATAGCCGCCATGAACCTTTTTTTGACAAACATGTCATTGAATTGCTCGAAGTTGTCAATACAGTATGTTGGCAAATTGCAAAACCATATCTGAGTTGAGTCTGCCAAGATCTATGGGAATATCTTGCACAAGGTGGAGTCGTCTGTAGTGAGCACCAGCATTATGTGATGGAACTGGTCGATATGAGCTGGGGCATCGGTGTTGCCACTGTAGATTTTGAGGTGAGGAAGGCGAATGTTGGGAAATGGGGCAACTAAGATTTTCCTAGAGAAGGGTGCTCGAAAACTGCCTTGGTACTGCAGTGTAGTTTGGTTTTGTTGCTTTTGGATTCGGTCGTCCAAGAGGCGATTAAATTGTTTGGTAGTTAGGGTAATAATAGAGTTGGAATTTTGGGGTAGGGCTGGTGAGAAGGGTTCCTGAGCAAGAGGCTATGAAGCCTAAGGTAGGTTGGTGTTTTATGGGGGTAGAATCTGAGGATGAGCTTGAGCGATGATGGCTGATAGTGCGACAATGAGGGATTGTGCAGTCTGAGAGATAATGCTGGGAGTGATGTTTGGGATTACTATGGCTGGGGAAGTCGAGGTGGTGTTATTGGGTTGAGGGAGAAATTATTGCATTCCAGGCGGGGTGGGGTTGGATGTTTGGTTTTCCTGTTGGAAAGGGTTTATGTTGAGGTTTGGGAAAAGGTTCATGGTCCACGCTCACCACATCAAATGACGACAGGTCAAATGAGCTGCAACTTGCTTGCAATCACCTGCAAAAATAAACAAAGGACTGGTGAATTTTCGACAAGGGAGTCTCCAACGGTTAAGTCAGGATTTTTATGTAAAAGAGAGTGAATTTCTAGCAAAAAATTAAGTTCATGTTTCATACATGTTTTTCATCCTTTTATATATGAGGGTTTAGCACATTTGCAGGAGATAATTGGAAGAGTTTTCCGTTCTTTTCGGCCATTAATTCATTTTCAGCGATTTTCGAGAAAAACGTGTGTTAGTGATAACTGTTTGTGCATCGTGGTGTAGTTATTTTCGGAACACATTTTTAACAGAACTGTAGCCCGGTTCGAGTGTTTGGATAACTCAAACCTTTGATCGATTTTTGTGAGTTCTAATTGAGCGATGTGCTCGATTAATATTGGACTATTGAATCAATCTTCGAGTTCGGTTGTTATCATATCAATTTCATATGCACAACAACTATTGGTGTAACATGGCATCATTTAATTGGTTTAATTAATTTAATGTTCATGATGAATGGAAGAAAATTTTGCGTAATTCATTGCATTGACTGCACGTATCCTTGTGCTTCTCGCATGTGATTGGACTTATAAAATGATGCTTTGTTTCGTTCGGGAGAACATTGAATACAAGCTATATATCAAATCAAGGTTATCTAACGGTCAGTTAATAAGATTGAATATTAACAAGGTTATCACCTAATACTTTGGATTCACTTCATTATTATTTATAATTTTGATCTTTTTAATAAATTTTTAATATCCTAACGAGTTAGGTCAGAAGACTTGATCCGGCCACGTTAATTAGATATTTTTGATAAAAAAATAAAGTAATTAGAAAATAGAATCGAAAACTCTAGGAATAATTAAGCTATATAGAGAAGAGGTTATTCGTTTAGCACTATCATAAATTTTGTAATAATAATAATAAAACCATTCATGATCCAGCTAAAGAATATGTAGAATTTGGTTTAGTGTATATGTTTATTTGTTAACCTTTATCCTCAGCCTTTGCTTAATCCATGTGTCATTCGCAAGTTGTTTTGTTTCCCATGTTACCGATCTCATCTATAATTCGTTTCTTTTAGATTTTCAAGATTGTGGAGTTCTTTATTTTATTTTTGTTTCCATCCATTCGGTTAATTTAATATTTATTTCTATTAAATATGTAGAATTTGGTTTAATCTGGACCTCGAATCCCTTCCTTTTGGACAACTTTCTTATTTATTACTGTTCCGTTTCAATTTAAAAGATAATTATATATTATTTTATGAAAATTAAAATAACTCAATTTTATATAAAAAATTATAGTAATTGAAAAAATATTATTTTAATGAAAAATAAATAAATATATATTTATTTTTTAAATTAAAAAAAATATTTAAATTAAAATAAAGTAGAAAAAATAATATTTTAAAATTAAAAAAAAGAAATATTAAATATTGACAATTCTTCAAGCTTTGAATTTACAAATTTTTTTTTTGCTACAGTCATCGGAGAGAATGGTTAACTGGGCGCCTACTCAATCTCCTTAAATTCAAGAATCAAAATGATCTATCACGTAATTCTTTTTTTTGAATCCACATGAATATACTTTTTTATTGTCTCATTTGACTTTTTAATTAAAAAAATATTTTACAAGTATTTTTGAATAATAATTACTTACTCCGTTCTTATCTGTCACTTTTATTATTTTTATTAAAATTAAAAAATAATAAATAAATTTAAATTTAATATTAAATTATGTAATTAATATTAAATTATAAAATTGAATTGGTTCCAATTTTATTGAAAAAAATAAATAAATTAAAATATATTAAAAATTTAAAAATGACAGATAAATAGAATTTAAATTTTATTTAAATGTGTTAGATAAAAAAAATAAATGAAGTATAATATTTAAATTTATTAAATTATTTTAAACTTTTTTAAAAGTTCCACGTGTGAGTTTTTGGGAGAGAGTTTAGGAAGTGGGACAGCCCATTTTATGAAAATATGGAACCGGGATTGCTGACATTGTCCAAATGTATTAACAAATTTTGATTACACGACCTAAACGAATTTAAAATGTTGTAGGAATGCCATGGAATGATGAAATACTACAAAGAAAGCATTTAACGGTTCCATTAAGAAGTGAATAAACAATCCATGTAATCTGATTTTGTATAAAGCCAGACATGAAAGAGTTTTGAATTGATTGGTAGCTCGATTTATACTTTAAACAAAAAAAAACATTAAACAATACAAAGGGTTCCGTAGGAATATCTCCCATTCATTAAAAAAACATTAATAAAAACGAATATAAAAATGTTTATGGCTAAAGTATGTGATGAACGCAATGAAGTCAGAGGCAAATAAAGATTATAATTATGAAGGGATTGCTTGTGCTATATATCCATCACTCATTATTACAAGCTATCATCGTTTCACATTCCAAACATTGTTCACATTCCGATTGATGGAGCTCTTTACAACTCCATTCGCAGGGATTAAAAATGACATTAGAGGAAGATTACCCTTTTATAAACAAGATTGGATTAATGGCATCCGATCTGGAGTCAGGTACCTTGTACTTTTTTTTCATGGAAGAAACTCAAAAATAGTTCATATTTCCTCTTCCATAACTTTGTATTTATGACAGCATATTGGCACCTACAACTTATATCTTCTTTGCTTCTGCACTTCCTGTTATTGCTTTCGGAGAACAACTCAGTAGAGATACAGGTTTCTTTGTGTTTTTATATTTATGCATTTTGTTTGTTTGTTAAATATCAAAGTAAGTGATGACTTAATTTGATTGGTGAAGATGGAAGCTTGAGCACAGTTGAATCATTAGCTTCTACTGCTCTATGTGGTATCGTACACTCAATGCTCGGTGGTCAGCCTCTTTTGATATTGGGAGTTGCTGAGCCTACTGTTATTATGTATACTTGTACAAATTCGCCAAAGGCAGGCAGGATTTGGGACAAAGACTCTTCCTGGCTTGAGCTGGATGGTATATATATCACCAGTTAATGCAATTTCTTCATTTTTTTAGTCCAATTTTTAAAGCTTGATTTGCAGGGTATGTGCTTGGACAGCCCTTTTGCTATTTGTTCTTGCAGTGTTCAATGCTTGCACTATAATCAATAGATTTACAAGGATTGCTGGTGAACTTTTTGGTATGCTGATTGCTGTTCTCTTCATTCAAGAAGCCATCAAGGTAAAGTAGCAGCATTCAAAATCATTTGGATTTTTTTTTTCTATTTTTTTTTTAAATTGAAAAGTAAGATGTTTTGGATGACAGGGAGTGGTGAGTGAGTTCAAAGGTCCCAAATCCGAAGATCCAGAGCTGGAGAAGTATCAGTTTCAGTGGCTTTACATGAATGGATTGCTGGGTATAATATTTACCTTTGGCCTGCTTTTAACTGCCTTGAAAAGCAGAAAGGCGAGATCATGGTGGTATGGCACAGGTCTGTGAATCAAACTTCGAACTTAAAAATTGTTTATGTGAAATGAATATGCGGGATATGGAAATTTTCGCTCCATTTGTACAGGTTGGTTGAGAAGTTTCATAGCAGACTATGGGGTACCTTTAATGGTTGTTCTGTGGACTGCAATATCATTCAGTGTACCAAACAAAACTCCTTCGGGAATTCCAAGAAGGCTCTTTAGCCCTCTCCTTTGGGAGTCTACATCCTCTCACCATTGGACTGTAATCAAGGTAATCAACATATTGATATATTTCGGTTTTTATTCTTGATCCTACCGAGAATTGTTTACATAAATAATCAAATTTCAGGATATGGGAAATGTTCCTCCAGCATATATATTTGCAGCCTTGATTCCTGCTGTGATGATAGCAGGACTCTACTTTTTCGATCATAATGTCGCTTCACAACTAGCACAACAGAAAGAGTTCAATCTCAAAACTCCTCCTGCATATCATTATGACACATTGTTGTTGGGATTCTTGGTATTTGCCAAACTCTTGAAAAGTTCTCAACTTTTTTTTTCCTTTAAGGTTCATAATTAATCCACACTATCTATCCTGGATTAAGGTTTAGTTGCTGATGTATAAGAATTGTAATTAATGCTTAAGAATGGTTTCAGACTTTAATTTGTGGGTTGATTGGATTACCTCCTTCTAACGGAGTCCTGCCTCAATCTCCAATGCATACAAAGAGCCTTGCGGTTCTGAAACGACAGGTAAATCAAAACATTTTAACGCAAATTCTACTCATTAATATTACTTATAGATCTTACTGACCTTACGCAGTTGATCCGAAGACAAATGGTGAAGACTGCTAAGCAAAGCATCAAACAAAAAGCCAGCAATTCTGAATTATATGGGAAGATGCAAGATGTTTTCATTGAGATGGACAGCAGTCCCCCTGTATGTTCTTTAGCTAGTAACTCCCGACTCAACAAATTGCCTCAAATGATAATTGATTTATTCTGCAGACAACAGTAGCTAAAGAACTGGAAGATTTAAAAGAAGCAGTGATGAAAGGGGAGAGCAAGGGAGAGAATCAAAAAGATGCATTTGATCCTGAGAATATTGATGCATACTTGCCTGTCCGAGTTAACGAGCAAAGAGTGAGTAATTTATTGCAGTCACTTCTTGTAGCAGCATCAGTTTGTACAGTACCTGCAATCAAGCAAATTCCCACATCAGTTCTCTGGGGTTATTTCGCGTACATGGCCATCGACAGTCTGCCTGGAAATCAGTTCTGGGAAAGAATGCTACTTCTCTTCGTCACACCTGGCAGGCGCTACAAGTAAGTTCAAATCCTCGTTAATATCAAATAGAAATCTGCCAATTTCTGAAGGCTGATGCATAATTATGTTTGACAGGGTTCTGGAGGGGTTTCATGCAACTTTTGTGGACTCAGTTCCATTCAAGTACATTGTTGTATTTACAATCTTCCAAATGGTGTAGTTCCTGGTGTGTTATGGTGTGACATGGATCCCAATTGGTGGAATTCTTTTTCCATTGCCATTCTTCATCCTGATTGGTATAAGGCAGCATCTTCTTCCCAAGCTGTCTTACAGAACTGGACGCAGCAGAATATGAGCAAATCAGCGGTCCACGATTATCTCCTTCTCTCTCTATAAGAGTATGCTACATATAAATAGGTAATAAATATGTTTAACTAGATTTATAGTTATTAATGTAGTGGGTTTTATGATCAGGAGACGGAAGCAGGGGGCTTTGGAAATGAGCAAGTGGAAGCTTGTGACGCTGAGATATTGGATGAGCTAACAACCGGTAGAGGAGAGTTGAAAGTTAGACCTGTTAGCTTCCATGAAGACAATCGCAATCTGGTATGTATATTCAACCTCCTGTTTCATTAAATTTAGATTTATTAATGATAACATATGTTCATGTTGCAGGTCTACCCCGGGGAAATTACAGAAGGAGAGTGAGAGATGCATCTTGTATATATCCGATCGAGCTGCCCAAGAAAAGCAGCACTACCCCCCGAAACCAGAGCTTCTTGGTTATTCTCGCCTTATTTTAAACCTGTTTGTATACTTTTATTACGTCTTGTTGATGTAAATGTTAGAGAACATGTTCTTAAAATCATGCTTCATTATCCTTGTGCAAATTGAACAAAACTTTAGGTTATATTATACTTGTTATTTATTATATTTGTTATATTATAATATGGTTATATTATAGTGACAAAACTTTAGGATTATTTATTTATTTATTTAATATTTTCTTTAAAAAACTATTTACATAAATAATACCTTATGCAAATAGTTTTTTAAAATAGATAGAAAAAAAATTCTTCAAATGACTTTCAGTAGATTTGTCATTACAACATAATATAAAATACATAAAAAAATAAAATAAAATAAAATAATTCTTTCATATTAAGATATTTTGATTTGAAATTAGAGTTTAATTTGAAAAAAGAAAAAAAATTGAAAAAAAAAATTCAGTTAATTTTAAAAGGTTGAAGTTACATTTTTACCCTTAATATTTTTCAAAAAATACAATTTTACTTCTAATATTTCATTTAGAAAATTTATGCCTTCCATATTTAAAAAATGGAATATTTAAATCGAAATATTTATGCCATTATTGTACGTCCACCACTGTCAATTTTAATCAAATTTTTGTTAATTCACTGATGAAGTGTCAAGATTGAACGCATGGCAGAAGATGATCGGACAAGTCACATCCCACTTGGCAAGGAAAAAAAAATTAATTTTTTACTTCATCCTCTCCAGCTCTGCCTACCTCTCCCTCCTCTCGATTTCTGGCTTTCTCTCCATCGTCTCCATGGATTCTGGCTTTCTCTCCTTCCTCTCCCTCAATTCTGAATCTGAGATCAGTATATCCAGTGGAAATTGTTGAAGTTTCCATTAATCCTAGAAATCTCTGCGAAGAAGAAAGCTCTTCACACTCTCTGTACGGTACCGTTTTCTTCAACTCTACAATCTTAGCCTCCAAAGCCTTCATCATCATATCAAAACGCATGCTCTACTGCTCCCTGCCATCATCATCCTAGAAAATCGTGATTTTTCTTTTCTCAATTTAGCACCTCGCCGATTCCCAGTAAACAAACAGATACATACAACTTTGTTGCAGAGTGTTCTGTTACTGCGCCTATCAACATCATTATGGACTTAGCTAAACGTCGCATTCAAGCCATTAACGCCCATCTTATTCTTGCCGGTGATTCTCTGTCTTAGCTCCGTTTCAACACCACGGCTGATGAGTTTTTCTCTGGTAACTCTCTACTTCTATGCAACATCTGTTCTCTCTCTCTCTCTCTATATATATAATGGTCAAATACAAAGTTTGGTTTTTTAATTATAGCGAAAAAGATAATCAGGTGGTCTTCTGCACTTCTTGTGGAAATTTATTGGTTTTGTTGTTGCCTTTTTTTTTTTCAGTCCTTTTTTTTATTCGATTAAATGATGGGACTCTGACATGGAAAAAGTGGATATTATCTGAACCAATTTGTTTATTATTTATTAGTTACTCAAGTTCTTTCAAAAAAGAAAAAAAGTCTTTTGTGGTACGTCATTGACGGCTTCTCGATCGGTATTATTAGAGTTTGAGTTATTTGTATCGATGCTTTTATCTTTTAGCATCAGGTCTGTATGCACCTCAATTAGTAGTTTTGGTGAAACAAAGAATATTAAATAGTTTTAAAAAATATATTCTGGGGATTTAACGCTGTGTCCCTGGACTGGAAAACGATTCTATATCAAAAAATTAAGATGACTATGATTCTGACTGTTATGATTTCACATGGAACACTTCATTGTTTTTGACTCGGATCGCATCCTGAATTAAGAAAACCGTGCAGACATAATAATCTCAATATATTAATCAACATAGTTCTGACTGGTTCGCTGCCTATGTTCTTTTATCTGTATTGATCTCAGACTCAAAATTAAGGGAGAGGAATGAGAGAAAGCCAGAATCCATGGAGATGATGGAGAGAAAGCCGGAGATTGAGAGTAGGGAGAGATAGACGCAACTTTTATAAAAATTGAATGTTTGAAAATTTTAATTCGAGGAATGGTGCGTTTTTGGAACTGTTTGGGTAATAGGGATGGAAGTGCTCAATCCCGCAATGAAGTCGTTGCGAAAATGAAAGTGAAAGCCACTCCAATATCAATGAACGAAGGAGGCTAGAAAGTGTGAAATGAAATTTCGAAATAAGTGAGGTTGTCTAGTCTGATTTCGCAATAAATATCTGTAAAATGGAAAAATAATAAAAAATATTATTCTTCATAACTTAAATTAATAAAAATTAAAATATATCATTAAAATATTATTAAAAAGTAACTACATATATTATTAAAATATTGTAATAAATTAAATTTTATAATAACAATTAACTTTATATATATTTTTTATATAGAATTCTTACTCCATATAATTCTAAATTTATCTTCCTAACAAATAAAATATAATTCTAAATACATAAAAATTTAAAATTATGATTATTTTAATTTTTACTAATTTAAGTTATGAAGAATAATATTTTCTATTTTTTTTTTATTTTCACAGCTACTTGCTGCAAAATCATATTAGTGAATCCCATTTAGTTTGAAATTTCATGTCACACTTTCCGGGCTCCCTCATTCATCGATATTGAAGTGATCCTCATTTCCATTTTCACAATGACTTGTTGAGGGATTGATCACCCCACCTCCATTTTCCAAATATTTTCAGAAGCACGCCATTCCTCAAACTAAATTTTTCAAACACTTTATTTTTTAAAAAATCTTGAGATAGGTAGAGATGGAGAGGATAAAATAAAAAATTAATTTTTTTTATCTTATCATGTGGGAGGCGATGTGTCCAATCAGCTTTTGCCACGTATTCATTTTTGACACCTCATTAGTCAATTGATATAAATTTGATCAAAGTTGATAGTAGTTGACATAAATCTTCTTTTTTTAAAACATGAAAGGCAAAAATCTCTTTTTTAAAATATTATGAGTAAATTGCATTTTTTGAAAAATATTAAACGTAAAAATGTATTTTTAACCATTTTAAAAAGATAAAAAGCAACTTAATAAAAAATATCACAGTATTTTAAAAATAAATAAATAAATAAATAAATAAATAAATATATATATATATATATATATATATATATATATATATATATATATATATATATTTGTCATTATAATATAATATAAAAAACATAAATTATCAAATAAATTAATCATTATATTACATTATATCATATTTCCTCCGTTCAAATTTAAAAAGTTGCTTTTCTTATTTTATTTTATCGCACTTTAAATATTTTTTTCAAAATTTGATTGATAGAATATTTATTATATATCTTATTAAATATTTTTTTAACATTTTTTCTTTTGAATTAAAAGTAAATAAAATTTTAAAAAATATAAAAGTATATTTTAGTAAATGATTATA
Source organism: Excoecaria agallocha (assembly GCA_037975025.1). Taxonomy (NCBI): domain Eukaryota; kingdom Viridiplantae; phylum Streptophyta; class Magnoliopsida; order Malpighiales; family Euphorbiaceae; genus Excoecaria; species Excoecaria agallocha. Next base: position 50,922,956 of record CM075814.1, on the reverse strand, counting down.
TTTTTTTATAAAATTAAATTATTTTAATTATTTTTTTAATTTTTATAAAAAATAAAAAAATTATCTTTTTAAATAAAACTGTGAAAGAGTACTAAATAAATTTATAAAAAAAGCTAATATACCAGGGACATTTATTTAAATAATGTGTTTTAAATAATTATTTATCAAATTGGTGTGTGTCAGAAAATATTTACATAATTGGGGTGTTTTTTGAAACCGCTGCACAGTACAGCGGTTTCGTCAGAAATTTTTGGATGGCGCGGAAATATTTGTACTGAAACCGCTGCACAGTACAGCGGTTTCAGACTCTAAAACCGCTGTACTGTGCAGCGGTTTCAGTACAAATATTTTCGTGCCCACAAAATATTAAATTAATAAAATTTTAATATAATTTAATTTATTTCTTAATTTAATTTTTTAAATAAAACAAAAATTAATTAATGATTATTTTCTACCATTTGTGTAAATATTTTCTGACACACACCAATTTAATAAATAATTATTTAAAATACATTATTTAAATAAATGTCCCGTTGTGGGCTTCCTTGCCATTGTTGCTGTTATTCACAGATATCGCATCCAATTACAATTTACTTTTTTTCTACTAATATTCTTCATTAATTTTTTAGCTTTTAAGTTACAATAAATTACAAATAAATAATTGTTTTTAAAAAGGGTTTCTTTGTAGTGGTCTAACAATCTCAATTTTATGTTAGTAGAATAATTTTTTGTATTGAAATATTTTTAACTCGGTCTATTTATAGATATAACAATTATACGACACGTATTTTAGCCCATCACTGTTGAATGAAGAATTTATGGTAAATATTGCATTTCAATTTAATTTCATTTGTTGTAACGTTGATTGAGTGTTAATATTGTAGTCTTATAGATGCTTGTTAAATAAATAAATAATAAAACACCGATTCCAACTTTCACTTGGTGCAACGAATTATAGGTCATATTTGTTTGGTATGAGTTTTAATTTTAATTTGGTTTCTATTTAAAAAAAAAACCTTGTTACCATCTTAATAATTTGGGATAAAATAAAACAAATATTATAAAGTAATTGAAAATCGAAAGAGTGATTTTTCCATATATTTTTTTATTTTATTTTTCGTAGCGAAAACGAGAGGTTAAAAATCAATACTATAACCAACAGTAAACAATCTGTGTTATAGCTTAATTTATTCATGCAAGTGAAAGCTAAATTCTATAAAAATAATACTTGCATGAAAATAATAGTAATTGAACAAATTAAATTATAGAAAATTAAAAATAATATCTATTTAATAAACTGCTTATATAAAATTATAGTAATTGAACAAATTAAATTTATGGAAAATAATAATTTTCATGCAAGTGAGAGAGAGAGATAATTATAGAAAATTATAAATATTTCAATACAAAAAATTATTCTACTAACATAAAATTGAGATTGTTCGACCACTACAAAGAAACCCTTTTTAAAAACAATTATTTATTTGTAATTTATTGTAACTTAAAAGCTAAAAAATTAATGAAGAATATTAGTAGAAAAAAAAGTAAATTGTAATTGGATGCGATATATGTGAATAACAGCAACAATGGCAAGGAAGCCCACAACGGGACATTTATTTAAATAATGTATTTTAAATAATTATTTATTAAATTAGTGTGTATCAAAAAATATTTACACAAATGGTAGAAAATAATCATTAATTAATTTTTGTTTTATTTAAAAAATTAAATTAAAAAATAAATTAAATTATATTAAAATTTTATTAATTTAATATTTTGTGGGCACAGAAATATTTGTACTGAAACCGCTGCACAGTACAGCAGTTTCAGAGTCTGAAATCGCTGTACTGTGCAGCGATTTCAGTACAAATATTTCCGCGCCATCCAAAAATTTCTGACGAAACCGCTGTACTGTACAGCGATTTCAAAAAATACCCCAATTGTATAAATATTTTCTGACACATACCAATTTAATAAATAATTATTTAAAACACATTATTTAAATAAATGTCCCAATATACCACATGCACATATAAAATATCTATTATACGATCTTCTTCAATCTTTCAGGACCCCGCCAAGTCCTCCTGTCCATTCTTCAACCATCCCAAAAAAAGTGCACTTAAAGCACCAAAAAAGCCCCAATTTGACCCTACACCTCCCTCTCCAACACCATCCAAGTGCATTGCCTTATCCACTTGCCCCTCCCTCTTTATCCTCTACATCCCACCTCATCTTTCTTATTCTTATCTCGCTTCTATATTTGTACTTTAACTCAAAAATACCCTTGCACTAATCAAATTTCTTAACCGAATTCCAACGTACAATACTATCCTGCGCAGCATTTATCCAAGTCCAAGTAAAAATAGAACCGTACCTGATTACAACCACTACCCAAGGTCCCAAGCTTTTATCCAAAATATAGCACTCGTCATCTCTTCAGCTCTCAATCCACATTTTCTCCTCACCAATTTCTAAATCCTTTCTCTCTTTTCGGTTTGCTTTTAATGGCTTCTACTTTTACGTTTAACTGTTCACTCGCCGCTCCAGTCCAAGCATCTGCTGGACCCGCCAGAAAACCCGACCTGAATCGCCGGAAAACGGCTTCTTCCACGTGGTGGGCTCCTCTTTTTGGATGGTCCTCCGATCCCGACTACGTTAACGGATCCACTCAGCAGGCCGACGCTTCCGATTCTGTATTGGGGCTGCAGAGACCTAGATCTAAAATCGCGCTGGGTTGCTTCACGGAAGAGAAAGCGAGGCAGCTCAGAAAGAAGACCGCAGAGAGCAGTTCGTTCCACGATATAATGTACCACTCGGTCATCGCGGCTCGGCTCGCTTCCGATGTTTCAGACCGCTCCGGTAAGTAAATCGGAGGTCAAGATTCCGGTAAGTCCCGAGCTGTAGGGTCTCAAATTTGTCGAAAACTCTAAATGGGGTTTCTAGTCTTGTTTTCGGATTTTATTGTGTGCGGTTGAGAACAGTGCTTTTAATGTGCACTGTTAACGTTAAATGTTGGATCGTGTAAATGAACTGGCATTTATTTCCTTTCCTTTATGATACGCTATTACGTTGTTCTTTGAAGTTGATCGTCCTTGTGAGTGGACCCAACCTTATGCTGACATGGTAATCCCAGGCAAAGTGGGTTCCATCCAAAACCAGAACTTTTTTTTTTTCTTTCATTTTAAGTTTTAACTTTAAGTCGAAAAAGAATAATAAATAAAGTAGGAAATTATTTTTGCTGCGGGGTTCGTCCAGCCCAGCTGATAAATTTTGCAGATCAAAGCTCGCATATTACCGGACAGACTTGATTCGGTCCGGTCCAATTTTATATAGTTTTTATGTATTTTTATAATTTTTAACGTTTAGAAAGAGTAATAATTCGGGTATGTGATTAAATCTCAATCGTTTTTGTACTGGGCTGGCTTGAGCTCGGCACAACCCATATTAAACTTGCCTTTTATTTGTGCAGGCTTGGCATGCAAAAATATTTTAAAAGTTTGATCGAGTCTGACCCAGCCCATGAATAGCTTTATACGCTACTGATTAGAAGTGGTAAAATTTTCAGATTTTTTATTCAATTTGCTTGTAATTTTAGTTCAATTCCATTCACCAATGTCAAATTTATGATTTCATCCTTTTGATTCGGTTTGATTGTTTATGACCGAATGCGCCATGACTAGATGCAAATCCATCCGGCCCGTTATTGAATGTGATGGGCCCGGAAATTATCCTCCAAGCAACAGTTGCCGATTCTCGGACATGAACCTCTGCAACAACTCTAATTCCCATTTTCTCCAAGCCAGAGTTGGAGTTAAAAATCTGACAGCAGCCCAAACATTTGGCATTTTACAATGTTGTCCACAACCACTGGAGCAGCAACTCCATGGAAAACTGGAAAAAAAAGCTGTTTATTGACCTGGTTAGAATTATAAAGAGGAGATAGGAGATAGAAGTGGCCAAAACAGAAAAATACCAGAGCTTCATCCAGATGAGATTGGATTTATGGGTTTCCAGGTTTCTACATCAAAGAATTTAATTGAATTAAGTTTAGAACAAAGAATCAAATTTATAAAAACAGATGAAAAACAAAATACATTGCCACCCGAGGATCGGATTTAGCTTCCAAAAACAAAAACGTCATGCAAATTAAGTTCCATCTACATATAAATTCTGCATAAATCCATCAAAGTTCAGAATTGTAACCATGAGTGGAAGAATATTGGGAAGAAAAATCCTTATAATTTGAATCAAACCTTTAAAATCATTACTTTCCAATATGATCATTGGCAGCCTATGTAGCGTTTCGATATCTCTCGATCGTGGGAGATCTGGCAGCCTGTTCTTGACCCAAATCCCCATGGATGCTATCACTGGTTTCCTACACCGCTCGATCGAGCTTATCGTCTCCTACAAGAACTTGATTTCTCGCCGGAGCCACTCGTTGGAGCGGCCTCTGCTTTGAGATCGACGCTGGAGCAGAGGTGATCCCCAACTCCGGAGAGGACATTGACACTGACGTCGGGGTTCTGGTAGAAAAAGGAGAAAGCATGGGGAATTCGGGGAAGAAGTCCCATGAAAGAGCATTGAGGTGAGATGGCTTTGGTCGGTGCCGGCCAAGAAAACTCCGGTTATGGTGTCTGGGTGAGGGAAGAACAGAAGTATCGAGCAACTGTAGAAGTAAATTGGTACTTTGGGTAATAATTTTAGGGTTTTCATGCGATCGAGGAAAAAATGGGATTCAAATTCCGTTCGATTCGAGTCAAAATATCAATTAATGCGCTCTCTATAAAATGCACGTATTTTATCACATCAATTTTTATATTTAAAAATATTAAAAATTTAAGATATTAAATATTTATTCAATTATTTTCATAAGTTAAATATTAAAATAAATTTAATTGAAGAATTCGAGGGATCAATGATAAATTTATCCTACTTTTTATAACGATTTAATATTTCAAACTAAATTTTAAAATTGAGTAAGACTTAAGTTCATTTATGATATATCAATTGAACTGCTTGGAGCCTAGACCGAGCAAAATTGATCCAAATTCATGGGTCGATTCAAATTCATCCAAAAAATTTTGATTCAAACCCAATTCAATTCATATAAATATTCATTGGGTCAACCCAAAATTGACCCATTTTATTTTTCAACCCAACCCAACCCAACCCAATACCCATTGGGTCAACTCAAAATTGACCCATTTCACTTTTCAATCCATTGGATCATTGAGTATTAACCCAATGGATATTTTCAAGATTCAAAGATCTTGACCCATTGGGTATGTAATGACATCAACACCGGGCCAGCCTTAAATAATACTTTCCGGCAGTTAATAGTATTTTTCGGACCCGAAATAATACCCGAAAGTTAAAATTTTTTTGTTGGATCATTTGAAAGGAATAGTCAAGGTGAGTCTAGGGTTGAAATTTGAAATGAATTTGAGGTCAAATAGGCTTTCAAAAGTCAAAAATACGAAAAAAATAGCGAGTTCATAATACGAAAAATATATTTTAAATAATTTACTTTAATGTTAAGAATGAACAAAAAAAAAAAAAAATTGATACAAAAAATAATCGTATTTCAAATAAATAATTTAAAGATCCCATTATATATATACATAATAACAATTCTTCTTCTTTTATTTTATTTTTTTGAATAATAACAATTATTAGAATAAGTATTGAAAGTTAATAGCATTAAAAAATTAAATTATAATCGAAATATTACTCTTTTTAATGATCAACTGTTATGCAGTATAGTATATTCTAATCATTTAATTCAACATGACGAAATATTAAATAAAAATTTTTAATACGTTTACGATTGGATATGTTTTTAAAAATAAACATTTAAAATTAACTCAAATTTATAGGTCGATCCAAATCAACTCAACCCATTAATGACCCAATCCATTAATGACCCATATTTTTTGATCCATTAATGACCCAATCCATTAATAATCCATCCATTAATGATCCAACCTAAATCCATCCAACCCGTCCATTTACCCCATCTATTGGAGTCTAAAATTATGAAATTTGCATTTTGCAATCAAAAGAAAGTAGGCATTTTGTTTATACGAAATGAAGGACAAGAAAACCATGTTCCCATATTGATATCCCTTTATGATACCCTGTTGTTGTCAGTCTGCTCATCATTTACATCAATCTTAATTAATATGAAACAGCGGCAGCGTTTTGGTAATTAAGAAAAAAGACACAATATATCAATTTTAAATCTTTCAATATATTGCTCACTCGAATTAACTGACTATTCTTTTAAAATTATAAATAATATTTTTATAATATTAAAAACTATATAAAATATTTTAAATTTATTAAAAAAATTATATCACTATTTATTATTGTTCATGCATTGCAGGCATGTCATTTTTACATATTTTTCATAATGTATCGTTTATTTTTATAAGAAATTAATATATCAATTTTTAACAAATGGAACAAAATAATCTGATATTACATTAAATGCTGATTGTTTGGGAAAGTATTTATATTTTCAATAGAAAAAAAAAACTGCATGAAGATGCATGTTACTGGACATTAATATATTGCATAATTGCCGACCAAAAAGCAATAGAAGCAAAATGGAAATTAATAAAGAATAAAATTGGGTGAAAAAATGTAGATGAAGAGACTGAAAATATACTCGAGCAATATTCCCAGTTTGCACGTGGGTGAGATAAGATGTGCATGATCCATTTGATTCTGGGGGGCTCCGATTCCCAGTTTTCCATTCCACGAGCCACAGACAACATAAATTATTAATTAAAACCAGTTTTAGTTTTTAGAAACATTAAAGGGTATTTATGTCAATTAGTTCACGGATCTTGGGGACGCTAATCACCTTCTCAGAAGAACCACGCTTGCCTTCTGTATTATTGAACCTAAGCAAATGGTCGGTTCGGTTCGGTTTTGGACCGAACCAAATGAATCGAAATTCGAACTTTCTAAATTAAAAAAACAAAATCGAAAATTAAATTTTTAGAATAAAAAATCGAATAAATCGAATTAATTTTGGTCGATTTAGTTCGGTTCAATCGATTCTGGATCAAAATAAGTTTATTTTTTATTGAATTTTTAATTTATATGGATCCGTAAATTAAATTAATTTATATTCAAAAAAATAAATTCATTTGAAATAACTAAAATTAAAATAATATACATAAATTTATTATATTATGTCTATAATAAATACTAATCAAAATTATATTAAAAAAATATACTACTAAAATAATATTTTAAAAAATACATTAAAAAATCTCAAATAAAAAATTTATACATATTTAAAATAGCCTTTTATTACTTTATTCTCCAATATAATAATAATAATAATAATAATAATAATATAATTAAAGGGATCATGCTTGTCGTAGTTCCTACTTACTTAGTTGGAAATAAGTATAAAAAATGCATTGAAGCTAATTGAAATATATCAAATGAAATTACTGGTACAAGTATATTTCTTTTTGTCATTCTTTAACGAAAAATACAAAAGAAAATGACTAATAGGAAGACATAAAAACAATCCCATTACATATTGTTGTTAAGACTGTACATTATTTCCCTTAAATCATTTAATCTATATTATATATAAAAAGTACGATAAATAACTCTAAACTTTCATTAATTTTATTTGTTAAATTTTCTTACTTGACATGACTTTTCTACTATTACATTTACTTTTAATCATTTGTAGTTAAAATAAAATTATAGTTAATTTATATTTGAATGTGTATTTTTGAAATAGAATGCATGTTGTGTGTGTGTATATATATATATATATATATATATATATATATATATATATATATATATATATATATATATATATATATATATATATATATATATATATAACTAGCATAAGTATTTGTATTTCCAAGAATGCAGCATACATATATAGAAACAGTGCAGGCTTCTCTGTTGCTAAAAAATAAATATCAGCGTTTTTAGCGGAGATCCAAAAACGAAGCTACATTAGGTAAAAAAAACGAAAGTGGCTTCTCGACTTGAACTCAAGACCTAATAAAGAATTTTAATAGCTTTTACTAGAAACTCACACCACTAATTCAAGGCTTCAATTTTAATATTTAAATACTATAATATATATAAATTTTTATCGGTTCGATTTCTTTGGTTTTTCAATTTTAAGAATCGAACCGAATTAATTAAATCAATTTTATTTTCCGGTTCAAAATCGAACGAACCGAAATAACCGAACTAAATATATCAAAATCCATTTGGTTCGATTCTGTACACTCCTAATTGAACCCATGTGCATCAGACATTTCACCGATTTCATCTTATCAATCTGTTATAGATAAAATTTTACATAATACCTAAAATTATTGAAATTACTTAAAATATTTCTCAATTTCTTGGACGAAACAGTTAATTCTATGGTTATTAAAAATGCGTCAAGCCGCTAATAATTCCATGTGGCAATGAATGTGTTGTCGCAAACCTTCACCAGTCGATACCAAATCTTGAAATGTAGATTATAAGCAACCTTATAATATATGTTTCAAAACAAATTTAAGCTTCAATTTGTTTTAATAAAATTATACACCTAATTTCGCAGTAACATAGTCCAATTAATCCGGTCCTTGAATTTAGGAAATAATGTTCTAAAATATCTATGTGACGATTATATCCAATGTCAAAAAAAAGGCATGCAAATCCTTCATTAATAATCCTCTTGTCGATTACTTAAGATTTTAAGTAATATCACAGACATTTGCACAATTTGGTATTCCTCCCGTTCAATTTTGAAAAATAATTTTCTATTTTTTACAGAAATTAAAATAATTCAATTTTATGAAAAATGATAGTTATTGATAAAAATATATTTAATTTTAATTAAAAATAAAAAATTGATAAAAAGAGAAATATATAATAAATTATATAATAACTAGAGGTATATATGTATTTTTTAAATTTTAAAAAAATATTTAAATTGAGATAAATTAAAATAGAGAAAATAATTTTTTAAAATAGAATGCAAGGAATATAATTTAATAAATGTGGTAAAATTATAATTTAAAAAGTGATAAAAAAATTATGTATAATTCAAACGATTTATATAACGAGTAGATAATAATTTAATGAAGAATAATTTGCATTTTTTTTTTTCATCTTTCCTTTCACCAATAATTTTGTAATGTAAATCACCATAGTTTTGTAATTTTTGCGGGGGGAGCAACAACGATAGTTCCAGTGGCATGTGTGTAAATTTATAAGAAAGCCAGTGTCATTGTTTTAGGCCAAGGCAAATAAAAGCCGGTGCTCCTCTTGACTGGATCCCATCTCTGAAAACATCTCCCCTCTCCTCCCTCTTCTCTCTCTTTATCTCTCTCTACCCTAACCGTAACCACGATGTACAGAACCACCGTGCTTCTGTTGCTACTTTGCACCAACTGTCATGTCGCATTGTCGGTCACCGACGGTAACCTCTCGACTTTTTCACTTACTTAGTTAGCTTCAATCTTATTTTTACACAAAATTATGGAGTCTTATTATTCACTGTTTATTCAAGTATAAATGGCCTAAATGTTCAAAATGCTAATCATATGTCTATATTTATCAAAATCATGAAAGATATATATATATATATATTTCAATTTCATGCATTGCTTATTTTCAGTGCCATTCCTCTTTTTCATTTTATATCTTAGAAATCTAAATCACTTTATATTATATATTGAGTTTTTATGTTCTTATAACGAAAATAGCTTCATATTCAAAGTTATCAGTAGAATTACTGGCATTAAATTAATAAATTAATATATTCTACTTCAAAGATAAATATTTCTTTTTTTGATAGAAAATAAAAATATTTATGATAAGAAGAGAAGTAGAAATTTTGAAAAATGAATGATATAAATATAAAAAACTGAAGCATTGTTATCAAACATTTTAACGTAAAAGAAGCCAAATAAGGGTAGCATGGTTTTAAAAGTGTAGGGGGGGTTTTGCCAAATACGAGTAATCAACGTTAACAGCACAGAGCGCTTATTAAATAGCATGTGTTGGGTTGTTGAATATTAAATGCCAATGGCTCTTTTCTTTTACCATAGATTTGTGCATATACAACAATAAATAACCCTTCGTGAGGGCTGTACTCTATGATCTAGTCTATTATTCGTGCCCCAAAACGAATTTTTCATACACTATTTTCTCATCATTGTCCAATGGACCCCTTCCGCATATGAATTTACTATGTTTAGAGAGTCAGAAAAAGACCATGCCTCATAATTATAAATGCATTTCTTGTTTCTTTTTTTTTTTTTTCAGCAACTCACGAAAATTTCTGCTCAACTTCAACAAATTTTTTTATATTTATTTTCCGTGCTTTACAAAATTGACATTAAATTTATATATTTTTTGAATTACTCACGTTATATTCAATTTAGATGAAATTAGCTGAATCGAAACACATATTTTGATAATTTTGCATGACATAAACTTAAAAATAACTGTAAAATACATCAAAAATAAAAATTTAAAGGAAAAATCAACTTCTAACCTTATATATATATATATATATATATATATATATATATATATATATATATATATTGTATGGTTTTTAAATTTTTTTTATATTTTTATGGGTCAATTTTGCCAAATTTATTTATAAGTAATTTAAAAATATAAAAAAATAATGCCAATTTTAAAGTATAGAAATTTAAGGTATATATATATATATATATATATTAAAGCTAAAGGAGCAGGATGTGTTTTTCCAAAGGGGTTATGTCATTTAGCTTGTTTGTGGGAAAGAGAACAATATATCATCCCATCATCTCCTTTCACCACATGGGTTACAAACAGACCATGTGATGACACCAAAGCATTAATTTGTGATTTACGACTTTAATTCAAAGGCAAAGACAGTCTAGACTCTAGATTTGCTATTTACATCCTTTTGGATTATAATTTATATTTAATTTGGATTGGCAATCAAGACATGCATCTTAATTAGTCGATCAAGTAATTAACAAGTAAGTTAGCATGCCAACTAAGATTCCCAATTTCCAATCCCTAAAAATAGTTTTGTTTATAGGTTTTTCATCCATCTTAAAATCAAAATAAAAAAAAAATTAAACATGTAATCTGTCGCATGTAGAACATTAAGTTTACAATGCATAGTTATTTATGAAATATTAAAGTAAAGCGTATGCTTGATGAATTAAATCTAAGTAAATATTGTTATGCATTACATTTTGAATCATGAAATTGGATACTTAGTTACAAGCATTGATATGGAATTTCAGGTTTGTTGCCAAATGGGAACTTTGAGTATGGGCCAAAGCCATCGCAAATGAAAGGAACAGTAGTAACAGCCAAGAATGCAATCCCGAACTGGGAAATATCAGGCTACGTTGAATACATAAAATCAGGCCAAAAACAAGGTGACATGCTACTACTCGTCCCAAATGGAGCCTTCGCAATTAGATTAGGAAATGAAGCATACATTAAGCAGAAGCTTAATGTAACAAAAGACAACTATTACTCTCTAACTTTCACTGTGGCTCGCACCTGTGCCCAAGAGGAGAAACTAAACGTTTCTGTTTCACCAAATTTGGAACCAAATGACTGGGGAATTCTGCCCATGCAAACTATGTACAGCAGCAATGGTTGGGATTCTTATTCATGGGCCTTCCAGGCTGATGCTTCTCAAGTTGAGATCTCTATTCATAATCCTGGTGTGGAGGAGGACCCTGCCTGTGGCCCTCTTATTGATTCTGTTGCTCTCAAGTACCTCTCCAATCCTCAACGCACTCGAGGTAAATACTCTCTCAGATCAGATTCATAAATTCGTTCCTAAATCAAATTGATAACAATAACTCAAATATATGCAGACAACTTGCTAAAGAATGGAAATTTTGAAGAGGGGCCATACTTGTTCCCCAACGCAGACTGGGGAGTTCTAATTCCACCCCACATTGAGGATGATCACAGTCCATTGCCTGGGTGGATAATAGAGTCGCTAAAGGCAGTAAAATACATAGACTCGGCTCATTTCTCAGTCCCACTAGGCAAAAGAGCAATTGAACTTGTGGCAGGCAAAGAGAGTGCCTTAGCACAAGTAGTCAAGACAATCCCAGGAAAGACTTATGTTTTAACCTTCAGTGTTGGTGATGCCAACAATGCCTGTGAAGGATCAATGGTGGTGGAGGCTTATGCTGGTAAAGATAGCATTCAAGTCCCGTACGTGTCCAAAGGCAAAGGAGGATTCAAGCGTGCAAGATTTCAGTTCAAAGCTGTTTCAAATCATACAAGGGTTATGTTCTTGAGCTCTTATTATTCCATGAAGAATGATCACTCTGGTTCTCTGTGTGGCCCTGTATTGGATGACTTGAGGTTGGTTAGCGCTCGCAATCCAAGGCGCCTTCTGTGATTCGGTTTTTAATTAGTTAGTGATTGCTTTGCTTATGCAGTTTAGTTGTTGTTCATCCATTTGAGATTATATGCAATTAATGATCTATCAATAGATATTGTATATCATAGGATTTATGAAAGAGAAAATGAGATGGCTTTGATATTCGTTTAGAGTTACTGCTGCTTTTCATGTACCTATCCTTTTTTACATGAAGATTTGTACGTTTATCAATGCAACTTTGGTGATTATATAAAACTAGAAATATTTGCCCTCTGTTGATTGTAATGTTTCTAATTTATGGATTCAATCCATGAACTTTTAACAAACTTTTTTTTTTTAAATTTACTTTCATTAGAAAACCTTTCGTCAGTTTCGTGGATGGAATCTGAAGTGGCATATTGACATTGATCCCAGAGAGAACAGTGAAAAAGAATGACATTCAAGAGGCATTATGTTTCACATAAACCTAATATGACACATCAATCGGATATAAATATACTAATCAATCCATTACACATCCTCTCGAGCAATGAGATAAGGAAGCAACTTCCTCTGGTTCTCACTATGCTCTAGTAATAAAATAACTTACTACTTGCAGTAATGGTCAATCTTGCATTATATTGCAAGAAAATAGGTCAACAACCTTACCACTTATGTCATGTTCAATACCCAAAAAATGATCACTTGAAAAACATTCTCATAGACATCCTGATACTGAGATTCTACTCAATTCCTAATATGAGGAATTAGCATGTGCTAGAAAATTTTTATAGTCTTAACATCTCTATCAACTATTAGAGTGAATACTTGGCTGTTTAAAAAACGAGAAAGGTCAAACTTTAAAGATTGAGAGCCATGGCCTTCAACAAACTGAATGAGATTTAAAGAAAATTTGCATATCAGCAATTGTCCAACTATAGAGGAAGACAGCAGTGGGATCAAAGGGATACAACATAAGTTATTCTGGAGAGGAGACTAAGATCTAATTGATACACAATAGCCAAAGTGGGCCTTTATTACACAACAAACAAACTTGCAGTCAGAGATGAGATTGATATCCTTAGAGGCGAACAACAGTAGGCTTGTAATCAATTACAAGGACATTCTCCAAAGCAGGTAGGAACATATTGGCAAATTCAACATGAGCAGGATGAGCTATATACTCTGCAATTCCCTCTGTACTCTCAAAGGTAGATTCAAAAACATGAGTGAAACCTTGATGCAGGTTCTCAATGCTCACATCTTTTCCCGTCACATCATATTAACATCCCATAAAATCTCAATTCAAACAATTCACGCCAATAACACAATCCAGCAAGAAAATTAACTGAGAATCAAAATTAATAGCCCATCAATTTGATCAAGAAAACAATTATGTTGCAACTAGGTATGCCAGAACCTCAACAGATCAATTAATAAAGCCAGAGGGAGCCAAGAACTGAGGAGTTACCAGTGAAAAGCTTTCATGGGTTCAATAAAACCGACGAGATTTGCATATCCCTTGATGAGCTTCTCGACTGGGTCGGGCGGAATATCTTCTTTGAACTTGGCTAGCAGTATATGCTTCACCAATCCCTTCGCCTCCTCCATTATCTTCTGTGTCTCGTTTCTTTTGCTAGATCGGGTTACGACTTATGAAATCCTATTTAGATTCGGAACCTGTTGGGCTCCTCTTCAAGGCCCATCCTTTTTCAGACCACCATGGCATACTCTACTTTTAAGATACTTATATGTTTTCATTTTGTGGGTACTCGCCTGTTGAAATAGGAATTCAACACAAATATCTAAAAGCGACACCGTCTCTATGGAAGAAAGCCTTTCTTCAATTCTTCGCTCAAAATCTATCGCTTGCAGAAATCATAACCCTAGTTACGCCTATGACTTGGGCAGAAGAATGCAGGAACCGCAGCTAATCTCTGTAGTTAAATCATTGTCTTATTGGGCCCTTGAAATGGCATAAAGCAGAGTCATTCAAGGCTAGCTCTCTCACTTGTAGAATCGGTTTGTTCCCTTTTCTTATGACAAGATGTTCGTTTTCCTCTGCACAAGATTAGTTTTACTTCATAGTAGAATTACTCTGTTACGCTGAAATACCCAAGTGGGTATTGTTCCCTTTGAAGCACTAGTCTCAGTCAGATGTTTTTCATATAAGAAATCACTGAGCCTTTGTTTGAATAGGAGCAACTTCAGGAAAATTTAATTTACTTTACGAGAGCAAGCGAGGGTAATATAAATTTAATTTACTTCTATTTATCTTATATTTTTTTATTAATTTAAAATAAATATAGAGTAATTTATAATTAATTCTTATAATTTAAAAAAAGCATAATTAATTTGAAATTACCTCCAATTTAGGGTAAATATTTTAGATTTTAAAACTTAAAGTTAATTTAATTTAAATTAATTTATATTTTGACAAATTCGACAGATTAAATTTAATTTATTATTGTTCAGTTAGTCTCAGTTACTTCCACTTGCTTCCGTCCAAACAAAGGCTGAATGCAGATGAACAAGTATCTTTTACAATTTCATACCTTGTAAATTGATTAGGTTTCTCAAAACCCCGAACAACCAGACTCTGTGTGTAGCTATCTGAGAGAGATAGGACTTGGTTATACGAAATCTCCGTAATTGTTAGGGAATCCCCGCAGTTGCTAAACGCTGAGATCAGCAAATCCATCTTGCCCAAGATTGAAATTTTACGTTCTGTAAGGGCTTCCGAGGAAGACCTTCCAAAGATTATCCTTGGGAACTCAGCTGTCTTGACACCAAGCCTGGAGCAACATATTATACCAAGTTATGATGTGCTCAAAAGTGTTCTTCTTCATGATGCTAAAGTTATTAGGGCCTTGCGACTCTTGATGCCAATTGGTCTGTCCAGTGCCAAGAATGACTTGACTGTCGCTATATTCAAACTAGGGGGGCTCGGAATGCCTGAAGCTGCCATCTCTTTGTTATTGAGTTGAAATCCCAATGATTTGTGCCAGAAAGTTGGCTGGTTTAATGGAGTTGTTGATGAAATTATGGAGATGGGATTTGATCCAGCCAAAAATACTTTTGCTTATGCACTGCAAACCAAAATAGGAATTTCACCTAAAATATGGGAAGCTGAAGTTGATGCTTTTAGGATGTAGGGTTTGTCTGAAGATGAGTTTTTTGTAGTTTTCAGACAGTGTCGACAAATTGTAAGAGCTTCTATGGAAACAATTACAACGAAGATAAATTTTCTAGTGAACAAGATTGGTTTGCAGGCTGATGATGTTGTGAGATATCCAGTCCTTTTAACTTATGGTATGGAGAAGAGAATTGTGCCAAGGTGTTCAGTTATAAGAATCTTATTTTTAAATGGTCTGATAGAAAAAGAGATTAGTTTGACTTCGATTGTTATACCCTCTGAGAAGCGCTTCATGAACTTATTTGTGAATAAACATATGGAGAAAGTGCCTCAACTGTTAGATGTCCTACAAGGGAAAGTGGACATGAGAGAATTAGATTTTGCCTTCAATGAATATTGCAAAGCTTCACGAGTCACAGCCTGTCTTTTTGCTGTGAGAACGGCATGGCTGTGAAGAATTTGTTGTTTTTTCAGATGTCAATACATCTTAAGTTGAGCCCATCTATATTTGGTACAAAAATCTCATCCCAACTATAACTGCATATTCAAAAGCTTGGGAATCCTTCCTGTTTGTTCTATTATTAGTATCAGGCATCCAAACGTTTGATTTGGTTTACAAATAAATTAAAGCTAAACCAAATGAGCTTTTGAGAGATTTGGACTGGATGATGAAGAAAGAAAGAAAGATAAAAAAGATGCCAACTTCGAAAATTTTCTGCCCATGTTTCCATGTAACCCGAAGGCAGACTGCGAAGCATAGAATTCTAATTTTCTGCCCATTTACTACCTTTTTCCAATTTATGACATTCAATTGAAAAGACAACGTTTTTACTCAATCGATCTCCTTCGATTGTGATTGCACAAACCTGCTCTTCATCTAAGCTGCTTGAAAGCGTCAACTATTCAGTTCTTCGGCGGCGCAAATGGGAGGAGGTGCAGCCGATCATTGTTGGTTTATTGATGCTTTAATTTTCCATTGTTTTGGTTTTCCAATTTAAGGAAGCTTCACTGCTTTAAAAGGCCACAAAGCAGAGTCATTCAAGAGCAGCTCTTTCACTTCGAAAATCGGTGAGTTTTCCCTTCTTTATCATAGGATATGATGTTTCTTTCCCTTAGCAGAAGATTCGCCTTAAATTTGAGGAACTCCACTTTGTCGGACTCAATTGCCCAGCTGGATATATTTCGATTTCAAACACTTTTATATGTCAGATGCTTGTCATCATCACACATATCACTTCCTTCAAATGAAGAAAACTCTTTTATATTTTCATATCTCCTAAATGAAGTTGGTTTCTTCCCAAAAGCTGCTTTATCTGCTTCCAAGAGACTAAAATTTTCAACTCTCGACAGACCAAACTCTGTGCTTAGATTTCTGAGAGATCATGGATTCAATGATACTCAAATCTCCATCGCTGTTAGGAAAAGACCACAGCTGCTGCTGGCTAACCTTAAAAAAACCATCTTGCCCAAGTTTGAATTTTTATATTCGATAGGGGTTTCTAGAGAATTGCTTCCAAAGATTATCTGTAGCAACCCGAATCTTTTGATTCGGAGCTTGAAGCAACAAATTATCCCATGTTATGATGTGCTGACAAGTGTTTGTGCTTCTGATGATAACGTAATTACTGCTATACAACAACTGAGCCAAATTAATCTGTCCCATGCGAAGAAATACTTGGCTGTGAACATATCCTTCTTAAGAGACCTTCGAGTACCTGAATCTGGTATCTCCGCGATATTGAGTAGGTATCCCTATGATTTGTGCCAAAAACCGGACAGGCTTCATGGAGCTGCCAATAGAGTTATAGAGACGGGATTTGACCCTTCAGACTACAGATTTGTCAATGCATTGCGAGCTCATTTAGGAATGTCCCCTGACAATTGGAAAGCTAAACTAGATGTTTTTAGGAGGTGGGGTTTGTCAGAAGACCAATTTTGGTCGGCTTTCAAAAAGGATCCACGATGGGTGGTTCTGTCTGTGAAAGCAATCGTGAAGAAGATGAATTTTCTAGAGAATAAGATGGGCTGGCAGCCTGATTTTGTTATAAGCAATCCGTCTGTTTTTAGTTATAGTTTGGAAAAGAGAATTGTCCCGAGGTGTTCAGTTGTAAGAATTTTGCTTCTGAAGGGTTTCATCGAAAGACAGATGAGTTTGGTGTCGATTGTTGTGACCACTGACAAGAGCTTTTCGAAGTTGTTCGTGAATAAGCATTTAGAAAATGTGCCTCAGTTGTTAGATGTCCTAGAAGGGAAAGTGGATATCAGAGAACTAGGTTTCGAATTCCATTAAAACTGTAAAGCTTCAGAAGTAATAGCCGGTTGATTTTAGCCGGCATTATTTCTTTAATTTTACCCTTTCTTGGTTGGATTAGATTAGGGGCGAGCAATGTTTAACTGGTAATGAGATTCATAACACATCAATTTGAGTAAATCTAAGAGCCCCCCCTTTAATTTATTAATTTACGTTATCCTCAAAAGCTTATTTTAAAACTTTTACTAACATCTAAAAAAGACCTTCTCTTCTACTAAACTTTTCATAAGAATATGAAAAAATCTCTGTAATTCTTTTGGTTGATAGTTTGTGTATCTTTCCAGATTGATTATGTTAAAATTCCATCCTTTTTCATCCCAAAAATATAATCATAAAAAAATTAATAAAATTCAAAATAATTATTTTTATACTGCCAAAAAAACAATTTTTTTTTGCTAATGCATTATAATAAGAAAATTAAAGATTGGGATTAATTACTATCTCAATTTACATATAAGTATTTATCTTTTTGGAAATAGCTATTTATAAATAAGTGTTCACTTTATGAAAGTATGGATATGAATTTACAACTATATCCTTATTATAATAAATATTTATTCAATTTTTAAAATACAAGTAATATTCAAATTTTTTTTTTCAATCTATTTGTCTAGTAAATGTACATTTCTACCAATTTCATAAATTAGAAGTGATTATAAATTTTAAATTACTAATAATTAATTGTGAAAAGTTAATCGCTAAATGCTAAACTTCGAGACTCTAGTCACGAATTTTTTAATAGTCGACTAGCTGAATAGAAAACGTCGTATGCAACCTCACCGAAGAAATCTATTTTCAGGTAGTAATGTTAGTCAATATAAATCATCATACACAAATTTTTTTTATTCCAGAAAATAACATATAGTTCAAATATTTGAGAGCCTAAATTTTTTTAATTGAAGAGAGTTCAAAATTTATATTTTTTTGTAATTATCAAAAATTAATCTAACTATCCCGGTTAATATAATAATTTATTTTACTTTGTAAAATCTAGTTTATTTAAATGTGCATTATTTGTGATAAATGATTTTTATAAGTTACTTGATGCTTAAATTTTTTGGTTTATGTAATTGAATGTAAGGAATATTTTTATGACAAATATTTAAGATAAATATAGAAAAAAATTGTAAATGTTCAAAAATATTTATTAATTATAAATTATAAATTATATTTTATTTATAAAAAAATTCATTAAAATTATCTAAATTTCAATTATTTTGTATTTATATTTATATTTATTTTGTCCAGCAAAAAGAAATTGTTGTATGAATATTTTGGACAAATATTGATTTTTACGGTTGAAACTAATTTTTTTATTATATCTGGTTTTATCAGTTTAGCCAGTTTTTTGCAGTTCGATTTTTATGTATTAAATGGACGGGTCGGTGCGATTTTAATAACGTTGATTAGCATTGAACCGGTAAGATCAAATATGTATTTGCACATTTTTTGGTAAAATTTTTTTAATCCGGCTGCAACAAATGATGTACTCGTTTTAGATAAATGGATTGAAGAAGTGGATGGAAAGATTTCAATCGAAGATATCTCCTTGAAACTATTGAAAGTCTCCTTGGAGAAGTAAATGGTAGTTTGACAACATCAAGTACTGACAGAAATTTCAGACGTGGGTAGGATGCTCCGCTTGGATAGCACAAATTGATCTCAAATATGCACTTGAAATTAGCTCACGAAATCCTTTTTAATTATTCCTAAAATGACAAATCATCTCTGTTTTATCATGAATACAAATGTTTGGATTACGAAAGCCTATAACCTAAGCCAAACCAAATGGACCTAAATGGATGTTTGTGCAAAGACAGAAATTTAATTTGAAGTGAAATTTAAGTTAATATCTAATGCATATTTTTTTTAATTTTATTTTTCATTTAGCATCAATAAGATATTTAATTAATATTTTTAATATATTTTAGGGATAATGATGATTTTTACTTGAATTTTCATAAATAGGGTAAAAATACCCTTAAACTTTTTTTTTTATCGGATTTTACCTCTAAAGTCACTTTTTTTTTTGAAATTTACCCTTATTTTGGATGAAAAATATACGTGACAGACTTAACGGCATCCAATGAAAACGCGATATGTCAGCATTCATGTGGCACCATCTCTCCTAATTAGTATTTACATGGCCACCTTGTGGCAAAAATGAAAAAAAAAGGGCTCTCTCCTCTCTTATTCTCTTCCTCCTCTTCTTCAATGGTAAGATCAAAACAACAAATCTCTTACAAAAATTATTTTTTTATCTTATCTGGAACCAAGATAACTAGAAATTTAATAATCATACGAAGAAAATCACAAAAGAAAAGATGAAATTTTGCAAGAAAAATATTGTTTGGTTTGAGAGAAAATACAGAAATATTTCTTTTTCTCTCATTCTCCTCATCCTCTTTTTCAATGGTGAGACCAAAACAAGAGATCTCTTACAAAATTTGATTTTTATCTTACCTAGAGCCAAGATAACTAGGGATTTAATAATCATATAAAGAAAATCACAGAAAAAAGATAATTTTTGCAAGAAAAATGTTGTTTGATTTGAGAGAAAATGCAATAAAATGTTTCTCTCCTCTCTCATTCTCCTCCTCCTCTTCTTTAATGGTGAGACCAAAATGAGAGTTCTCTTACAAATTTTGATTTTTATCTTATATGAAGCCAAGATAATTAGGGATTTAATAATCATATGAAGAAAATCACAAAAGAAAAAATATTTTTTGCAAGAAAAATGTTGTTTGATTTGAGAGAAAATGCAATAAAATGTTTATTACTTTCCTCATTGCCAAGATAGGTCTTCTCGTTCATTACTATTAATTCAACAATTTATTGCTCTTCCACCTCAACCATCTTTACGACTTTCTTCTTCTCTCTCAAATAATACACAATCACATGCACTGTTAGATTCAACAACAATCCATCTCACTGTAAGATTTACAAAACTTAACTGTGTTTTTGATTAAGTAAATGGAATATATAGTTGAGGTTGAAGAATCAAGAACTGCAAGTGATGGAAAACTATCAGCAGGAACTGTTTACAAATGCATTTATGCCAAAGATGGCCTCCTTCAGCTCCCTCCAGCATTGGACTAATGTAACGTATTCTATTGTTACATTTTATAGATTTGGGAAAAAAAGTTTAATTAAAATTTTTGGCTTGGGCACTTAGCCTGCTATGAAGTTTTTGTTCAGAATAATATAGAGGGTCATTAATCTTGAAGAAGAAGATGAACAGAGGGATGCGAAAAGAGAAGAATATTATGAGAAAGAGGAGGATTGCCACATCAGATATTTTTTTAATTTTTTTATTAGTATTAATTAGGAGAGAGATGGTGTTGATTAAGAGAGATAGTACCACGTGGATACTGATTTGTTGCATCTTCATTTGGTGTCGTTAAATTCGTTTGTCATGTATATTTTTGATCCAAAATAAAGGTAAATTTCAACAAAAAAGTAACTTTAAACTTAAAATTTTATAAAAAAAAATTTAAAGAAATTTTCATCCTATTTACGAAAGTTCACGAGCAAGAATCACACTTATCCCTATATTTTATTATAATAGTTTAAATCAAAACGTATTTAATCTATTTAATTAAACTTTTTATAAAAATTAGTGACTATTATGAATATTTTTATATAATTTTCGCTCCTAATGCTATTAAACTAGAAAGCCCTCGGGAGACGGAAAACGGTCAGTTGGGTTCTATCCTCTTCTTCGTCACCTGGCAATGGCATAGTTGCAGTTATAAGGAGAAAGCCGTCATCAACATCGGCGATCGGTTCATTTCGAAACCCTTCTTTCTCTCCTCTCCCCTATTGTCCTCTATCTCTATCAAATTTTCTTCTTTTCTTGGCCTTCAATGGAGTTTGAAGTGAGGCACGTGGCCGGAATTGAAAACTGCTTTGTATCTCTCCCTTTGCAATTAATCCAAACCCTCGAATCCTCACGCCCCGGAGGTTTCTTCTCTCAGGTTCTCACTCTCGAGCTCCGTTCTCCAAGCACGAATCATCAATGGGTCGTGGCTTGGTCCGGCGGTACTTCCTCTTCTTCGGCTATTGAGGTACTTCCTCTCTCTGCCTATTTATTGTATTTTTATTGATTTTTTTTTTGTATAATTTTTGGCTTTAAGTGGTAATATTTCTTTTTATGAAGGTTGCTCGACAATTTGCGGATTGCATGTCCTTGCCGGATCATGCTAACGTTCAAGTTAAAGCTGTTTCTAATGTGCCAAGTGCTACATTAGTAACTATAGAACCCAGTACTGAGGATGATTGGGAAGTTTTGGAACTCAACGCTGAGCAAGCAGAAGCAGCCATATTGCAGCAGGTACGCTGGTTTTTCGGTCCAAGTTTGAGTTGTGGAATTAGTTAAAACAACTTTGACTGGCAACAGAGTATGCAATTAACGTTTTGTGCTCATGTTTGGTTACCTGACATTTGAGCATTGATGGCAATTATTGATCTTTATTGACATAATTGATTTTTTCCAGTGAAGCATTGTGCCAGAAAAGCCACTAGGTTCATCCTATGATAATTTGATTGCTGTTGTCGAAAAAGAAAGGATTGGGAAAGGTGGAATCTGGGATTTATAGCTTTAAATTCTACGTTTCATTTAGCCAAAGATTAAGTGAATTTCAAATTTGAAAAGTCATTTATATATGGTTAATAACACTCTGCATTGTTAACAAGCTTGATTCTTGTTGCGAGGAAACTGCAAAGAAACTGAGTTCACATAAATGCTGATATGATTGATGGCTCTATTGAATCTTCTGTCTAATTGCCTTTAAAACTCCATTGAGTCTTACGTCTGAATGCCTTAAAAACTATAAAGTGTTTAACTTGGCATTTGATTCAATATAGGTTCGAATTGTCCATGAAACAATGAGATTTCCTTTGTGGCTGCATGGCCGAACCATCATCACATTCCTTGTGGTCTCAACATTTCCCAAGAATGCGGTGGGTAAGATGATGCCTGCAACTTTTTGTTCTTGTGCTATTCATATGTATGGTACTGCTATGACAATTAATGATCTGCGTCTCACATGTAGCCTTATGTACAAAATTTTGTTTTCCATTGTGTATAATAGAATTTAATATATCAACTCAATCATCCACTTGTTGAATGGGTGCTGAGCTTCAAAGATTACAGTGACTCCCTCAAGCTGGCATGTTGAATTGATACTGTGTTCATTATTAATTCTTGGATTAAATTCAGAAAATTGAACTTTCTGTGCTAGTGTTTGAGATGATGTGGGTGCTGCATCAAAATGCAAAAATTCTAGAAATGTTCTGTAGAAGAATTTTTTCTATTTTTTCACATTTTCTCTTCATCCAGTCTTTGTTTGAGGGTATGCCAAACATATCTAGCACACTTCAGGTAATATATATTATCACTTACTAAAAATTCTCTGTATAGCATAAATTCATCTAATTTTATTGAATTGTATTTCCCCTGTGCATTAAAACACAGGTTGTGATGTTCTGTTTCTTATTGTTATGATTCCATGAAGAGGGTAACTTTACTTGGTTTTGGTTTTTTTTAGATGGACCTGTAGAGAAACCTTTATCCATACATGCTCAGGAATCAATGTTGCAAATATTTTGCACTACATTTTGTTACAAAAGGAGTTAATTTCTGAAACAATTTTAAGTGTTTGTAATTTGTGTAGTATATTTTGTTGCACAAAGATGGTTTGTTGCTTGAGTTTTTATTTCTATAATAACTGCAGTGATGACTGATCTATGAGGTTATTATCAGTTCAACTTGTGCAAGGAACTGAAGTAGCTGTAGCTCCAAAAAGGCGCAAAACAGATTTGAACAAAAAAGATGCCCTGGTGCAGTCATCTGGTAAAGAGTCTAATATTGCAAGGGCACTATTGCGTCTTCAAGATTCAGATAGAAAATTAGTCCACAAAAGTGAGATCAACGATGTTGAGTTGGGTGTTGTACTCACTGCTGTTGCCTACATGCACCCTGAAACTGCCGAAAAGTTTTCACTGGACTCCCTTCAGTTGGTTACTGTTGTGCCAAGGTTATCATCAAAAGATATGATAAAGACACCTGAAAGTGATTTTTTGAGATCAAGAAGCTCTTCCAACCTTAAGGAAGCTAACAAGGATGTTTTGAGTGATAAAAAAGAACATCGCCAAGCAATAGTTCATATTTTATTTTCAGAGTCGGTGGCTAAAGGACATTTGATGATAGCTCGGTCCCTTCGTCTTTACTTGAGAGCAAGTCTGCACTCATGTATGTTAATCCCTAAGAGAACTAAACTAGAGTTCATTTAATCTATTTATGTTTACATTTGTTTTGAGAAGATTTTGATAAAGGGAAGAGGAGGGTTCATTTGTGTTTTATAGTTCATTATTCAGCAGTTTAGTTTTGTTACTTAATATGTATTTTAGTTTTTGGATTGAAATCAGTTTCTTGTGTGCAGGGGTTTATTTGAAGATATGCAATGCAGACTCGAGGGAATCTATTTCATCACTTTCACTTTCACTTTCTCCTTGCTACTTTAAGATTCTTGGACAGGATAAGACTAATGAGAAGAACGGTCTAGATGTGGTTGATAGCCATAGAATTCAAAAGCCAAGATCAGAATCCAACTCAGGCACCTATATGGGCATTGTAGATTGGTCTGTCCATGATGGCATTGTTGCTAGTCTTTCGCTTGACCATCCTTGTAAGGGCGAGGAGGAGACTGCCAATCAGTCTAACAGTAGAAAAGGATTAAGGAGACTTCTTCAAGCTTGGTTCCTTGCACAACTTGATGCTATTGCTTTAACTGCTGGGTCGGAAGCTAATTCACTAATTTTAGGAAAAGAAACAATAATTCACTTTCAAGTGAAAGAAACTGATATTGGGACTGATAGGAACGCTAAAGTATCAGCAGCATTTAATTCATATGGATCACTCCAGCACGGAAAAAGCACCGGTGGTGTGCCGCTTGAATTCCTCTTTTTATTGACCATTTCTGAAGAATCTCTGCATGACAGCCAATTTAGCGCTTACAAGATTGCCTTTCATGGAAGGGGAAAAGAGACTTTTGGAGATCTTGAGTTGTTTGAAAAGCTGAAGTTGCGGGACCCTGTATCTTTGTATGCTTTGAAGGAGAGAAACTGTAGCAAAAGTTTTACCACAAATCTATCTTCTTTGACCTGGATGGAGACTACTGCTGCTGATGTCATTAACAGTAGGTACTTTTCTCAAGAAGTTCCTTATGCTTCATTGCTTGGAATTGATGGGTGAATCTTAGTCACGTATAACTTATAAACTAAATGAGCACAAAATCTACTAATCAGTATTGGTTTTGTTTCATTATTATATAAATGTTGAACACTCCTAAATATGACAATGAGGAACTTTGAAAGCTTGCTATGGGACTTTAGGAAAGCATTAATAGTCTGGTTGCTTGAGTTTCATAATTTTCTACTTATTTAATCAATATAACAAATTGTTTTAAAAATATTGCCTTTATGCATCGTGTGCTCTACTTAATTATACCATATTTACTATTTTCCTTGACAAAGTCTCAAATATAGCTGATTTCCAATTTTATATGATTGCAGGAATTACAGTGTTGTTGTCTCCTGAATCTGGGATGTTATTAAGTACATACAATCTTCCTCTCCCTGGACATGTTCTGATTTATGGGCCTCATGTGAGTTGATCTCTTTGGTGGTAATATTATATGTATTGTAATTTTTGGCATAGAAAAGAAGCTTCTTATTGTCAATGTTCAGATGAAATAACATTGCATGGATTCCATCATGAGCTTGATTTTTGATATTTTTGGGTAGAGCATAGAATAAAGGTTTTGAGAATGTGATGGTCCAAAAAATCTCATTAGAGTCTAAAAGATGTGATACATTAAAGTCTTGTTTTTGTGGGCTGCTATTTGTGTAGATTTTCTTACAGATTATGTTTAAAATGAATCCGCTGTTATATATTGTTGTCCTGTGCTCTTATCTCTCTGTTTCAGTAACAAAAAATTAAATTTATATTTCTGTATCAGGGTTCTGGAAAGACTGTTTTAGCAAGAGCAGTTGCAAAATCTCTTGAAGAATGTGATGACCTCTTAGCTCACATGTAAGCAACACTTTCACACATTTGAGCGATTTCCTGTTCTTTTATTCTTATTTGGATTTTTTATCTTTAAATTAAAAATGCTGAATTACTCTGGTTCCTGGGAGTATATTTAAATTATGATGGGCCCATGAAAATAAAATCTTGGCTGTAACATATTTACCCTAATGTTGGTCTGTGCATGCAGTGTGTTTGTTGGATGCTCTGGGCTTGCTCTGGAGAAAGCATCAACTGTCCGTCAAGCATTTTCTGCTTATGTATCTGAAGCTTTGGATCATGCACCTTCTCTCATTGTCCTTGATGATCTTGACAGCATCATGTCATCCACTTCTGACTCAGAAGGATCTCAACCTTCAACTTATGTTGTTGCTATCACAAAATTTCTCTCAGAGATTATGGACGAGTATGGGGTAATAACTACTTCTTGGATTTTAGTTCCTTGATTCTTGGAATGGTGGGCCTGAATCTTTTGAGAGTTCCTTTTTTATAGAAGGTTCTTAAAATTTGGGTTGCAGGTCATTTCTTTGTTTTTTCTTGCTGATGCCACCATGACATTCATTATTATTATGAATCTCTAAATTTGAAATGGGAATAGAGAATCTGTTTCTTTGTGGAAATTTAATATAATTGCATTCCTTTTTATTTTATTTGTGAAATGCATAATCTACTTTTCACGATGTAAGTTAAAACAATAGGTTGCGTATCTGTTTTGTGGAAATTTAATACAATCATGTTCCTTTCTTTTTTCTTTTTTCTTTTTATTTTTTTGTGAATGCATAATCTACTTTATGATATAAGTTAAAACTATAGGATGTGTTCAGATAACATTTTAGAGATGGTCTTTAAGCATAATTGACAATTGTGTTTCGTTAAGCCATCATTTGATGCATCTTTGGTTATCTCTTGGAATGCTACAGCCTTTTTATCAGATAAAAACAGGAAAAGGATATGATCTTGTTGTACTCACATGATGTGGAAATACAAAAAGTTGGTTTTTGTGTATTAGATGTCAGCTTACTAGGTTTGGATGTAGTTAGGCATGGGGGCCTTGGCTTCATTTTATATTTCCTCTATTCTCTAGCTGTCTGATTATTATTCTTTGTACACAGGAAAAGAGGAAGAGCTCATGTGGCATTGGTCCAATCGCTTTCATAGCTTGTGTGCAGGCTCTAGAGAATATTCCCAAGTCATTGAGTAGTTCAGGTTTGTGTCTCATTTTCAAATAGAGAGGTTTCTTATAGAAGAACTTGGGTTACTAAAGTTGTTCTTTGTGCTGATATTACATTATTGTCATCAGGACGATTTGACTTTCATGTGCAACTGCCTGCTCCTGCAGCCTCAGAACGGCAGGCCATACTAAGGCATGAAATCCAGAGACGTTCCCTCCAATGTTCTGACAATATCTTGCTAGATGTCGCTTCCAAGTGTGATGGTTATGATGCATATGATCTGGTATTTTGCTTCACATCACATTGAAAATAGAATAATACTTTGACTCTTTGATTCCTGGGAGGTGGTATACGGTTTTTGGAGTTGCATTTAGATGGTTTCCATGATTTCTTCCTAATTTTTACACTGTATGCCTCTATATGTCTTCTGCATGCTGCTCATGCAATTATCAGCTTGACACATTTACTATCATCATTTTGTTATGTACTAAAAAGATGCAATTAGTAAGAAAAGGTGTATCTTTGTTGGAATATACATCATTTCAAGTTAAAATCTGGACCGTTTAATGTTTATAGGAAATAATCATGAAGTATATTTGGAGAAGCCTTTGAGAATGAGCACTTTGTAGAGGTCATAAGATTACACTTCGTATGTCTAAACTTACCTGCACTTCGTATGTCTAAACTTACCTTATACACAAAAAAAGGACGTAATAGAGAAATATTGTTGCACTGCATGACACTCATGTCAATTGTTGTCAGTATGAAAGCATGATTGATTGATAAAACAGGCTGACTGTTATGACTCCATGCTTTATCTTCCTCGAGTAAGTGACATGATAACTGGATTTGTACACTGGATCTGTTGGTTTAATGACTTCTATGGTCTACAGACTTCTCCAGTTTTTTTATGCTAATCTCTTCGGGTTATTTTTATTAATTATAATTGAAGTATCCACTTCTTCAATTTTCTGGCTGATCTTTTTTCCATTTTCACGAGTCAATAAATCAATCATTATTTTCAAAGCTTTTTATGTATCCCTTCATGAGAACATGACACAGTCTTCTCAATCACTTGTTGAAGTTTTTGTTTTTGTTTTTTTTAATATATTTTTATAATTATGGTCAAATTTCATGGATGCTTCAATTACCTAAGCATGTTGTAACTAGCTCTATGGTTAGCTTAAGAGAGAATATTGTGATTGAAAGATAGCCTTTAGAAGTTGATATTTTTTTTATGAGTTGAACAGATGTTGAATTCCAGTATTTAACACGACAGTTTCATTCCATCAGGAAATATTGGTTGATAGGACTGTGCATTCTGCCATCGGCCGCTTTTTGCCTTCTAATCGTACTTTTGGAAAGCATGAGGTGCCCACTTTAAATAGGGATGATTTTTCTCGGGCAATGCATGAGTTCCTTCCAGTTGCCATGCGTGACATTACTAAATCTGCTCCTGAAGGTGGTCACTCTGGGTGGGATGATGTTGGTGGTCTTAAGGACATAAGCAATGCTATTAAAGAGGTAGAATATACTAGCTCAGTATTTATTGCTGTTAGAAAGCAAACTTCATTCTTTAGTTTCATCAAATGTCATATTCAACCTGAGTGTCATACTTTGGATAGTCAGACAAAACTCGAAAGATGTACCATTATGAACTTATGATCTGTATTGAGTATTTAGATGGAATACATAAAAGGAAACTTGTATTTTATTGTTCATTTTGGAAATTTATTTGGCCTCAATAAATTAGACTAATTATTCTTTGAATTTATTAATATTTGCCATCCTTGTTATACTTAATTTTCCTGCTAATAATATCCTGATTACATTGTCTTGTCCAGTTCTGGTGATATTTTTAATTGCAAAGTTGCTTTTAAGAAAATTGAGATGGCATCAATCAGCTGCTTTCGTCATTATATTATGCTTGGTTTAGTTAGCTTTCATTCTGTTTTACAGGATAACTTTTTTTTTTTTCCTCGCTTGTTGAACAGACTACTACATTTTTTTGCCTTGAACAGATTACATTTTTTACTAATTGATTATAAATGGTCTTGAAACTGTACAGCAATGTGTTATTGTAATTATTTTTGTTAGACGGTTGATCTTTCAACCATTAAGGAAGCAATGATGTGAAAATTACTGGCTTGTGAATAAACGTTCATCTACTAATGAGTCTATTTTTCTTTTTTTTTTTCTTTTCCTCTTTGCTTTTTCTATTTTGTATAGTAAGATTTTATTAATGTTTGCTTCACTTTTTCTATCCATGGCAGATGATTGAATTGCCTTCGAAGTTCCCAAATATTTTTGCCCAGGCTCCTTTAAGGTTGCGCTCAAATGTTCTCTTATATGGTCCTCCTGGTTGTGGCAAGACTCACATTGTTGGTGCTGCTGCTGCTGCTTGTTCACTTCGATTCATATCAGTGAAAGGGCCTGAGCTGCTAAACAAATATATTGGTGCTTCTGAGCAAGCTGTAAGCATTTGCATAATTTGGTTCCAACTATGTTTTCCTTTTTGATATGCCTTTGAGCTTTGATGCAGTTTGATTTTGACTGATTTGAGTTTTGCTTCTCATGCATAACGTGTGCAGTATAACTTGCAAAAATCTAAATATTTTGAATTTGTAAAACAAAATATGCTTGAGGATAGATGCAGATTGGAATTCTGTATAACTAGGGCACAACACAACCTGGGTTAGGTTGGATCACTGATCATGGAACCAAATTAGTTTAAAACTTTTGTATTCCTGTGTTGCAAGTGGAAGAAAGGAAGATAAAGAGTCTGAGTCTGAATCTGAATAGTTTTCAAATATTCTTAAATTTTTAGTACTCTTTAATTCTGCCCATAACTAGTCAATTTACAGTATTTACTACTCATAACCACAGTATCATTAGCTAATGTTATTTTAATGCTGAAAATATGTTCAGTTATTCTAGGAGTAAAAACTTAATGCAGATTGCCTATTTGTTTTTGTTGCTTTTTTCTCAGGTTCGTGATATTTTCTCAAAAGCAGCCGCTGCAGCACCATGCTTGCTATTTTTTGACGAATTTGATTCAATTGCCCCTAAAAGAGGGCATGATAATACTGGGGTGACCGATCGTGTTGTTAATCAAGTCAGTTTCATTTTCTCTTGCTGCCCTGTGTTCTTTATAGATTTCAAGTTCTCATTCTAATATTACTCCGCTTTCTCAGTTCCTCACCGAATTAGATGGTGTTGAAGTTTTGACTGGCGTTTTTGTATTTGCTGCGACAAGGTTAGTTCTCTCTGAAGTTAGTGTTATTTGTTTAGTTTTCTTCTCATGTCAATAGTTAATGGATATTGTTATAATGTGTCAAATTGCTTTCTTTGTGGTTCAACTTCTAATTTAATCATTAGTTTTGTTACTAGCACCCTATAACCTTTTGAATTGGTTAAATCAGATGATGGACAGATAATTCCTTCAGCTATCATTTAAGTGCAAATATCTAACATGGGGTGGGGGGTGTGGGCAAAAAAAAAAAAAAGCTACTTCTCTGATTTATAAATAACCCATACTGCTCCTGTTGCACATTAAATACTTGTTATACATGTGTTGTAAAACTTACAGAGGATTCAATTTTTAATCTTTAGTGAATATGGCAAGAGCTGGATGAACGTTAATTTCAAATCTTAGAGAAAGGGTGTAAAGATAATGTATTGACTAATAATTCAGAGGAAATTATAACTTCAATATACATATTTGCAATATAATTGGGATAGGAAGAGTAAGGAAAGATGCAATGTGTCAATTGATTGAAACTAAACGTCATGCTAGTATGGAGATGGGAAAATGGTACCAGATGGAGTAGCGATTGTTATTTTCCCTTTCTGAAGAATAAACTTCAAAATGAAGTTCAACTAGAATGTCATCACTCTTCTTCTTTTTTTTTTTTTTTTTCCTCTCTAGTGTGCTTGTTTTGCATGCTCACTTACTCTAACGTGTGAAGCAGTAGACCAGATCTACTTGATGCTGCATTGCTTCGACCTGGTAGGTTGGATCGACTTCTTTTCTGTGATTTTCCATCGCCACGGGAGAGGTTGGACATCCTTACTGTTCTTTCTAGAAAGGTCAGTGATGCTACTCAAATGCAATGTCTTTCCTTTTTCTTTTCTTCAGTTCCATGTATTGTTATGCTATGATATTTTAGGAAAAGCACATATCTAGGCCCTTAAGCTGCCTGTGTTCTGTCTATTGAGCCTTTGAATCTTTATCATTCAAGTTGAGCCTTTTATTATGTCAAATAAAATCCTCTTATAGATAGAATAAGCGATTTGCTGATTGAACAAGGTCAAAGTTGGAGAGTTTATTTTTGACAAGTCAAAGTTGGATTGGCTTAATCTGAGTGTGTTATCTTGTTTCTTACTTGTCTTTGATGAGAAACTCTGCAAACTCTCTTACAAAGTGTTGTGCAAGTTCCTGAATTTGATGTTATGTGCAATGTTTGACATGCTCATATATTTGTGGGGTACTAGGGCAAAAAATTTGGAAGTGTACCTACGTCACAACACTTGTTAAATCTTTCTACTTCTGGGAAATAACTACTCTAGTATTGTGCCGATAAATGGATCCAGCTTTGAAAGTTAATGCAATGGATGATGAGAAAGCAAGATTCTTTATGTTTTGAGCTCATTGTAAGATCAGTGCTGCTTTTTAAGGTGATTCCACCCTAATGCTTTCTATCTGCAATTTAATGCAGCTGCCACTGGCCGATAATGTCGATTTAGAATCCATTGCTTATACGACGGAAGGCTTTAGTGGAGCTGACCTACAAGCTCTCCTGTCTGATGCACAACTTGCAGCAGTTCATGAGCATCTGAGTTCAGACCGCAGTGAGCCTGGGAAAATGCCAGTCATAGCTGATGCATTGTTGAAGTCTATTGCTTCCAAAGCAAGACCATCTATTTCAGAATCGGAAAAGCAGAGGCTATACAGTATTTATGGCCAGTTCCTGGATTCAAAGAAATCTGCTGCTGCCCAGGTTCCCCCATTCTTTCTGCCTTTTTCATGCACTTAAATTCGTTGTGGCTTTGTGCTGACAAAAGTTCACACTCAATCTCTCTTTCTTTTTGGCAGTCAAGGGATGCAAAAGGCAAAAGAGCTACTCTAGCATAACATTATAAGCAGGCCGCTGCTAGCCGTCCTACAACTACTTTTCACACAAGCTATTTATAAAAAAAAAAAAAAAAAAAAGCCCAATCCTTTCATTCACCATCAATATTGACCAAAAAAAAAAAAGGTTGAGAAACATTCCCTTAATTTTTCGTTACACTGTAGATGTAGATTTATCAATTTTCACACATTGTATTCTATATCAATAAATGAAAATTTCCGGGTGTGTACTTTAATAGCTTCCTGTCTTTGTTGTGTTGTTTAACCTGTATTTTAGCTTGACATTAAGCCTTAGGTTTAACAAATAAAAAAAGGAAGAGGTTCATTTATATGCTCTTTAGTGAGTAAAAATCTCACTAATTTTGGATTTAGTCAAGTTTTGATTTAATTTTATTCAAATTGATCATGCCAAGCAATTTTACTGTTAAGATGACGTGGATACTAGAGGATTTGGGATGCTATCGTTGGTTTGGTCCAAGTTGTTCTGCTTTTGTATAGCTTAAAGGTCTCGTATTCAAGTGAAAAATAATGCCAATAGAAATTTAGAACTTAGAAACATGAAAATATACCACGCATGAACCTCTGCGCAAAAGTAAAACCATTATAAACTTTAATCTGATAGTCCATTCCTATGTCAAACTTTGGAGATATTATGCCATGGAAAAACACCCAATTGAACACATTATTAAACAATAAATACCATACAGAAAATGTTAAACTATATATTTTGCATTGCTCATAAAAACATGCTAAATCAACTGAGTTATTTTGCTCCGTTGATCTCGCTGAGGAAACCCAACGTTGTTTGGTATCGATATAAGTTTTCAAATGCCAAACATTTTGACTGGGGCTACATGCAACTTAGCTGCGAGTCCAGCCGCCTAATTCAAAGCTCAAATTTGTGCAAGGATGCTTTTGTGGAGAAAAAATTAAATTGATAAACACCATTCATTATGATACAAATGTGTAATCAACTCTTTAAAAGGGGAAAAATGATGACATATATATATATATATATATATATTTGTTGGATGAAAACAAACTAAAATTGCTAGATGGTATGATGTCAAGGTTTATTCCACTAGATATGTTCTAGGATAGATTGAATATCTGCACTGGCAAACGGTGCTTCCGATTGTCGGGCCCAATGCTAACAATTTCCATTGAAATGTCAATGCTGCGATGTTGGGCAGCACGGACAATGCTGATTTGCAAATGAATTCTTGCTGCGGGGCATGCCTCTGTGCCTACTTCTGATCTATCTGCAGGAAGTTTTGCTGATGCAATTGCTATTGGTTCGCGGAAGGTGAGGATAGTTTGGGACCAATGCGTTTTGGGAGTATGGGGAGATGTAGACAATGTAACTGGATTTTCTCTGCAGAACCTGCTGGTAAAACCAGTATCAAACCACAATACTACCCCATAGCACCATGTTGTTTTGGCCGCATTTGGTTCCAGCATGCAGCTTGCAGTGAAATCTACCTCTTCAGGCTTCATGGTTGCCAGATCAAAAGCCTAGAGCAAGACACAGATAGTCAGTCTCTTAAACCAAATTTATAGCATAAGTTAGGAATCCAGGATCTAAACTTCCTACATAAGCAAAACCAACTCCACACAAAAAAATTGGGCAACCTAATAAATTCATGGCGTTTTCCTAGTAACTCTAGAGCAAGGCACAACTAGTTGTAGTCTGTTGGAGCAAATTTAATTTTATAGCACAAGTTATGAATCCAAGACCTGAATGTCCTACACAAACAGAGCTAAACCTTAAAAAAAAAACGGGCAATAAAAGTCACTAGACTTTTCCCACTTCAAAGTCCAGAGCAAGGCATAAATAGTTATGGTCTGTTAAACCAAATTGTAGATTAAGGTACAAATCCCAAAACAAATTTCCAGCATAACACGGCCCCTTTCATAGAAAAATCAGGCAACCTAAAATAATCATGGCAGTTTTCCCAGTTCAGAAGGCTCAGCTTATAAACCAAGAGAAAAATTCAAATTAAAGAGCAGTAGAAGGCACCAATAGACATGCACAATCAATAGACAAGAATGGTCTAACCTCCTTTTCTTTTCTTAAAATAGTTTACGGAACATCAATAAGGAGACATTCAGGTTTTGGCAAATATAATATCTCACGATTTCAAACTGGCTGTAAGGTGAGTCATAACTTAGCTATAGTTTTTGATAATCAAGGATGGGGACTAACCTGGAGAAGAGCAGCACCAGTCACTAGGTCACTATCATTAACAACATCGACAATAGGGAACTGAGCAGCATCCTGGACAAGTTCTTTGCCGATGCAAGACATATTGAAACCATACACGTCTTCCCAAAATGGAAGACTGGTGCCACCTCTTCCAAATCCAGCAACATACTGAATAGGTTGAAGAACAAAGACATAAAAATATAAGCCTCAATTACACATCCCAATTGGATTTATAGGCAGCCAAAAGGAAAGAAAATAACTCACAATAGTTGTGGTGTCAGGGAGAATGGCACCTCCAGGCTTCAACCATTGATCTCTCGCAAACAGCACAGAACTGAGCATTGACTCGTAGAGTAGGCAATACCCCATCCATTCACTCACTAACACATCTATACTCCCGGATTCAATTTGTATGGACTTATCAAGTTCCTCAACCATACCTTGGACCACATTTATAACCCCAGTGCAGCAGTTAGTGCCTTCACTTTGCAAATTAGTACGCAAGAGGCCATTCTCTTTAGCAACCTATAGTAAGACAAACCAAATAAAGGAGTAAACGAACTACAAGATGAACTAGAGTGAAGCAAACTAAAAAAAGAAGACATACCTGAGTTGCTACTTCAGCCATCTTTTCACTGGCTTCAACAGCAATCACTCTTGTAGCGCCTCCTTTGGCTGCAAAGAGACTAAAAGAATAAAGTATAAGAGAAAGAAGTTCATAAGGCCTCAAAATATTTTAAAAGTGTAGATCCAATCACTCAACTAAATCAGGAAATAGATAGTTAAAACATACTGCCAGGGAGGGATTGTTCCAATTTAATTCTCTCAGAAAATTATAGAGCAACCAAGTTCAAAGACATTTACTGCCAAGTACAGCAAGCAGTCTTCTTCTACTATTTGAATGAAATCTGTAAACAACATCAACAGTCATGGAAAACAAAGGGAGGGATGCTTCTAAGGGGACCATGCATTAGAACTTGTAGCTACCGACTGATTGAAGATTTTTCCAATGGCAAAAATCATAACAGTAAATCTAAGATGAACACAAGAGGAGCTGAGAAGGAGAAGAAGGATTTTATCCTGAACAGAAGTATATTGCTCCCTCACCTTAGTATGCCAGTTCCACAGCCTACATCCATCACAGTTGCGCCAGTCAAGAGGGAAGGATTTTTCAGGAGGGCTTGCCTATAAGCATCTGTCCTTGTCTGCATAACCAGAACGAAAATGTCTTCACGGTATAGCAATAGAATCTAAAACCAACCCAGAAATTTGGCAGTCAATCCATATTTCGGTATTAAATAGCACAACTAAAAGCTCAGTACCTTATCACTTATCATCTCTTTGTGTATACAATAAGAACTATAAGAACCAAAATAACTCTCGTTGACTTTCTTTTTATCCTTTGCAACAAGATTTAAAAGGCCCTTGGAAACAGAGGCATCCTCTTTCAGTCCCTTTCCTTCAAATTTGCAAGAACTAATTGTGGAATTCTGTCCACTATTGTCATCTTCAAAACAGCATTTTTCAACATTCACTAAATCCCTTATCGCTTCCTCTTTATCCACTGATGCAGAGGAATCATCTTCACCTTCTTCATCGTCAGCGAAACTGTACAATAGTGAATCGTCTTGCATAAAAGGTTTCAGATATTTGTCATCATCCCAAAACAGTTTAGCATCCTTCAGGTTGGCTGCTGCTTCATGTAAATGATCCTGTAGATCTCTGTTGGACTTACAGGTAGTCCTGCAACTCCAGCACCTGTTTTCTGCTACCTGGTAATGAAAAAAAAAAAAAAAGTGCAGAAGGACATCAAAGGCGGAATTTTTTCAACAATGGAAAGGCAAAACCTTTCTTACCCATCCCTCTAATTTATTGAGCAACTAAAAGCAACCAAAATCTTAATCGAACTAAACAAGCGAAGGACCTAATAAAAAATACTATCTAAACGCAGTTCCTCTCGTAAAGAGTTTTTTTTTTCCTATATAACCCATTTGGCCCAATTTTCCAGAAAGCACACAAACAAAACCCAGAACAAAAAATCAAGCACGAACTTACTTGAGAGCGGACATAGTTGATGAGCTTAAATGAAGTGTAAAAATCCAAGCTTAGCTCTTTCCTTATTCCCTCAAAATCAAACTTATGAATGAAACGACAGTGATCGAGTAACTCAGAGCACGAGCTGTAATGTGAATCACAAAATAAACACATAACTTTCGAGTACAATCCTTCTTGTTCATCATCCTCTTTCCAATCATCCCAATCCTCGTTGTCTGCACCTTCTTCTTCTTCCAATTCTTCCTCGTCTGATTCTGGTTCCATTGCTTTCTTATGCGTTTGATTAATTTCCGATTGATCTTTCTCGGCCATGATTGTTGTGTTGACACTTGAGAGAGGCACCAAAAAGTTCAGTACAGTTTCCTTAAACCCTGAAGAAACCCTAAATTCAAAATCTTTTTACAATGCATTCTTTCTAATAAAATATTATTTATTCAACGAAACGGCATCGTACAGGACATGAATCATAGTTTTGACTGATTATAATTCACTGTCCATAACTTTTGCTATTATTTATATGGTACGTAAAATGTTCAAAATAGGCTCTTTGTTCGCAAATTGTAATAATGTTAAGTGGCATTTCTCAAAAACATGGCAAGTCGTACTTAAAAATTTTGAAGAAATAAAGAGCAATATAGAAAACTAGATCAAGCAAATGCCATTTGGTTGCTATATGAATGCAATTGGCAAGCAAAAACATACTGTAAGAACTGTAAATGAAATGAAATTGAGCTTTTAGTTTGAAGATACAGAAAGAAGCAACTAATTTTATTGCTCAATTGTCATTGGAGGAAGCTGAATGATACACCTCTAATTCTTGTGCCTCATTCTTTATTCAGATATTTCTTGATTTCATTCTTTTCTTTATCTTTTTCATCATCCTTTCTTCTTTAATTATGCATGTCTCTTTCCCCCATTTCCCATACATTCTGGAGGACATGATGCACAGCTTATTACTGGGATATATATAATGCTTCCTCCTCCACCGCCGCCGCCACCTGCACCACCATCTTGACCATGACAAGGCTTTCGTCCTCCTCCTCCAATTCCTACTCCATAACCTTCACCTTTGCCTTTGCCAATCCCAACACCATAACCTTCACCACCCCCTTTGCCAATCCCAACACCATAGCCTTCACCACCCCCTTTTCCAGTCCCGATTCCGATTCCGTATCCCTCATGGCCTCCCTCATCTCCATTCCACTTCAGACCAACTTGTCCATTGTAATCTTTCATAAACTTTTGATGATTATCAGTAGTGGAGTCTAAAATGACTCTATTACCAACACTCAAGCTCAGACCCAGTAATACTAACAAACCCGCAAAGGAAAATTTTAGAGAAGCCATTGTTGTTGATTAATTTGCTTGACAGTGAAGTGTGGGGTTGGCGCGGTTTATATACAGGTTGGTTTTAGTTTTACTTGAGAAAATACTATATGCGTTTTGTTTTATGTTTTTGTTTTCTGTTTTCCGAAATTCGGAGTCATGATTTAGGAGTGAATGTAGGATTTTACGTCCGGTAACTATAAACACCAATTAATTTAATTAACTAATAACAATACCTTAATTAGAGTATTGGCGTATGCAATACTATACATATACACGGTATTTGCATATGTATATGGATTAATTCCGCTGAGTTTATCCAATTTTGAAATTTATAATCAAATGGTTACAATAAAATAATTTATAACACAAAATTATCAAATTTTTATTTTATTTTAATTAAAGTAAAAATAATCTGAAAAATAATTTTACATATTACTGAAATAACAGTTAAATACGTTAAGTATAATTACCACATCATTTTGAAATTAATTAATTTTATAAGTTGAATCATCAAATAAAAAAATTATATGCCATCTATAAACATAAAAAGATGACTTGCATACACATTACACAATACATAAAAAATCTAAATAAGTAATCATAACCTATTTATAACATTGATTATTCTTAAAATGACTTAGCAATAATATGTAATATATTTAATTATTATTATTATTATTATTATAGTGATATACAAAATTAATTATTAAATTATTTTTATTTTAATTGAAATAAAATAAAAATTTAATAATTTTTATATTAAAAATTATTTTATTATAATTATTTAGTTATAAATTTTAAAACTTGATTACCATATATATATCCATGCGTCTCATTTATTATTTCCAGCTTTTCTAGGTGCCTTGTGGTTGATTAGATGAGATTGAAGAAAGACACACAGTAGACTTAAAATTACAGTTTAATTACTATCAGGTTACATTACAATAACTACATACTGAAGTCTGCAAGGACCCTTTTGGTATTTCCTGTTCAACCATTGACCCAAACGACAGCGTTTCATTTGAAAAGGCCTTCTTCAAACCTAAGGACATTTTGGGCAGCAGAAATCGACTAATGGAGCTACATTGATGGTCGTTGAGAACTCCTGATGTAAAGCTTCACTACTGTAGAGCCGTAGACGACAGTTCTTTCACTTGTAAAATCGGTGAGTTTCCTTTTCGCATTATATGATGTTTGTTTTCCTCTGCAAAAGATTAGCTCCGAATCAAAGTAGCATTGCTCTTCCGTTAGACCCGAATACACCATTGGCTGCTTTTCCCTTCAAAACCTCTCTCTATAAGAGGCTTATCATCAGCTCATATATCACAAAATTCAAAGGAAGAACACCCTTTTAGAGTTACATACCTCATAAATGCATTTGGTTTCTCCCCGAAAGCTGCTCTATCTGCCTCTAAGAAGCTAAAGTTTGAAACCCCTGAAAAACCAGACTCTATTTGTAGCTTTTTTAGGGACAATGGGCTCACTGATGCCCAAATTTCCACTCTTGTCAGGAACTCACCACATCTACTTACGGCTGATATTAACAAAACTTTATTACCCAAGATTGAATTTTTACGGTCTATAGGAGTTTCTGGGGAAGTCCTTCCTAAGGTTTTAACTGGAAACCCAAAATTCTTGACTCTAGGCTTGAAGCAAAGTATTATCCCATGTTATGATGCTCTCAAAAGTCTTCTTCCTGATGATAAAGTAACTGCAGCTATTCAACGATTGGGTCCAATTAATATATTTTATGCAAAGAACTACTTGGCTGTCAATATATCCTTGTTAAGAGGGGTAGGAGTGCCTGAATCAATAATCTCTTTCCTATTGTATACAAGTCCCAATGATCTGTGCCACAGACGAGACAAGTTTGATGGAACTGTCAAGAAAATTGTGGGGATGGGATTTGATCCTGCAAAATTTGTTTTTGCTGATGCACTGCGATTGCTAATTCAGAATTCCGCTAAAAATGTGGAAGCTAAAATAAAAGTTCTTAGGAAGTGGGGTTTGTCTGGAGATCAGTTTTGGTCGGCCTTCAAGAAGGCACCTGGATTGCTTAGATTGTCTGAGAGAACACTTATGAAGAAGATGAATATTCTGGTGAATATGTTGGGTTGGGAGGCTCATGTTGTTCTTGGCAGTCCAAATGTTTTGAAGTATGATTTGGAGAAAAGAATTGTCCCTAGGTGCTCGGTGATAAGAATTTTGATTCTAAAGGATTTGATTAAAAAAGAGATCAGTTTACTATCGATTGTTACACCATCTTTGAAGTCCTTATTGAAATTATATGTGAACAAGTATCTCAAAAAAGAGCCTCGATTGTTGGAGGTACTCCAAGGGAAAATGGATTTTAGAGAACTTGGTTTTGATTTCGATCAAAATAGGGTGAGGAATTCCGTAAACAGTGTTTAACTAGTGATGAAATTCACAATGCATAACATTGTTTTTATCTTGTGCATAAATGTTCCAACTAGCAATGTATATGCATGATTTTCCTAGATATTCCAATTTTTATGGATAATTTGTCAGAAAACTTGTATTGATTGGTCCACATTTGTATTTGTGCCTTTTAAGTGCTGAAAATTCTAGGAAATGAGGATGCATATTGTTTCTTTGATTCTCGGAATTGTCAAATTTGGAGCTATGACAGGCCGTGTCACTACAAATGACTATAGTATAGAAGCCTTGGCATATTTGAGTTGCTGAAACAACCAGCTGCTTTTCTTTGTGTCGCTTTACAGTCTTGTTCTTCTAAATCAGAATTATAATAGATTCTTAGGCCATTAAAGTGTGTGACATCATTAGCTATCTAAAGTAGAAACACTCTACTGGAGATGGAGATGGAGAGGAGGAACAGAGAAGCTATATATTCTGCAATAAAGGCTTGTAATTTCTTCTTATTTCTTAGTGTTGCATCCTATTCTTGTGACACTACCTGAAGTCAAGGTGGTCACAGGAAGAAGTTATAACCATTGCTGATTTATGATACGGATATCAACTCAGTGGAGTGAAAAAGCAATCTTAATAGCGATCCTGAAAAATCTGATGTCATTATACACAAACTCCTGATCAATTTCACTTTTCAAATAGCATCATTCACTTTAAATCTTCAAATCGTCACTTTAGATTCTTGGAATTGGAGAGATTGGGCCTTTGAGTTTAGAAGATTGGTTAGAAAATACATTTAATAGGCAAGGTGCTGAAACAGGCTACGTCATTTATCAATCCAGCAGTCTGCACAGATTGCGTATGGTGCACTATAGGATTTCTTGTTCTACGGGTATATATTGGCGAATTAACTATTTGCCTAACATATTAAAAAAGAAATATATTAAAGCTCAAGCTATTAGGGAGGCTATATAAATCTCTATTTATTGAGAAAAATATTTATCTTTTTTTATTAATTTGATAATTAAAATAGTATAGGGTTTAGTTAATTTTACGAGTTCTCCTTAATTTTCAGTTACTAAATATACAATTGCTCTATTTTATTATTTACAAATACTTATTTTCATGTCTATAGTATTTTTCTACTGATAGAATGAATTATCTCAAACAAATAAAAGGGAGACAATCTTTGGTTCAAGTCTTTTACAACAAATCTAAATAAATAAAAGAAAATATATATTATATTTAATAACTTATAAGCAAAATTGAAATTTTTAAATATTCTCATAGGACATTATGCTTGAAGGCTATTTTGTAGAGACTTTGAGAGACTCCCTTACTTGAGGAATTTTTTTTTTCTCACTTCAATATTTTGATAAATATTGTTATAATTTGACTGATAATAAATAATATTTTTAATTAGATAAGAAGTTTAATAATAACAAAAAAATGTATTCTTAATAGGATTATTATTACCAACCTAAATTTATAATCATAATTATAATTTTAAAATACAATTATGAAATAATAATAATATATTATAGAGGCTTAATGATTATAAACTTTCAAAGATATTTATCATTTGTGCTCAATAAATACATGCTTAAGCCAATGCATATTTGTACTCAACTCAATAATTCATATTTTTTTTATCTATTATTACTTTTTCAATTTATTTTTTAATGAATTTTTACTCTCTCTTATAGTAATATTAATTTATTTTTTATTAATTAATTTATGTTTCATTCATTAATGCGTGATCCTCAACTGTGAAGAAAAATCAAAGGTTATTCGTGCAAAGAGGAAAATGAAAAATTGTTTGAAACTATACAATGTGGACCATTATGTTATTTCCTTTTGAACGGCATCGTTTCCCCTGAAATGGCTTGCTTAAATTGCCCCCAACTCCCTCAGTATCTTCTTTCTTCACTTCCAATTTCCAGATGTGGTGCGCCGCCAATCTCCAATTTTGGATTTAAAGCTTCTGGTTTGGAAAGCCGCAAAGACCTGTTCTTTCGCTTGCATAAATAGGTGAGTTTCCCTTTCGCTATCATATGATTATGATACGATGTTTGTATTCCTCAGTAAAAGATCAATAAATCAACGGAGCTTCAAATTCTCAACTGAGCATATTCCCCTTCAAAGCATTATTCTCACCCAGATCAGATGCTTATCATCCCAGATTCATCTAAATTCAAATAAAAGAAGACTCTTTTACAGTTTCATACCTCATAACATCATTCAGTTTCTTTGCATAAGCTGCTTTATCTGCCTCCAGGAGGCTAAATCTCAGATCTCCCACCCCACCGGATATTTTTCCCCTCATCCGCTGGCCAACAACCTGATCTTGATAATGTTCAGGATTTTGGCCTCATCCATCTTTTTGATCTCCCAGTACCCATTAATCAAGATGGTACCTAATTTTATTAGGATTATATCCTCGGTTATCAGGGAATCAAATAATCTTCTAGCTTGATGAATTTGGCTTTTCAAACAATATCCATCAATCAATTAAATCTTATTGTGTCCAAGAAGATAAGTTGAGGAAACAGTCGAGTTGGGATTGAGTATGTGGAAAACTGGAAGGTGACGCTGAAAAGGAAAGGATATTATATTTAGTCAAAGTGAGAAATATGCAGAGGGACTAGTTATAGATTTGGTTTTTAAGTTTACTGATAGAGAACGGATTAGATGAGTCAAAAGCAAGAAAAGATTTAGTACGGCTTTTGATAATGTTGATTTGGAGCTTGAAGCAAGATATTTTCTCGTGTTATGACAAGTTTTAATCTTCTTTTGAGTTGAGGCTTTTCAATGGGTGTTATGATCAAATGTAAAGTACGACTTGGCTTAATAGGGCTCGGAGTGCCGCAACCTATCATCTCTCTGTTATTGATGGTCCTAATGATAATTGCAGAAAGGTGGAGAAATTAGATGGACCTGCCAAGAGAAGTTATAGGGATGGGGATTTGATCATATGCAAAGGCGAGTCACCTATAAATTTGGAAGCTAAAATAGATGTTTCCAGGAGATGGGATTTATCTGAAGATCAGTGTGGTTAGCTTTCAGAAAGTTCCAAGACAGGTGAATGTTTATGGAAAAAAAGTAATGAAAAAGTTTTCTGATGAGTAAGATGGTTTGGCAACGTGATCTTGCTGTTGGCAATCCTTGTTTCACGTTATGACTTGGAGAATAAAGCTGTCCCTCTGTGATGAGAATTTTGTTTCTAAGGGCCTTGATTAAAAACGAAATAGAAGCATCAGTTCATTCTGGGTTGTTTCACAATGTGATAAG
Source organism: Excoecaria agallocha (assembly GCA_037975025.1). Lineage (NCBI taxonomy): Eukaryota > Viridiplantae > Streptophyta > Magnoliopsida > Malpighiales > Euphorbiaceae > Excoecaria > Excoecaria agallocha. The sequence continues at coordinate 50,879,454 of CM075814.1, read as the reverse complement.
AGCTTCTTCACCAAATCTGTGAACAAGCATCTGGAGAAAGTGTAACGCCCCAAAAATTCGGTTAAATTATGAAAATTCCAATATATTGTGAAAATTAATATCAATACTAATAATAAAAAGGTGAGTTTTGATAAGGGGATTTGTGTGGTTGTAATAAAAAGAAAGTAATAGTGAGATTTAAAGAAGGTTGTGTGGTTTAAAAGAAAAGAAAGGAGTTAAAAGAAAAGAAAGAAATAAGAAAAAAAAAAAAAGAGGAGGAGGAGAAAGGAGTGGGGATCGGGGAAGGAAGAGGAAGGAGTGGAGGGGAGGCGCTGGCGCCGATCAACGGCGTTCTGGCCGGCGATCGGTGCGGCTGCCACCACCTCGGCCACCGGCCTCTCCCCTCGCCGTCCCTTTCCTCCGGCAGCGACGGTGTGTTCATTTTTCTCTTCTTTTCGACCGGATTGTTCTCCTCCTTTTTCCGGCGATCCCCGACGGCGGTGGTAGGGGCTGACGGCACCGGTGGAATCGTGAGGTTGAGGCGGCTCTTTCGGTGGTCGCCGATCGTCCCCTCTCGCCGGCGAAGTGGAGATCGGAGTTGTGGCAGCCGGCGGTTCCAGGCGGCTTTCCGACCAAATCACGACGCCTTGGGGCGCGTGAAGGCCACTGGAGGGGTACTGGCGACTCTGGCTTCAGGTGGGAAGCTTCGGCGGGTCTCCGGTGAGGCTCCGGCCGGTCTCCGGCGAGGCTCCGGTGAGGTTCCGAATAGACAGATTGGAGAGGACATTCTGGGCTTCGATTTTACGGTATGGGAACTATTTTAATAGATTAATTTTTGTGTATAGTTTTGAAATGAAATTTGATTAGATTGTTTTATGTTGTTATGGCCAAGTTGACAACTAAAATAGAAGTTTTTGCAAAGTGTATCGTTAGTGAGCAAATTATGTTATCATTAAGCATCTAATTTGGTCAAGAAAATACGTAAGAAATCAATTATATAATGACATCTCCTATGGATAGTTTACTATGGAAATAATCAGTTCAGGGTTGATTATTATAATCGGACTTAACAAACACTAGTTTTTGGAAGAAGTTTTTCATGGGAAAAGGAATGAATGATAATATAGTAAGCATTTCGGCAGTGTACGGTTTTCTGCTAATCACTTTATACTCTGTCTGAACTTAGATTTGTATACGAAATTGAAAGTATAATAGTTGCAATGAATTTAATTAGGCTGAATTAGGCGAGATAGAGTTTGAGTTCAATTCGAATTAAGTGTTAATGGTATAATTGAACAAATAATGAATTATACCTATTAATAGAAGTGACGTTGAACTTGGTTAACATGGAATGAAGGGAAAAACCTGTTGATATATACAAATAGAATATCTGTTATTCTTTGAAGTTTGTGAAATGAATTGTAAAAAGACTGCAGTCTTACAATTCCTTGGTTATAAATTAAATAAGTTAATTGAATTATGTGTTAAAGGTTTATCTTTGATATCATTAGTAAATTTAATGTGGTGATTTACTAATCATTGTTCTAGGCTTTGCCTAGTTGGAAAGCATAAAGGGAATTCATGATTGAGTTTCCAATAGAGAAATTTTAAAAGCTAATGATTAATTTGGCAATAAAAAAAGTATAGTTTTTGCCAGTTGATTTATGATTGAACTTAGATAACTAAAGAATCAATATTATTAAGATTGTTTTTAAATAAGTTTAATTTGAAGTATGATGGCATAATGATATATAGATATACTCTATGAATATATGATTTGATACAACTATAGTACAGTAAGAGGACTGTTATAATAATAAGAAATTATATCAAATAGTCGTTGTTGCTATCATTACATAACTTCCAGTTTAGTAAAAGAAAGGTGATTAGGTAATTCTCATCATAGATATGAGTACATACTTTTTTGAGATTTATACGAATTGGATATTGAACACCATTGTTAACTATAATGTAATTGTGAAAGTAAGTTCATTGTAAAGCAGGAGTTTTGATATAACTCTTCATTGTTGAAATGAACTGGTCTATATATATATATGGATGTACGGTTATATTATATGAACCACTTATGATTTGTTTGAAATGTCAGAATCATCTGGAAGGTTCAAAGACTTTATAGATCATAGAGAATATATATATATATATACATATATATATGTTAGTGTATTCTGCTATTAAGATATATGGTTAATCATTTTGCTTAAACGTATGTATATGGTGATTATAATATGTAAATTAGAATTAACTGAAGATTTTGTAGTTTAAGATATTTAATGAGATCGTTTAACAGACTTAAACTGTTTAATTTAATTAGGATAGCATGTTTCTTTATGTTTTATTATTACTTATTCCTTCATACTGTTTCTTTGGAAAGTTATGACTATAATAAGATAACTTATTTCTATAAAGTATTTATGAAAACCAAAACTGAGGGGTCGGCATGATCTCTAAAGCAGACATGTGACGCCCAAAGAGGACAATATTGATTAGTGCTCCGGCATGATCTCTAAAGCAGACATGTGGAGGCACTGAGGGGTCGGCATGATCTCTAAAGCAGACATGTGACGCCCAAAGAGGACAATATTGATTAGTGTTCCGGCATGATCTCTAAAGCAGACATGTGGAGGCACTGAGGGGTCGGCATGATCTCTAAAGCAGACATGTGACGCCCAAAGAGGACAATATTGATTAGTGCTCCGGCATGATCTCCAAAGCAGACATGTGGAGTCACTGAAAGACGCATATTGGGGGCTCCGGCATGATCTCTAAAGCAGACATGTGGGGTACCTCAAAACAAAACCGTGAGGGGTAGTGGTTGTTCGGCACGATCTCAAAAGCAGACGTGTGAGACATGGGCCCCAAAGCGGACAATATCGTGCTAGCGGTTATCCGGGGACGTTATATATATATATATATATATATATATATATATATATATATATATATATATATATATATATATAAGTATGCATTTTTAAACTTTGAATCTTATGACTATTATGCGTACATTGTAAATTGTTGTATATGATTAATTTGACTTACGCTTAATTACAACTAATGATGATTGCTAATGAATATACATATTTATATATATATATTCATATTGTGATTAATTGTGTGTTATACAATCTGGAGTAGTATGCGGTAATTAAGAATGCGTATAATACAGTTATGTATCTGTAAATGTTTGAAAAGTGTCAAGCAATATTCTTACCTAAACCAGATGGAATGGTTACTTATTTAAAGTACTATTGTGAGTCTTGGGATTGGAGAACTACGTGGTTCTGATTCCCTAAATGGGATACGTAGGAAGCTTGAGAATTAATATCTCAAGTCCGAACCAAATTATGGTCATATGACTATGTGCATGTTAATAGGTACATTGAATCATGGTGACGAAATTCTTATTTATATAATAATGTATATAAGTAAATGTTTATAATTATGGTGAACTATGTTGCTATGTTGAAGCCAATTATATAAAATGGGTTAATGTAAATTTGTAATACGTGAATAAACCATGTAATAGATTATAAGAATTTGTTGTAAATGGGTCTTTATTTAAATATTATATGAATTCAGTGATTTGCATGAACGAGCTTTATATGAACTATATTTGAGTGGTTGTGATTGTGTTGAGATGAAATTATAGAAGTGCTGTGTTGTTGATGGAAGTTCTGGAGTTGGAGGAATGATATTGGGAGTGTAAAGATTAAGTTTTTACAGGTTTGGGTAGCATAAATTTTAAGATGTCATGCTGCCGAAATTTTATTTAAGTGCATAGTAAAATTAATAGAGTGTGAAATGACAATTAATTGAGATTCTGTCGAAATTTTGATAGAATAAATAATATGTTAAATTAATAATTTTTTTTTTTAAATGTAGTCAAACCTTAGAGTTAATCATCGCAAAGGGATTCAAATCCGGGTGTGACATTCGGTATTCGGGTCTTTTTAACTGGCCGGGTACGGGGTGTTACAGAAAGAGCCTCCATATGTCCTGCAGGGTAAAATGGATGTGAATTCAGGGGTGAGGTACTCTGTACGGAATGTGTAACTGGTGATGAAACTTGTCAAACTTTGTCATTATTTGTGCCCAAATTGCAATATATAAGCATTCTTTTCTTAGATATTCCAGTTTGTATGAATAATTTGGGACAAACCTCATTTTGTGGATCAATTTCACATTCTTACACTTCCGTTGTTGATCGTATTTGCTGGTCCACTTTTGTATAGCTAAAATAGCCCAGGAAATGAGCATGCCTTATATTTTTATATGCTAATCTAATAAAATTGGAAAAATTAAAAATGAAGAAGCTGCTTATAGTCTGTTAAAAATTGAAAGGAAGTTTCTTAAACTATATACTTAAATTCTTTCCAGTATATGCTTTGTTCACTTCAACGATTCATGTAATAAAATGACATGGAAATTGTTGCTGAAACACGAGTTGCCTTCCTTTATGTCTCTTTTAGTAAAACAAAATCAGCAAGCAACTCTTCTTAATCTGAACACGCATAAATTGCTTGGGGAGAAATGTTGAGGGATTTGAGCAGAAAAATCCGTTGAAGATGGAGATGAGGATCAAAGAAACAATATAAATTTTGCAGAATACACATTCAATTTTCGCATCCAATTTTTTTGTTTTTTCTTCATTTTTTGATTATGTTTTGAGACAACAAAGAAAGATGTAACAAATCTTTGATTCCCAATACAGGTACAAATCAGTGAAGAAGTCAGGTTCTTAGCTTTGTTACGTACCTGAAAGCTAATTTATGGAATTTGAGCTTAGGTATTTTTATTAAGAATGCTTACAAGCAATTCTGCCTAAATGCTTGAACCTGCAGTTTACATGCATAACTACCTGTGCGGATCAATTTCACTCTTTTTAAACTTCATCCAACATATGTGATCTGTTGGTTCACATTCGTATTTACACTTTCAAGAGCTAAGTTTGAAGTTTTCTAGGAAACAGAGGAATGTTTCGAAAAGTTAAAATTGAAAGTACTCTGTATAATTGAGATACATCAACAGCGTGAACATTTTTCCGTGTAAATTGACTATTTGCTGGAACAAGAAAAATATCCAGCTTACTACCTATAGTTAAAAAGCAGAATCATGCCATGTGACAAGAAGTTGAAAACATAATAGACTTTAAAAGGCGCTACGCTTAATATTGTCGTACTTTTTATGTCCTAAGTGGGCATTGGTACGCTTCAACTCTTTCCATGTGGGCAAAGTAGCCAATTTTATGTTGGCGATCCATGTGGCCAGAACTTTGGAATAATGCAAGTTTTTACACCTTCAACTTCATCAACTAATTTTTGTGCGACTTATTATTCCTCCCCTACAAATTTGACTCTCAGAATTGTTAGAAGTGGAGCTATCCGTTACCTCATTCCTGCGAAGCATCAAAAGGTCAGTATGGATAGTGAACTGAAGCAGGAAGCTGCCTTCCCTTCTGTCTCTTCAAAGTAAAACAACCAGACAACTCCTTTAACTCAGAATTCCAATAAAGGGAAGAAAAGATACATAAAAAGTTAAGCATTTCAGAAATTCGTGCTTAAATTTCCCACTTCTACGGATTTAGCATAATGATTCTCTTTTTTTGTTTTTTCTTTTTCTTTTTCTTTTTGGAAAATAGAATATCCTTCCAATAGTAAAATTTTAATTTGAACAATATTTTGAGATCTTCCGCCCCTTCGTTCAAAATTAAAGAAAAAAAGCGGTTAAAACCTACGTAAGTTGCTTTAACTTATGAGGGACAGAAGTGTTAAAGTTCAAAAGTAATTTCAACAAGAATCAGAACTTTATTTAATTCACCACTTTATGGTCCGAATTTATTTCAAATTTTCAAGTGTCAGAACAAAAAAGATCAATTGAACATCACTCATTATCTAAATGAAAAGGCTACCATCCACCCTCGTAAAGGTTTAAGAAAATACAAACACCAAAATAAGCTGCAAATCCCTCTTGGAGATGAAAGCATGTCCCTGCAAGCTAGCACGAGTAACCGTGAAGAACGGGATGAACTTAAAAAACATCTGTTGATGAATTCATGGAGAAAATAGATTTTACCAAATAGCAACGAGGTTTGGAACAAATTGAGAGCCAAGAGCCCAGTAAGTTTGTTGTCTGCTAGGACCAGATTTTAAGACTTGACATGATCAAGATTTAAATGCCAAACGAATCAGATTTCTTGGATTCAATTTCTTAAGAGGAGATGGGAACACCATTCTTTCTTCCACCATTGCCCAACAACAGAGCATAGCAACAGCATAACTGAAGCAATTTGCAACAAAATCACTAACCATACTGCAGCTACCATCAGAGTACATACAAAAATCAGTACCAACTAATAACCAAGGGGATAATGACTCCATAGAGAGCAGAAGAAAGAGAGTTGATAATATTTGGATAATTATCAATCAATTAATTAAAAACTATGATAGTTTCTCAAAAAGAAGAATCAACCCTATAAAGAACAGCATCTTCTTTCCACCCTAGCCCCAAACTGAATACAAATACTAACAAGAATTTCAAAAGGACGAATTGCAGAATAAACTAAAAGTATTAGCAGCTTGTCAACTAGCATCCCGTAGCAATCACATTTAGCCTCATGAAGTTGCATGATAGAGAATGTTTCTACAAACCTGGCCAGTATGATCACATTTTTCAACGTTCATTATACAACCTGAGGTACTTCTCAAAGTTCTTGTTAACAAAATCGAACTTTAAAGGCAGTAATAGAGCATTATTAATAAGGATAAATTTCTCCTCACGGCCAATTTCTGTTGGACCAAGATCTATGAAATAGATTGGTAAATGTTATGCATCATCATCTAAACACCCTAGAAACAAGGTATAAAAAACCTCAGGCACTAGCCAGGGGACACTAGTGAAGCATGAGCATTACATATCTACCCGCATAAAACTCTTGAAATATTAATGTATATGAATGAAACCAAATAATGTAGCCATGGAAAAATTTTCACATCAGTGCAAGTAATTCCAAAATGCAGCCTCTTGAGACAGTAATATTAAACACGTTTCCCCAGACAACTCAAAGGAGAAAAATGACAAAATACAAGAACATCTATACTTATATATATTTGGAAAAAACAGCCAAACCCGAATGCATGGTTCCATTGATTTAAACCTCGAATATAATGTCCAAACTATTTATTTTGCTTGACATGGCATCACATGTCATCAAAACAGTGTGAAACATATCTTGGCATTCAAAATAACATATAACAGAACAATAGAAAAAAATAAAAATAAAAAAACATACCAATGGCCAGGGCATTGAGACACAAGTTCCTGTAGGAAATCAAGTGTAGATATTTCCCAAAAGTTCCCATTTTGAGGCTAACTATATGAATTGTCAGCCCAAGGAATCTACAAAAAAGGGAACTGAACCTCCATTATTGGCCATAATATGCGCTGGTGATGCATCAGCATACTGATCACCATAAATTCCATATGCTGCTACACATAATACATCAGATGGTATGAAAAGGAATTTCAATTGCAAAAGCCATACAATCATTATGTCAAAATGCAAAAAACAAGAAAATCTTTCAGAATCCAGACAATACCACCCTTGAATATAAAGGACCGCATGCAGAGTAACTTGCAAGTGTATAGAACCCAGATGCAGCAATTTTGGAGAACTTAGCAAGAACATGTATTTAGGCATTGAAACATTAAATAAGTCAATCTCACATTACAACTGTGTTTTTTTTTTCTAAAATGATTATACAGTTCCATTACTGAAAATCTACCACATCTAGCTTATGGATTGATTCTCGGTACAAGGTTAATGAACTAAACAAGTGGACAGCGCAAAACAGAAAAATGCAAAAAGGAAAGGATAATTGGTTCATTAACAGAGTGTGTTGGCCAAAGTATGGTAACTTGCTAAATCAAAAAATAAAATAAAATAAATATAGAATGTACATTTTCTTTCCAATGCCATTTAATCCTTTACAACTTGACAATGAGTACAATTTACAGACGAATAATGGAAGAAAAAGGCTAATCCCCTAAGTCAACTCATAAAAAGCATCCTATAAAGATATCAAGTTTCTTAGCAACATCAAATGTTCCTCATCTGATATATGAAGCACATGACGCAGATTCGTCAACTTTGCCTCATTCTCCCAACTCAAAGGCCCTAAAGCATATAGATCCTCAATAGCAGAACGATACATATGTAATTTTGACCTATGGAATTCCAAACCTGATTTCTCACCTGCATTAACTGCAAATTGTTCCTTCGCATCTTGCACCCCACAAGATGACTCAGCATCACAATAATAATCCTCCATATTGTTCCCATGTTGCATGGGTGAACTATATGGCATGTTATGAGCATCATTGCCCATAGAATTACAACTACCAACAGAAGATGTACAATCATCAGTATCCAAAGATGTCGTGCGGTCTATAACAAAGCTATCATTTCCGCTACTTGAATCCAATCTAGAAAACTCAGCTGTTGCAATATTAAAAGATGAGTCCATGTAATTTTCATCCAATACTACATTTGGATAAACAATTGTGTCTACCTTTTCCAAATTCGAAGATTGATGAAGAGAATAAATTTGCCGGTGGCTACCACCTTTTTCAATAAGCCTCTTCTTTTGAGCAGCTCCTAGATGAGCTTCAAGATCAGATGAACCATGTAGTGATCTTCTCTTCAACGCCCTCCTTGAAACTGCACGAGCCATTTTAAGTTCAGCATTATTCTCCACAGGAAAGCAGTTATCTCCAACACAGTGCTTTGTCTCTTTATTCATCTTCTTTTCTCCCACAGACATATCAATCATATCAAACCCCTGCAACAAAACCCAAGAAAAGAAACAATAATTAGCCAATGATTGGATTTGCATAAGAGGGCACAGATATCGCCTTCTAATCAAGTTGATATTATTATCCAGATAGAGAAGCTCACATGAAAAACTATAGTATGTCTTAAATTTATAAAACATTCATGAGCTGCAACATATTATCTGCTTGGTGGCTTGAAAAATGCAAAGTTCAAATTGATTCCGAATAGAACGATCTGGTAAAAATGATTTAATTATTCAAGTTGATAACAAATGAAAGACCAACAATATGTGTGTGATGTGAGCACCAAAAAGCAATTAAGCAAATCAATGAAGGGCTGAACTTCATCGATTTTGATTAAGGCACTTGCTTTAACCAGGCCCTGACAAAGACAGGACTCCAGCAAAAAGGGAAGTAAGTCAAACAAAAGAAATTAAACTTACCATTCCAACCATGAACCACTTATCATCTTGCCAGCATTGTCGAACCCTTAGGAAAGATTTATGGATCCAAATGTTGGATGACCCAATTATCCTCACCAAATACATATCTGCATCAGTAACCTTCATAATCCTTGCCATTTTCCAAGAGAAATTGTGAAAGGCCTCAACAAGATCACCAGGAACCCAATCATCTGCTCCTTGCATAGGAGGTGGGCATGGCCTCATTGCCCTTCTAGGAACTCTCTCCACTACTAGCTCCTTGTTCTTTGTAAAACAGCCATATTTCACACTATATGTACGGCCATTCCCAGTAATTATTTCAGCAGGAAGCCATGCCCCAGTTGACACCTCCTTTTTGCTAAACACCTCCACGATACTTCCTTTCTTGAATCTCATGATGACTACGAACAAACCAAAAATAGGACTCACCAACCTGCCATCACCAAAAATAAATAAATAAATAAACAAATAGATTCTTCAACGTTTAGTACACAAACAGAAATAAATAAACATCATAGTAGAAAATAATGATGCATAAAAAAAAAGTACAGCCATAAATCCAGAATAACTATATCATTAAACTCAAAACCAGCCATCACAAAACACATAATAACATCGAATATATTAATCCAAGCGATATAAAACAATAAAAGGTGACCGTAAGACAGTACAGGAGGTAAAAGAAAGATAAATTCAATCACGAAAATTAAAACGCAAACAACAAATCAAAATATAAACCGAAACCCTAAAAAGAGGTATAAATTCCATATAAAATATCCAATCATACACAGTACAAAATAATCTACATATAAAACATCAGAAACCCCAAAAAACGATTCAATATTATGTTGAACCCTAAAAATGACTATAAATAGAATTATTATCTTTCGATTCAATACAAAACCTAAAATTAACAAGCATAAAATTAAATATGGAAAATGTAATTGCATACCCAGCATCAACATAAACAGCATAAAGATCAGAACACGATTGAATTGTATACGGAGAAATCATACTGACCTTTGATCTTAGATCTTCAAGCTTTCCAAGTTTTTTCCACTGGAATTAGATTTCTCTCAGAATTTTCAGAAATTGAGTTGAAACGCAAGAGCTGATAATGAATTATTATTTTGTTAATCGTATTTAAATCAGGGTTTATGATAATCGTACGGTTATCGTGTCATCTGGTGCAAGTTAAGGAGGTGGGCGGTTAATCTGGGGAACTAGGAGATTACTTCACACGTCAGTTTGTGACTTGTCTACGGACTTGTTTCAGGCCCGTAAAAAGATCCCGTTTGTGGCCCATTATCAAAGCGGCCCGGATATTATCCACCTTTTCCTAACAAAACGGCCCGTAAAAAGATTTCTTTTTTTTTTTTTAGGAATAGAAAGAATTAGTTAAAATTGAAGGATGAAAAATAAAATTTGCCAAAAAGAAAAATTTAGTAGCCTTTGACGTCTCCCACTTTTAAACCAGCAACGTGGCGCCTTATTAACTGCTCCTTCCGCTTCCTTCTTTCCCTCCCAATTTTCTCTTACCACGCCCACGGGCGACAGCCAACAACCACAAACCCTCTCTAGCATTTTCTATGCGATCATCACTATTTATTTGCAGAACTCAGAATCTGAACCCATCAACCATGGCGACCGGGTCCTGTTCTCTAATGTGGTTCCGGAAGGGACTTCGGATCCACGACAACCCGGCTCTGGAGTACGCTTCAAAGGACTCTGATTTTGTTTACCCAATCTTTGTAATCGACCCGCATTACATGGAGCCTGATCCCAAAGCTTTCTCTCCAGGGTCGACCCGTGCGGGTCTCAACCGTATCAGGTTTTTGTTGGAGAGTCTTTCGAATCTTGATTTGAGCCTCCAGAAGCTCGGCTCCAGGTTACTGATCTTAAAGGGAGAACCTAGCCAGGTTCTGATTAAGTGCTTGAAAAAAGTCAGAACCTTTCTCTCCCTCTTTCTCAAAGCTTTTTTCGTCTTTTTTTTTTCTTAATATTTTTGTGGCCGTGCCTGTTCATTTCTACTCTTGGTTTTGTAGTGGGATGTGAAGAAGCTTTGCTTTGAATATGATACTGATCCTTATTACCAAGCTTTAGATATTAAAGTGAAGGTAACCACCAAATTAACTATCCCTTTAGTCAGTAAATTTTGTGCTCCTCGTAATCAAGAGGTTAATTTTAGTTAAATATGTTAATACTGTGCTTGTTCTGGCAGGACTATGCCTCATCAGCTGGAATTGAAGTTTTTTCTCCTGTGAGCCATACCCTTTTCAATCCTGCAGATATCATAAAAAAGGTAAAAAAAAAAGTAACAAGTTTTAATTTTTATTAATTATTTTGCAATTGTTTCTGCTTGCAAATATGAATGCTAATTCCGAAATGTTGAAGATGTTTGCTAATACTTGATTCTTCTGGTGAAATGTTTTGTGCTGAAAAAGAATGGAGGAAAGCCGCCATTGAGCTATCAATCATTTCTAAAGATTGCTGGGCAACCTGCATGGGCAACAGCACCACTTTCAACCACAATTTCATCACTTCCTCCTGTTGGGGATGTCAGAAGCTGTGAAATTTCACAAGTTCCAACAGTGGAAGAACTTGGCTACAGAGATGTTGGACAAGTATCAAAATGCCAATGCACTGAAATCGTCCCTTCTTTTTTATTTGCTTAACTCTTGCTAATATGAGAAATTCTTTTGCAGCATGAATGGACTCCTTTTAAAGGCGGCGAATCAGAGGCATTGAGAAGATTAAGAGAATCAATCAAGGATGAGGTATATGATTCTTAATTTTATTATGTTACTGAATTTCATTTGAAAATTGTATGCTCATTAAATTAAAAATATTCAAGGATTTTATGTGCCTTCAGAGCTATATTTTCTTTTAACTGGGTTCTGTTTTCATTTTTACTAATTCAGAAAATTCAAAATGAATCTGTATCTGTGTGTTCAGTTCTCAATTTGCTCATTAGTGAATATCAAGAAAGGTTCATATATATTGTGTCCTCTCAGACGTCATTATGCATAGGCTTGCAATTTTGGTTGATATGTTATGATCTGTATATTTAAGCTCTTTGTTCTATTTCTAATAGGCACGACTCTTGCAATTGGTGTTATAGACAGCACGGTTTGCGTATGTTTTACTTGGCATTGATATTTCTGTTCCTTTTGTGTGTGTGTGTGTGTGTGTGTGTTAATTTGGTTTGTTTAATTTGTTTGCTTGACTCAATCTTGACATGGAACTCATACAGCAGGATCACAGGATCATATTTTTATTTGCTTGGTCTGCTTCATATGTGTTCCAGAAAATCTCACTTTTGTTTATCATGGAAGTTATCTGATTTGGTAGAAACTTTCATACACTTCAATTACATCTTTTTCATGATTTTGACTCGCTCACTTTTACTTTGTTATTGTAGGAGTGGGTGGCAAAATTTGAGAAACCTAAGGGTGACCCATCTGCATTTTTAAAACCAGGCACAACAGTGTTATCACCATATTTGAAAGTGAGTTAGCACAATGAATTATATTGGTTATTATCATCTCTAAGGATGCAATAGTTATAGCATATGTGTCCTCCAAGAATTTAACTGAACCACACTACTGCACTGGTGATTCTTATCATTTGTTCTTTTTCCTTTCTCTTTTTCTCAATCTATTTGGCAGTTTGGCTGTCTTTCTTCCAGATATTTCTACCAATGTCTTCTAGATGTATATAAAAATGTCCAAAAGCATACATTGCCACCAGTTTCTCTTGTTGGCCAGGTCAGTTTTAGCTTCACTATCATAAATGATACTAGTTGCACATGCCACTAAATTAAATCTATCTTCAAACTTGGCAGTTGTTGTGGCGAGATTTTTTTTATACTGTGGCTTTTGGCACTCCTAATTTTGATCAGATGAAGGATAATAGAATCTGCAAGCAGGTAAATGCAAATATAAGTTGCACTAAAGCTCCTTAATTTTTCTAGACAATCTGCTTACTGTTCTTTAGCTTGTTTATTTTATCTGAAGTAGATTTTGGTAGAATCTTTCTTCATATCTAAGGAAATTCTCTCTGTAACTATGATATTTGCAACTGATAACTTGAACAGAGAAAGTAAAGAGTGACGTTACTACAACAAATCATCTATATTGGTTGAGTTTCTTGTTTTCCTTTATAACGCATGTTCTCCTTCATGTGTTCCGAGGCTTTGAGCCTTTTTATCATAAATATCTGAACTTTCCCATCATCTACAATTCATGTTGCTACTTCAGATTAGCAATCTTTAAGAGTTATTTAAAGAAGATTACACCTCCTCCTGGAGGATTCAAGCAAAACTTGTGCTGCTTTCTCAATTGGTTTTGGCAAGGTTTCTACTAGAGAAGCCCACTTTGACTTGGAGTTATGTGAATTGGAAACATACATAAAGCTGTCCTTGTGGACTAGTAATGTTGATAGGCAATTTTGAGCATGTGGGAGGTATATGAGAAACAAAATTTGTTGTTTTTTTTTCTGCATTTATACCTTGATCACGCTTCCTCCTTTTTTCTGCATTTTCATGCAGATCCCTTGGAGTGAAGACGGTGAATTGCTTGCAGCATGGAAAGAAGCCAGAACAGGGTACCCCTGGATTGATGCTATCATGGTTCAGGTTAGGGCTGTGGCTCGGTTACCAATCTTTGTTTAATTTATGGTCCAAATTATGTTTACAGTTAATTTTACATATGCAAATAGGTATTTTATTTAGAGCTTGGATGCATTTACTCTTGCAGCTTCACAAGTGGGGTTGGATGCACCACCTAGCACGGCATTGTGTTGCGTGTTTTCTAACTCGTGGAGATCTGGTACATGCCTAGCTATTCTTTCTATTCATTTTTCATGCTTCCTCTATACTTGACATGAATTGTCTCTGTTGATAGTTTGTCCACTGGGAAAAAGGCCGTGATGTTTTTGAGAGACTTTTGATTGATTCAGATTGGGCAATCAATAATGGAAATTGGCTATGGCTATCTTGTTCATCATTCTTTTATCAGGTAAGAACTGCTGGTGTGTTTATACTTTTCAAGATAATGTTGCTAATTTTGGATAATTGACAGTATTTAGCATCCAAGTCTCACAATGTTCATAGTGCCTCCAACAGATGATAAACTTCTAGCATAATGCTCCACTGATTATGATTTAGTTCACTTATTTCAAATAATTTTGCTAGATTATTTCAAATGGACCTTCTTGGATTTTAGCTGATAATATTACATGTCAAAGTTATGAAAATTAAAAGGTAAATGTGCACCCTTGATTTGAGAAAGTCAGTAGTTTTGTTCTGATTTTTTTATTTTGTATGCTAGTGTAAAGTCAAGCGCAGAACATCAAGATAAAAAATGAACTGGAATTAATTGAGAGAGAACATAAGCTCCCTCTTAATCTGCAGATAAAGTTGAAAAAAGAATTCTTTGAATAGAACTTCCATCTGCTTCTTTTGATGTACTTTCTGATAATGTATGGATACAAGTTACATCTTAATGATTGAGAAAAGAATGCCTTGAATAGAACTTCCATCTGCTTCTTTTGATGCACTTTCTGATAATGTATGGATACAAGTTACATCTTAATGATTGAGATAACTCCAACAAGTTAGCCTTGCTTTAACTAAACAAATCTCCTTGAAGCACGGACAGCCCAGCTCCTGATACCATTAAAGTTTACATTGAAATCAATAGTAAAATTCAACTCAACTGGAAAATGCAGAATCAACAAACTAAAAGTGTCCTAGGAAAGCCTCATCAGTCCTGACACAAATTTTCTTACTTTATCAACAAACTAAAATGTAGATTTGTGTTTCTTACTTTAACATATGTCTGCACTGCAACTGAATGGACTGTGACTCAAATTTTCTCAAATTAAATTGTTTTTCTGGTGGCAAGTATAATCGTATTTACTCTCCAATATCATTCGGGAAGAAGTACGATCCAAATGGAAATTACATAAGGCATTTTCTCCCGGTATTGAAAGGTAGGTAATCTGGAGATGATCTCATGTCATCAAATAATGTGCCTTTGTGCTATTTTGTCCTATGCAATATATGACCAAAATGTCAATGATCAGACATGCCAAAGGAGTACATCTATGAGCCATGGACAGCTCCATTAAGTATTCAAACTAAAGCAAAGTGCATTATAGGAAGAGATTATCCAAAACCAGGTCGGTACTAAGTCCTAGTCAACTTGATTGCTTTTGTTGCATTTTTCCAGCAGTTTGCATTTTCTTCTATAAGTTAGATGTTAGAGGATTTGTCATGGTTTTGCCTATGGCTACAAGTCAATACTTATATTTGTTTTGCTTTTTTGTTTCAGTGGTTTCTCATGATTCTGCCAGCAAAGAGTGCAAGAGAAAATTGGGTGAGGCATATGCATTAAATCAGAAATTGAATGGCAAGCTAAGCGAAGAAGATTTGAGGAGTTTAAAGAGAAAACTGGAGCAAGATCACAACCAAGTGCACAAAGGCAAAGAAAGAAGAAATTAATGCCACAACCTGATATAAGAAGTTTTGTTTTTTGAGCTTCAAATCCTTTTCATGCAGTCTGTTCATATTTCTAGTCTAAATTTGCGGCTGTAACACTCTTGACTCGTGATGACTAGGAATATATTATTTTAGAACTAATCAATTCTAGATAGCAGACTTGGCCTCACTCATAGTATGACTATGCTAGCTAACCCTACTTAGTGCAAACTTCTAGCTTTTTGGCGTAGATTAGAACTCTTTTGTGAAGTCTTTTACTGGGTCCTGAATGCAAGTACTTTTTATTTTGTTTATTATTGAATTGATCCGTAAACTTGTTCGCAAACCAGGTTTAGGCAACTTAATAGTGTACAGTTCAAACACATAGAAAGAGTAATACAGTGTGGTAGCATTAAACAAAAACTGCAGGACAATTTTTGAAACAACACATGAAAAAAGAGTGGAGCCTGATATACATTTTTATACGATGGAAACCTAAAGAACATGGCAAAACATCTGATATGTAATAAGAACTAGTACCTCTTTTTCTTTTGATTACAAGGGGTCTCATCAGCACTTGAACCCGAAATTGCGGTAACGCGGTTCATGAGAGGGTAAAGCTGCTCGAACCTTTGAACAGGGCAAGGCAGATAAATTGGTTTGGCAGTGTCGCCATTGGAATCTAAATCTATTTTGAACTCAAGTAGTAGTGCCAAAAATAATGTGGAAGACTGAAATCGGAGAGGAAGATCATAACTTTTCTGTTCCTCGCCAGTCGCACCCACAAATATTGGAAAACATGGTTCATTGGGTGCTATAGTCCATTTCTTCATCTTCAACCTCGACATGAGTCTCTTTAAGACTGATCTGGGAGACTTTGGAATAATTTTCATGGCTGCCATTCTTGAGATGAAAACATAGGAACAGAATATCTACTAAAGCACAGCATTATACAGTTTTTGTGGTGGATTGGATATTAAGTTTCCTAATCCTTATTAGTGGTAATTTGGTTTTGCTTAGACGTCTAATGGTTCATAAATATTTTCTTTAAATAAGAAATATATTTTGTTAATGTTAATCGTTATAATAAATCGCTAAGCCGGCGCTTATATCTGCTTTATGTATCCAGACACTGTAAAAGTATTTCAAACCTTGTATAAAAAGAGCAATTAAATTAAGCATTTATTTATTATCTCGCAAATTTAGGACTCAGTTTTTAAATCAAATTAAAGTGTGTTACTATTACATGTAAAAAGAGAGTCCAACCATGTTCTATTCTATTATATTTCAAAACTTTATGTTCTTATTTTTAAAGGAGAATTTTATCTTCATAATAATAATAATAATAAAGGAGAATTGTGCATTCAATTGCTTTTTGAATAAGTCAGTCCCCTAATTATAATGAGGCTTAAAATTAATTTTTTTGCCCGTCTTCCATGATTAATAAGATGAATAAAAGCTATAATCTATGAATGTTAATAATGAAAAATATCAAAATTTTATTTAGCTTAACTAGGAATAAAAAAAAAATGACCATTTTGTTTTTTATTTTGTCCGTTGATTGTTTACTATATCTTCTTAAAATTACTTTTACGAAAAAAAAAAGTTAAATTAGCAAATTTACTTTTAAAATATTAAAAATGGTACACATTTAAAGTTTTGGACCGTTTTTAAAATATATATATATATATATATATATATATATATATATATATATATATATATATATATATATATATATATATATATATATATATATATTGGACTAAAATTGTTTTAAAATATTAAAAATTGTACATATTTACCCTTATTATTATATAATTGGCTCAAATTTGTTACTAAAAATATCAAAACTCTAGATAAGTAAACAAAACCATACAAAACAAATTGATTGAAGTCACATAAATATGTTCCATGAGCATTGTAAATTGATAACATAATTTAACTCTAAAAAATGGTTAAAATTTCTTATTATCAAATATTTTCTGTTTATTTATTTGGAGTTTTGGTTATTTTGATAAGTTTACCATAATAAATTTTAAAGTTTCTCTAAGGGTTAAAATCGAGTGTCAATTTTCAGTGCACATATTGAAAGTTTATGTGACTTGAATTAATCTATTATGTGTCTTTTCGTTTGCTTATTTGAAATTTTATTACTTTTAGTGTTAAATTTAATCTAATTATAAATAATGAGGATATATATATATAATTTTTAATAATAATTTTAGCTCAAGTCAAATGCGTATCGTATTTTTATTGGTAGATAAAATTTGATCACTTTTTAATTTAAAGACGGAATAGAAAACTTTTAAATAATGAATTTTGGAGTTTAGAAACTTGGGAGTTTAAAAACGAATTGATTATTGATTAACAAAGCACTAGTCATTTGAATAATTTCAAAAAATGAAGCGATAAAAAGTCAACCAGCAATGAAAAGTAAAACCCTGAATTTCGCACGTATAAGTAAACCTCACACGTGCCCAACCAATCCCAACACACGCCCCAATACACTGGCACTGAAACCTCGTCGCCTCTTCCATTTTGGCATTGCTGCTCAGTTTCTCCATCTCCATTGAAACAATCGAGTCTCCGCCACACAGAATCAGAAGCTAAAACAGACTTAAATCCGTTATACAAACAGGGCGTGACCTGTGGTCAAAAGAGAACACAAAGGGTCAAAACCAGCTAAACATCCAAGATGTGGAGAAGAGCACTCTCTTCACAGCTCAGAACCCTAGCCTCATGCCGATCGGCTTCCGCCGCTGCCCGATTCGTTTCTCCCAAGCATCCCTGCATTTCCCCTTTGCCTTCGGTTTCTCTTTTCAATCGCTTTTTCAGCGAATCAGGTTCTTTTCTCAATCTCTGCATATCTCTCGTAGAGACAATAAAATCTGTCTGCATAATGTTTGGTTCCTTAAAATTGATTTTATTTTGCATTTTGTCTTACAATTGATGATGAATATTTACATGCTTGCGCAATTTTTAAATGTATTTTTTTTGTCCTTTTTTTTCCTTATCTGAAAGTTACATTTATTTAGGTATTTTAAGAGAGGATTTGATCATAGGTATTGTAGTTTTACAGCTGTTAATGCTACGCCGAAGTCAAATTGAGAAGAAAACGATCAATTATTAGCATGGATAGGAAAATACATATGCGTGCCATTTGTAAAAGCAGACTTTTCTCAGATTGTGTATTGATGAATTGGATTTAACTTATGATGAAAAATTCATTAAACATATAACTGGTTTGTCTATGGGTATCGGCTCAAGTACTAGTATATTTTTTTGATGATTAAATAATGTGGAATTCTTTTTGTGTTTAGTGGATGCTGCTTTGAAGCAGAAAGTTGAGGATGTAATGCCTATTGCTACTGGACATGAACGGGAGGAGCTTGAAGCAGAGCTTCAGGTACGTATTCTTGGCTTATATATTAATGGAAGAACTGAGAATAAAAAGAAAATTAAAAAAGAAAGGACCGTATTCATATTGGAGCTAATAAACCAGCAAGCCTTAGATTTTATGTGCTGGTCTCCGAGAAGTGAAAATCGAAAGTAAGCTGCAGTTAGTAGTGATAGATTGATAGTTTACTTGCATTCGTTGAGTAGTGGTTTGCGTGTTAAATGGTGCAAATACTTCTTGCGTACTTGGTTTTATTTTCCTCCCATTCTCTCAAAAACCAGACCATTATCTGTTTTCTTGTATCGTGCATTTTTTTTTTTTCAAAATCAGTAGATGTTTTCTGTAATTCAAATATAATCTTGAATATATCGCTTTTTTTTTTTTTTTAATAGGGGCAGGATATTCTGGAAATTGATCATCCTGTTGGTCCTTTTGGCACAAAGGTTAGTGGCTTGCAAGATTGAACTAGCAGGTGGATATGTTTTATTGTCTATTTAACAGCTAATATTGATCTTCATCAAGAGATATGCTGTGTGGTTATCTGTGGTTCATGGGTGTTGTATTTTCATATAAAAGCTGGTTTTCATTTGAATTCATGTCTGATTTCTCCTATATAAATGTTGCCATAATTCATGGTTGTATGATGCTCTTTTTTCCCTTATTGTTTTTGTTATTATTTTTCCTCAATTCTGGTCTGGATAGAAGTAGTCAGGGAGACTTTGCTTTCAACGTGATTTATTTCTAGGAATTATAACAGAGCTAATTTCAGTTGGTGTAAACACACATGCACAAATAAATTGGTAGGTGGGGTTCGATATTTTAGCTCTTGGCGTGTCAGCCCTTCTTCCATCACAGCAGAAAAAAGAAACACTAATCTTGTTGCCTATTTTTACTGCTCAATACCAAACGTACATTTCAAAAATTCAATTAAGCTAACATGCTAATTGGCCAAAAGTGCAAATTTGCCTCTAATGTTTGCTAAAAAGTGCAATTTTACCCCCTTAATAAAGAATTTTACCTCTCTTTTAACAGCTTTTTGACATGTAGCACTTGAACATGCATACACATCTTCCAATTTTAAAGCATGGAGGATGATATTGCACCAACTGTAAAATTAGGGGTAAAATTTCTCTTTCTGTCAAACACACTAGGGGAAAATTTGCATCTTAAGCCTATGCTAATCTCTTTAAACTTGATTGCATTTGATGTTGAAACATAATTATGTTCAAAGATTTGATTTTCTTAGGAAACACGAGTTTATTAAATCAGAGTTTCTTTTTTCTACTTCTTTTACTTTTCCTGAGCAAAAGTTTGGCAACTGGCAATATAAACCACTAGAAAGGTTATATTCTTGATTATTACAATTACTGATAATTGGGAGGGATGAACTGGGTAAGTTAGGTGGGTTCAACTTAGATTGTTTTAGGTTAGGTTCATTTCAGGTTTGAACTTCAACTGACAAGTTGACATGTGAGAATTTAGTTAAGATCATGAAGGTTTTTTAGATTAATTTTGTAATCTATTATGGCTTTTTGCAATTTTCTTTTCGGTGGTTGTCTTTAGTTCTGGGGAGTGTTTAGAGTTCAGTCATTTTATTATTTTGAGTCATACTCGGCTTTTGACCCACCCTGGCCTTACGTTTAGGGTTAGGTTAGTGGACTTGATTGGCTTAGAAATTGTCTCTTTGAATTCTTGGACATTTATTCAATATGTTGCCATAATGATTTGGTTCATGTAGAATGTTGTTTAGGTATTTATGTTTGAAGAAAGCCTGCATGGCTTACCCTTTTGTTTCTAAAATTCAGAAAAAAAAAAAAAATTGAGGAATAGCGAGCATTTGCTTTAAGATGGTAACTTCATTATTAGTTTATGAAATTGTCTTAAGGCCCAATGAATGAAGTACGAGTTTCTCTGTATGCTAGAAAATCACATTTATCTATGTTTAAATGAATGTAAACCCTACTAGGCTTCCTTTTTCATTTTTATATCTCATTTTCTAAGTTCGTGAAATTTTTGCATTCCCTTGAAAAAAATGTCTTAAATCTAATTAACCTTTCTATTTAAATCCATTATGATGCATTTACTTATTCATTATTGTTGTTGAAACAAATACATAACTAATAATTATAAAATGTTTCCAGTATAAATAGAAATTAAATTATAATTTTATCAACAACAGTCATGCACATTACATGACATTGTTATCATAATTAATTATAATGTTATTGCAAACTAATTGTTAATCATTACCATTATTCTCTTGCTTATCTTTTTTTTTAATTCATTTTTCAGATAAATGATTTTTTTTATTTTGTCTTATATATATATATATATATATATGAATGACAAATATAAAAGTGAATTTTCCGTTTGAAGCTATTTATCACTTAATTTAAATTAAGAACAACGAAATACTACTTTTCACAATCAGTTAATGTTGCACATTTATATTATTTATTATTAGACATTTGATATTTAAATATGAAATACATAAATAAGCTTCTTTTATTAAAATTTTGAAAAAAAAAAGACAATTCATGTGTCATGCACAAGCACCAATCTATTACTTGTCCAGTAAAGAGATTCTATATGAAAATATTGTTTGTTTATCAGTTACATTGTAGAGGTATTTAGACTTTGGGCATCACCATGTGCTGGCTTGGGTCTTGCAACAGTCCAGTCAACCTGTACCTAGCACTGGTCCATGGTTCTGCTGGCGCAAACTTAATCAGAAATAGAGATGAACTGGTTCTATTATGGGTATGCCTGGAACCAGGCCCACACCAGAACACCCATTTTTGGCTGGTTCGTGTTGGTGATTGAAAAAAAAAAGTGAAAAAGGCTACATTTCGTGTTTGGCATCCTGTTTCCGCTAAAATCTCATTCCAGAGGCCTATTACTTGGTCAGAAAATTCTTGCTGAAAATTAAGAATTGTTAATTTGTTGCACTGTTTTGGGGCTTAAATTTGAATTTCCTGCAAGGACAAGGTTCTCCAGGACTCTGTGCAGCCATTCTTCTTGAATGGGCAGTTGAATTCTCAACTATACAGTACTTTCATCATTAATGTTAGCAAATATCATCTATATTATTTCTTGCTATTTAAATTTTAAATGTATACATTTGCTTTCCTTCTAGGATGCACCGGCTGTTATTAAGTCTTACTATGACAAGAGAATTGTTGGTTGTCCTGGAGGTGAAGGAGGTGAGTGTGTGTGCGTGCACTTCCTTGACTTAAACCAAAGTATTGTGTAGTACATGTAAATTAAATTGGTATGTTTGCTTGTCTTTGATGACAGAGGATGAGCACGATGTTGTCTGGTTTTGGCTGGAGAAAGGCAAGCCCCACGAGTGTCCAGTGTGTTCACAGTACTTTGTGGTAAGTGAGGCATCAACATTGGGATTCCTATAATCGCAGGGTTTCTGTGAGAATGCATCTTGATTTGATCATTATATCTGGTTTTAGATAATAGATTTTTCCCTAGATTTGAATTGTACGCATCATGCTGTCTGTCATGTACAGAACTCCAGGTAATTTAAGTAGGTGGTGCACTAGCGATCTGTACCTTATCTCTGAGTTAAGAGATGTGTGATGTTCTTTGCTGGATATTGTGTTGCAGCAAGGGATCGGGAGTTCCGTAATAGTTGTCCATTTGGTTATTGTAATTGACGGATTCACCTGCATGATTAATAGACATGGCATGAATCACCAAACAAAAATATTCAATGATGAATTATTCACACACAAGTGTATTTATAATCCTTTTTGAGAGTGATTAGTAAATTAATAGATATGCTGTATCTGTATCATCAACTTTAACGGAAGACAAAATCAGCTACTTGTAGAACCTCTACTTCAACTTTATACTGGTGCAAGACATTATTATAGTTTAAAGATGCTGATTCAGATCACAATTAGAAAATCTCTTACGGAATTCAGTGAGCTTAATGCTTGAGTGTGTTATTACTTTTAATACTTTGCCATCAAATCTTGTCTATGCTGAATTTTCTAGGATGCTTCCAAAAATATGCACTTATCTAATTATTTTGTTGATGATTAACAGCTGGAAGTAGTGGGTCCTGGTGGACCACCAGATGGACATGGTGACGACGAAGGTCATCACTAGTTGCAGTTTGTGAATTTTCCTCTTGGAATAAAGTGTGGGAAGATTATGAGACGATTTTCAGAATACAATGCAGAATCGAAGTTGAAAGTCTTGTTTGGTTTTCATTGGTCCTTTTTATGTGTATGGCTGTAGTTTTTGCAGCGAAATCTGATGGTATCTCATTTGTGGATATGTAGACATAGTGGCCATATATTGATGTAACCATGGATTTTGTTAGGCGTTTAATCCATTGCCAAATAATTGAGGGCTACACTTCTATTCTTTCATGGAACTTCTTCGTCCTTGGTGAAAGGGAATCACAGAATTTTTGCCTTGGATTTGCCATGTTCTACTTATTTCCTAGTTCCACCACGTGTTATTCGTATGTTTCATCAATCAAGGGCATGGCAGTTTGGTTGGCTGTTATTATCATACCCACCTATATTATGAGAATAAATGGCTTGTTATGGATATTCTATTCACATTTGGAATCTCAATGTATGGTCTCAATTTCTGGCTTAATTGCTGTTGATAGATAATATGGAATGTTTTTGTGATTTCCTTCAGCGGAGCTGTTGCATGGAAAATGAGCAACAGTTGGAGGCAAGTTCTTCACTTGCTGGTTGCTAGGACTGGTATTTCTCTACTTTTACATGACATTAACAAGCTTTGCTTTTCTGTTATTTTCTATTGTAGCATTAGTAAGTTACGAATATATAAGTTCCAATGGAAACTATTATATCTCTTGTGCCGGCTGAACGCAAGAACACCCTTCATGGCTTTAGAACATATGTTCTTCTGGGGTGCAAAGAAGTTTCAGTTTCGAGTAATGATTGGGCATGCAAGTGCTGATTTTGCGCAACAATGTAAATTGCCGCTTTAAAAATAAAAAAGTATCATTTATTATTTATTTATTTATTTATTTATTTATTATTATTATTATTATTATTATTATTATTATTATTATTATTATTATTATTATTATTATTATTATTATTATTATTATCATCGAATGGACGGTTAAAGCTTTTCATATTTAGATATTTATTTATTTATTTTCAGCAAGTTGGCATGAGATGCCAATATTCCTGCCCATCACTCGTCAATGTGGCCTAAGAAATTCTAATTTGTTCACGTTAAAATTGGGTTTACATATTAAAAAAAAAATTGCAGGGATGAGAAAAAAAATTCAGGTCTAAAATCAACTGATTTTAGATTTAATTAAATCAAAAATTTAAGGTTATAGTCTTAGTTTTAGTACATAATTTTTTAATAAAAAATATTGAAATTATTTTCGTATTACAATTATTCATCAATTACAAGTGAATAAGCATTCTATTGTTAATTTTATGTTGGATATATTCAATACTAATAATTAATTATAAAAATTGTCTTTTTTATTTTTTTAATGGATATTAAAAATATTTTGTATTTTTTTTATTTTCTTTGCATTTTTAACTATAAAATACAAATTTTTATAACATTAAAATTCATATAATTTATTAATTTTATTTGTAAAAGATTTCTAATAGTTAATTAATAAACTCATTAGAAAAACCAGTTAAAAATCAAAACTGACATAACAATTAATGAAAATTAATAAACTGATTAATAAATTAATAGACCAGTTAAACAGTACTTGCTCACCCTCACCCAGAAATGTGTGTTTTACTTATTTGTTTATTTTGTATGTACAAATATTCAAATACAGGTATTTACTAGGTTTAAAAAAAAGGTACAAAGAATACTAACAAATCATTATCAATTATGATGCACTTGAATATGCTTTAAAGTTTAAACTAAAAGTGTCTTGAATGGAATCCAAAAGAAGCATCATATGTTGAGGTAAATGGAAATTTATACAACATGTTGGTTGATTCACCCATTATATATTACGTGACAATGTTAAACATGATGTAATTTTCAAACGAATTTGTGTTAAATCATAACACCAACTATATATATATATATATATATATATATATATATATATATATATATATATATATATTATTTAGAATTTAGAAATAAATGTTATCAATGAATTGTATATACGTCTGTGCGAACTGTGCATGCCTGCAGTATAGAACAAAAGAAAAATCATTCAGAATAAAAAAAAATGATATATTCCAAAAACTTTAGGCAAATGGCAATTTTGGGAGCACGAGATAAATATTATAGGAAAAGGAACCGTGCAAAATTAGTACCTTGTTGTAGAAGAAATGTGATTGGAATCTAAACAGAATTTATTCAGAATTCACTGCTCACAATCTTCCCCGATGCCAAACCAACCTCAGCTTCTATATTCCATGGAAATTATGTGGAGTTTTATATATAAATACAAAATCTTTTCCTTTCTAGATGAATCAGGTTTCCTCTTATTTCACTACTTGTCCATTCCATCAAATCCATAATCTCAATATCATCTTTCCCCCCACAGTATCATATACTCATAATCTTATTATATATATATCGAGATTTTCTTTTTCTTTTGTTTTTTATTTGATTTTGTTCAGAGAAAAATGATACCCCAATAATAATTCTTTTTGACGGTTGCTTAGGAAAAGCTTGCTTTCTTTTATTGATGAAAAAGACTCGTATTACAGTGAAAACCACACGTAATGTTACATTGATTTGGTTTGTGGCTAATTCTAGGGTTAATCACACGGTAAGTTTTGGACGTATGACCTACTTAATTATCAAAAAAGTGAAAGAAAGAAAAAAACAATAAAAATACATAATAAATTATATAATCTTTGCATGAAAAGTTATTTGATTAAAAAAAATATTTCAAATTCTATTAGAAATTTAACATGGCATACCATTTAACGTCCACATCTTAAAATAAAATGCAATATGTTGCAATACACATCGATGGTAATCCATATAATACAGCTTTTATAGTAAAAAAATTACTTTCATTTTTCCTATTAAATTTTTTTTCATGGATAAATAATACGTAACTTATATTTTTTTAAAAAAAATTACATGAATACATGCTAGTATGAACTAAAACATATCACTTTCCGATAGGTTTAGAGCTTAAATGGTAAACCATGTTGAATTTTTTTATAGAATTTAGAGTGTTTTACGGCTAAAATGATTTTTATTCAAAAATTACATAATTCTGATATTTTTTTTGTCACAAAAAATTCTTTTGTCACTTTTTAATAATTAAGACATAATTTCAATAAGCCACAATGAAATTAACCTCTAATTCTACGCTTAAAGTTAGTGTATATATAAAAACATTTTTAATTTAATTATCCAAATACATCTTAATCATACCAATAAATTTTTAATTTCATTCCACCTTACGAGATAAAAATTTAATTTAATCATACCAATAAATTTTAGGTAACGATTGATTATAATAAGAAATTCAAATTAAATTAAACAATTTAAATTAGGCGGCAGCAGCCACTGATCAATGGTTTAATTATTAACCCAAAATTGGTTTGAACTTTGAAGCATCAAACCTCAACAGCAAGGCAGTGTTTGGCGGCCCTCATTTATGTTTATTCTTTTTGCCTATTTCTCTATCTTTGTGAATAGGAAAAATCTTTTGCTGCAAACATATATAATTTGAACACAGAAAATTCACAATCTTTATAAATTAATCTTTGTCCCTATTTCTCCTCACAAATATCCCTCCAACTAGCTTCAATATTCTATCTATTCTTTATTTTCTTTCAAGAATCATTTCCAACCTGTAAATCATCAAAATTGGCTAATATATTCTTTTAACCTACCTATGATGAGATAACCCTAAATTACTACTTTAGTCCACATTCACTAATTACTTTATTTTATTTTCCTCAAATTATAACTTAATAGCCAAACCTAATTAAGCTAATTTGGTATATGGTTCACAAATGTCTAGTCAAGAAGCGATAGCCAGCTTCTAAACTTGACAAGTATTCATCCACTTTATTCATAATGTTGAATTTAGAACCTCTAGCTAGTGTCTGCTATAATTATTCAACTTGGAAGCCAGCTTATGGGAGGAGTATAAATTAATCAAATACTTGTATTTTATTAGGGTATTTGTATACATCAGATAATAAATTAATTATTTTTTAAAATTTTTCTAAAACAGACTCAGTGCCAGCAGCATCTGTTGCTAAGTATAATCCAATTTTATACTGATAAAGATTGATTCTTCCTACATTGAGTGTAGATTGTAATGAAGGGGTTGACAAATTATAAAAGTTGCACCTCAAAAGTTGCAAACTTTTTTCCCACAAAGGAAGGAAATTTGCTCTAATTAATAATTATCTAATATTTGATTGACTTGAGCAAGGAAATCTGATGCCACCATTTACTGCACTAACCAGTAGCTCTTTGCCAATTCAGCAGTATTATTCCAAGTGTTTAGTCAACTAATTAAGTATTAGAGTTTGTCATCATAGAACCTAAAATGTCTTATTAGGTGTTTAACCCTATAGATAAAAGGCCATCCATCATCAATTCAGTGGGACAATGCCGTATGTCTAATTCTTAAAACTATATAAAATGGGAGATGTTCATCAAGTTAGAGTATCTTTATTAACTAATAGATAGAATTTATCACTTTTTCATCAAAATAGAATAATTATATTTTAAGTGAACATTATTAATGAACTTTATAATTGGTCTGATCGTCAGTAGTAAATTAAAAAGTATTAAATTTTATTTTTTTAGTGACATTTATAAAAATAATATTTTAATCAAATGGCTCAAATTGTTATGTAGATATACTGAATGAATACTTTAAAATTTAATATCGTCAATTACTCAATTTAATCGGTTCAAATTTACCGGTCCATGCTCAATTGCTCACCTTTACCCTAGCTAGAGCTATTGAGATTCACTTAATTTGTAGACTATGGAAACACTTAGTGGTGGATACCATATCAAAACTTATCTTCCTCAAGATAGGATATTTGCAAATTGGCTTAGATTTTAGAAAAATTTATCCACCACTCAAGATTAAGCAATTCATATTCATATTCCATTAATTACTGTTTGTGATATTTGATGCTGAATTTTGATTGAAAACTTGAGGTAGGTCCGCACACAAAACAATTTTATTTGGAGAAGTTTGGAGTTCAAACTCTCCTTATATCTATTAAATAATATTTTATTGAAATGACACCCATAAATAAAGGGATTCCTTTACCATTTATCAAATAATATAGAAATTAGGTTCCATAAAACCTTTAACAATTTAAGGAAACTTAAATTAAAAATCTCACTCATTTTTCAATTTTGCAAAAGTGAGGCTTGCATTTGGAAGCTAAAACACAATGTTAGATAATTAATTAAGTTCAATAATTCTTTTAATCACTATTTGGTGTTCAAAACTCGACTGTATGATTAATTTAAATTTATACCTCGCATATTTATAAAGAATAAAAAATATTCTTTTAAATATTAAAACATAATTAAAATATAAATTTAAAATCTCTAATTAAGGAAAGGAAAGACACATTCCCTTTCATGTTTTTAGATGAATGTTTTTTAAGGACTTCAATTGTGAAAATGATAAAAAGAAGAATTTAAAGGGTTGTTTGGTCTGAAAATAATAATTATAGAGAAGGACTGATTTTTGGAATTATTACATGCTTATGGTGTCCCTCTTAATGAGTATAAACAAACAAAAGTTTAATTGGTGGGGGCCTAAAGGACTGCAACAAAACAAATATAGTGGCAACCACAAAGAAATAAAAGTTCACATGCTTTTTTCCCATGCCTTTATATATATATATATATATATATATATATATATATATATATATATATATATATATATATATATATATATATATATATATATATATATATATATATATATATATATTTGTCAATAATTCAAATAAATTCAATAATATTAGAAAATCATAAATATCAAATCAATTAAAAGTTCACTCCAAATTTCAATCTCAATGGCTATGGATATATATCTTTCTGGTACATATCATGTTTACAATTTTAAGAAGCTCCTAAAAATCCTAAATGAGAAATTTTATTTCATCACTTTCAATTTTGAAATATTTTTTTATGGAGCTTTGAAATATGTTAAAAACTATAAACTCAGACAGAAATGAAGAAATCTAAGCTTTGCACTAATATGTAATACATTTTTTTAGAGATCATTTAGGCATAAATTCATCATTAATTTACAGCAATATCATACGTAACTTCTCTGAAAAATTATTATGTTTATGATTTTGTTATGCTAATTTTAGTGTTTGGAAATGTAATTCATAAATAATTTTAGTTCTAATTATAAATTAATTTTGACATTAACAATAAACAAAAGCCCACCGAACTAAAACCCTATTTCCCATGGCTTCCATGAGTCAATGAGTGCATCCATTTCATTAGGTTTTGTTTACTTGTCCGTGGGAAATGGAGGCTTGAGACTTATCTCAGCATTGTGGTTAATGGGTATCTATCAATCATGAGAAATTCATAAACAAATGATTGATGAAAAGGATATTTTCTTTTACAGACCTGGATTATTCTCTCTAGTTTTCAGTAATATTCCTGAACGCTGTGGTTTATTGTTGTTTTTGTTGCTGACAGTTGAGGGATTACTTTATGTGAGTTTTAATTTTAATTTTAATTTTAATTTTTTTTTTCTCCCACAAGTATAGATTCTCTCTATGTTGCAAATCTCAGAGCCTCCTCTCTTTCCTAGCTGTGGGGCTTATGAATGGCTGATTATGCTCTTCTCTGCTTTGATTCTCTCTGTTCTTGAAAAGATTTTCTGCTTTTTTTCTGTCCTTGTCTTTTTTACCTCTCCTTTTGATGGATGCCTTCCCCCTTTTGAGCTTCTACGTGGTTTCAGCCTCCAGTATATAGCTGCTTGTACGCACTACATAGATTTCTAGTGAAAGATATGCATATTCACTTGTTTTATTCCTTTTCCACTCTATAAATAGGTATTGTTTTTCTGGGTTTTCTTCATTGTAGCATCTCCTCTTCCCCCATTCACTGCCATAGGTGGCCATTGTTGTTCCACCATCAAAATGAGCTATCAACAACATCCTTCCATGGGTTCTGGTTTGTTTCTTCATCCCTTTGTTGTCCTTTTTTTCATTTCATTATTCCATCAAAATATGGATTTTTTTTTGTAATTAATCATGCAAATTCTTTTATTGGGTCTTCAAATTTTGTTTCTTTTTTTTTTTTCAATTTAACTTCCATAAAAATGCGTGTTGAATTTTCTTGGTTGATATTCAAGATTTTGTACCCTCTATTGTGTTGGTGGCTTACCTGCTCACTTTTGCAGGTAGCAGAGCTGCTAGAAGAACCTTTGAATTTGGAAGGACTTATGTGGTAAGGCCTAAAGGGAAACATCAAGCTACCATAGTCTGGTTACATGGTCTAGGTGATAATGGCTCCAGGTACCGCAGCTACTTTTTTTAATTAATCTTTATGTTTTTTTAGATTATATAATAGATGTTCTGTTTTCATTCAAAACCAGTTTTATACTTTAATACTCTTTCTCTATGGAAGCAAATCAAATTTCTGTTCCTGTAAATCAAATTTATAGATATTTTTCTTTCTGAGAACTTAATCTGATAAACAGTATAAGACTAGTGGGAACTAAATCATTAATGACGGCGTATGGTGTTCTTTTACCAAGTTAGTAATTTTATCATTTTTCCTTTTGTATTAAGTGTAATTTGTTGGGTTGAAATGGTGAGCTTTAGGCTCCTAGGACGAGAGAAAAAAAAAAGAGGAAAAGATCTTAGCTCGTGTCAACACAGCAGCATAATCTTTATTGCAGGGGTCCATATGATGTCTGTTTTTTCTTTCTTTTTCTTTTCTGATGTTGAGCTCCTTTGCTTTCAGATTCTTATTCGAATAAATTTAATAGGGATTGAGCAGCGGCGCCGTGAAATGATATAGACTTTTTCTCTATTGTTCTCACATAAGATGCCAAGTTCAAGTTTTTTTAAAACTAATTGTTAAAGTGGTATATGCCATATTCATGAAATAGGAACTATAAGTTCATTTAATTAATTATGACAACTGAACCATCATAGTTGGAATTTTACTGGAGGATATATACACATATAATTGCTATTGATCATTTTTAAAATCTTATATATCGGAATGCTTAAAGGAGGATTCAGTGAATGATAATCACCAATCCAATCAAAATTTGCGTTCTTTTAGTTGTTTTTTATTTGCACGGTTTTGTTCAAGTATTATAGTCTCAATTTCTGAAAAAGTTGTAGATTGTCAACTTATGAGCAACTGTTGCTTCCACTTTAAAACGCATTCTCAGTTTATAAAGGTTTATTATCCTGATGCTTTCCAGTTTCCAAGTTTAACCACAATCTCATTTTATCCTCCTTTTCTTTTTTTTTTTTTTTTTTTTTGCAGCTGGTCCCAGCTCCTGGAAAGCCTTCCTCTTCCAAATGTAAGCATAGTTATCTTGGTTGTTCTCGTGTATTTATGCATTAACACTTCTTCCTATCAGTGAAATAAGTTTATTAATATTTCTTCTCCCTATTTTGTTTTTCTATAATAATTTGTTATGCAGATTAAATGGATTTGTCCAACTGCTCCTACCCGTGCTGTGACACTTCTTGGTGGATTTCCTTGCACTGCATGTAAGATCAGTCCCTTCGATAGTTAAATCCAACTTTTCATTGCTTTTATACCAAGAGGAAAGTTTCTGAAAAGCTTGTGTAATTCATGCAGGGTGTGATGTGGGTGAGATTTCAGAGAATAGTCCTGATGACTGGGAAGGGTTAGATGCTTCAGCTTCACATATCGCAAATTTATTGTCAACAGAGCCAACTGATGGTACTTTGAAGCTTAACTTTTAGCAATTACCTGCTTGCTAACTTGCAGTCCTTGTTTTTATTTTTTTCCTGTGTAACCTTCTGTAGAGTTCACATAGTTATTCTGCCTGTTTATATATGTATTCTTTACCTGTTTATAACAAATTAAAGTGACCAATGTGACTGCTATCTGTTTTGCCATGGGACGATTCGCCTTTGCTTATATCAGCTTTTAAATTGAACATGTAAAGTTTTAGTTGGCCTATTGTGTTACATAAATACCAATTCTACTCATTGAATTAGTTCAAACTCCATGCACCTTACCCTTTCTGGGTTTTTTTTTTTTTTTGTGACAGTTAAAGTTGGTATTGGAGGATTCAGCATGGGTGCTGCAACAGCACTTTATTCTGCAACTTGTGCTGCCATGGGACGATATGGAAATGGCAATCTGTATCCTATCAACCTCAGGGCAGTTGTTGGACTAAGTGGTTGGCTTCCAGGTTCTAGGTATCCTATCAACATACAATACTTTGCTTAAGACGAGCCAAGTTAAGAAATAACTATGACGTATGACCTTAAATTCTCTCCTGATGGATTTCCCTAGTAATTTCTGTATCATGCTTCAGACGCACATCAAATGAAGAAAATGAGTACCATATGCATATATGGATGAGTATACACATTTATCAATGTGTAATACAAAGAATAATTATAAAACTGTGTTTGTGTAGAAAACTTTCCCATATTTTCTTGTTAAGAGTTTGTTACAACTTGCAATGCAGGAACTTAAGGAATCAAATAGAAGGATCACATGAGGCAATGAGGCGTGCTGCATCCTTGCCCATTTTACTTTGTCATGGCACATGTATGCATCTCACCCTCTTATGCCGTTTTTTAAAGTACTTTAAAACATATGGATGATATATGTAGAGAAATCTGAATAAGATACAGATCTGTGATAACATAATTGGGAGAAGCTTTTAAAAATGTTGACAGCAAGTGGTGAAGCTTATTCCACTTACCCCGTACATGCATCTAACTTGCAATTCATGGAAGCTTGAGTGCCCATAGAATCCTATTGTTATCCAATACTATGCTCGGACTTCAAGCATATGAATCTAGCTTACAAAATTATAATTTGAAGCAGATCATGTTCACGATCATCATTATATATAACAGATCACATGTTCATTGCCATTGCAATTAGAGGTCATATCATAACTCAACTATTGACTAAAATGGACTATGCATCTAAAGGATCAAACAAGTTCCATTTTAATTTAATCTTTATGGAATATGTCTTTTGCAGGTGATGATGTAGTACCATACAACTATGGAGAGAGATCTGCCCAAGCCTTAAATTCAGCTGGCTTTCAACATCTTGCATTCAAACCCTATGACGGGTAAATAATCAGTTTAATCTTTATGCATCGTGTAATTAACAACTGCTAATTGGTCCCACAAAGCAATCATTCTCGTGTATTATTTTGAGCTTGCAGGCTTGGACATTACACAGTGCCTAACGAAATGGAAGAGGTTCGCAATTGGCTCACAGCAAGGCTGGGACTGGAGGGGTTGCGCTAATGATTTTGAGCAGAGAATCACTTTTCCAGTAGAGGATAAAGAAGGGGAAACAATAATATAGAAGGGAACAAAACGGAATTATATATGTAGGTAGTAAATAGAATGGGTATATGGTATAGATTAATTAACCTACCTAATTCCTTTCGTCTTCTTTCCTTTCCTAAAAATAAAAGCTTCTGGATGTGTTTTTCCCCCTTCATTTGGGTTGTAGGATTTATCAGGAAGGGGTCTACTCAACTCTGCTCACTGAGCATTTTGTATTTGTTTAATTAATATCAATCTACTGGTTTGGCTCATTATTATTCTCTCTCACGCATAGATGCTGATCAAGTTGCTTGAAACTATAAACTCTTATTTCTTGAAACTATAATCTCTTATTTCCTTTTGCCTCGTATAAAAATAAATAGCCAAGCTAACTCGAAAAAAAATACCAAAAAACAAATGCAAAAATACCTATGCTTCTAGAAATAATGACCTAGTTGTGCCTAGAAAAATCCCAGGCTCTAGAAAAAATTGCTACTAGCTTTTACCGACTCCTGTAACATCATCTAAAGAAGGAAATGATGGCACAACAGGCAAATCTGATTTGCCGGAACTTCTCAACTCCTCTGAAGAGCTTGATCTTGAATCTTGAGATTGAATTTTTGGAGAAAATACCGGTTTCCGATTTGGAGAACTACCTTGCACTGCCTTCAATGGGGTAGAAGTGTTTTTAAGGATACCTGGTCTAGCATCATCCTTCAACATGTTATAAAAAGGGCTGTCTGAATTAAGCTCAGACAGGACCTTTCTTACATTTAACTTTGGTGTGAGACTAGTGGGCGAATACTGACTATAATAATAACCAGTTGATGACTGGAGGCCAATTCCTTGATGTGCTTGAGCTTGTGAAACTTTCGAATGGTCCTCTATATCAAGTGAAGATGAAGTAGCCCCTAGTCCTGAGAGATGATGAGATAGTGGACTCAATGACTCATGTCAGGAAATTCTTCCCATTTTGAAGAAAACAGATGACCTCTTCCTCCCTTAATAAAATCATCTTGAGCTTCGAAACTATCCATCGGCTCACGAGATGGACTCTCCCATTTTTCTGTTCTTCTGTACGTTGATTCTGTGATTTCATCATCAAGAAATAATTTTAAGAGTAGGAAAAAAAACAAAAAATTGAAAGGTAGTTAAACAGGGCAAAATAAAAGCCACAATTATAGGGAAAGTGACATGTAACAGGCATTATGCATATACATATTGACACTTCAGATATAAATGGTTATTTTTTTCTCTACTAAATTTTTTCGCTTAAAAAGCTCAAACATGTCAAATACGTTATCACTTAAAAACGAGGCCAAATAGCCTAGAGACATATTTCACACCTGACTTTCTGCCAAAAGCATTGTTACAACCTTCGCACCGGCATCCGGTAGAGCATCCAACTCCAGCCTTAAAATCAACAAGAAAACGTTGATAGTGTCAACATAGATAAAGATAAAAGTTATTCTATCTACAAATGATCAAGCTTAATCATAATAATAATGGTTGGAAGGCCCTGTAAAAATAATCAGAAATTTATGATAATGCTGTTGGAAGAGAAAACGGAACACCAGAGATTTTTAAGAAATGCTGATAAAAACCTGATAACATTCACAATATTTTTTAAGACACTTTGACTTCTTGCAATTGCACCCTCTTTTATGTCTGGCCGACGAAGGTGTCGTCCAGCTCCCTTCTTCCTGAAAATTGTTCTTATATGAATAATATTTCTTATATTTTCAAAGCTATAGAACTATGTAAATAACTTGAGAAAGAAAGATTACCACTATATTTGCTGGAGAGCTTGTGGCCGGCTTAACAACCTTTGGAGCAAAAGCCAATGGATTACGGGCTTCAATTTGTTGTCGTGTATCAAGAACTGTGTCTTCATAATCAGGCCTGTTAAAGCAGTTTTCACATGCACAGCTATCGAGACAATAAACTCCAGCTGCAAAGCACTCGCAATAACTGCATTATAAAAAAATCGTGGTTGACGCAAATGAAAAACAAGACTGATAGTTTGAGTTTGCTACTTTTCATTCTTACTGATGGACAATCTTTGAAAATTTGCAGGTTCATACCAAAGGCTTTTGTTCTTACTCCATTAGAAAGGTCTATGTAGGCTGCCCAAGTTGCCTTTAAAAGGGCTGAAGATGAATCATGCTAGTAGAAATGCAACAATGGAGCTAGAATCACTTACAGTTTCAAACATTTTGACCTTTTACAATTGCAAAGTTTGCAGCCCTCGCTGTCATTGATGTGTTTTGACCTTTTCCTAGATGCACAAAAACCATTACAGACATAAGCAACGGAGAAAGTAAAATTAATAAATAACAATCAAAATGTTCCAAGACAAAGATTTAAATATTCACATGCCTATTTCTCTTGGGGCTGCCTTTGTTTAACTCTGGGAACAGGTCAGTGTTTGGTGAAGTGAATGTCCTCCCTTCATATGGAACTAGGTGCTGTGGACATGGTGTCAATAAAATAGAATCACATGGAGGTTTCATGCTGAACGTAGGATAACTGGAAGATACCACTACTGCAGAAGCTTGGCTCTCCTGCTGATAGTCTTCTAGTTGACTGTAAATATCCCTGGTGGCAGATGAGTTTGAGATACTGCCCGGGTCCTGTGCTGAGCTATGGTTTCTATCACACAGTTGCCTCTCCTCTTGTGCATTCTGATTACCAGGCAACTTGTTTGCAGTCAAATCTGAGCCCAGTGACAGAGATCTGGTGATACTTCTTAAAGGTAAACCTAAACCAGATGGAATATACATTGATCTGTCACTCACAGAATCTTGAGTTGATAGAACAGATTGAGAAGGGTAGAAGGTGCCCAGGAAAGTTTCTGTCTGGTCATGACCACATGACTGCCAACTGCTCGAGGTCCCACTTGATTCAAAACGATGTGGAACCATAATCTCAGTATTTGGAAGGGCTGCAGATGAGCTCGAATTGGCCGAGTCTCGATTCTCATTGTCCGTTAGCTTGCAGCCCATTGCTCCTCCAAAATGTAGATGCCTATTGACACCAGAGTGACGCTGATCACCCACCTAAGCATTTGATCACAAAAGTTATTTTACAGCTAGGAACTTTGAAAGATTAAGAAAATCTTTTTGGCAGGACTTACTTTGCATAAAAGAAGTACTACAAAATTGAATATTTCATTATAAACAAGAAAATTCCATGGTTATCAAGAATTATCATTTCAAAAGATAAAACAAATAAAAGTATAGCATAAAGTGAATTTCAAAAGAAATGTTTCGCAAAGCAATGAATGAAATTGATTGTTCAACTCCTAGAAGTAGACTCATTATTAGTTCGTGCATTAAAACTTGTGCCTAATGCTTCTTTGTAGAACTTGGGAAACTTTCTAAGAAAATGTTTAGAAATGCTTGGTGTTCATAATGCATTGATGCAACATCTTCCTCAACATGAAAATGCAGACAACCCAAAATGTTTATATCCATTTCCATACATGGCCAGATGTAATTCACTAAAATTAGAGTGTTTTGCATATTTGTGGAGCAAAAGAGAAACCAAATTAGTAATGCAAAAAAACACATCACAAAGGGTACCTGAAGCTGCAAGATAAATTTAGATATTTACAACTTTATGATTTTGAAGGGTTACTTTATGACTGCTTCTTTTCGCTGTTGTAAAAACATGGTAATGCAATTCATTCTGCGTTGTCGGTTATGCATATCCATGGACTCTCAGAAATTCCACAAAGAATAAATGTTGACACATGAAACATATGACAGTTCCATATGGAGGGAGAATTTGAGAATAGCAAGATGGTAATTGAAAGTCCAAGACATAAGCTTGTCAGCGCTCCTCAGACAGCAAGGAAGAGTATGTGCTCACCATTTTTCTTTAATTCTCAGAGGCTTCTTCATGGCATATTGAGGTTCAACTTAAATAATATAAGACTTCCAAGCCAAATGAGTTCTACCGAGTCCCAACTAGCAGGGAAATTCTCAAGGAAGTTTATGAGATGATTTTCTTTTTTTTTTTTTTTTGAAAAAAAAAATTAAATATCATGTGCAGCGAGTCTTTTTCACCAACACATTGCTGTAGTAAATGAGATAATGAAAACCATAGCTGTAATTTTTTTCAATTTCTGAAATCATTTCAAACATCATTAAGACTAAGTACTTTTGTTATGATATTGACTTAATTCAAGATATAAGGTTAACTCAATTAACAACTAAAGGAACTTAATGAATAGCACAAACTTTATTTACATTTTGGGAAGTAAATGTAGAAATTTAATCCAAAATTGACTATCTCATTAAGACCATAACTACACACATCGAAAGAAGTTATCAAAAGGAGCAAACCTATCTACATAGAAAATTGGAAAACATATCAAAACACCAAATTTTATGATCCAATGATCATGTATCAAACACAGACTAATTTTTACCTCAACAGATCCTCTCGCGGCTGGTCTTGAACTCTGATCTGAATCGTTGTAGCCCTCAATACGCTGCAGAGATTGAGGAAATGAGAAATTTTAAACATAAAATGCTTTGTTAAAATTTCATACGTTAATTATTATTTTATCTGAGATGTAGATAACAAAACTATATTCAGTTAATCACCTGAGGCACATATTGCTCATGACATTGTGCTTCAAAACCAGGGCCCAGAAACATATCAGACCGAGTAATATTATTAGGATTGGTGATGGCATCTTCGTGGCTACCGAAACTGCTGTTTAAGACTTTAGGCATATCAATTTCTTGTTGCGGGCAGAGATCAGATGAGTTTGTACGGACATCCATATTTGGATGATCAGCCAAATATTGTGAAGGACTGTGAGTTTCATCTTCCTTATGAACAATCTCTGTTTTTAAATGGCCATCACTTTGTACATAAACTTCTGAATCTGCTGCATTCATCTCCGAGCTGTCATCATCAAATTCTTCAGTTGGTACAACTAGTATGGTATATTTCAAGAACTGTTGAAGTACAATACTTTTCATGCTTAGCATCATCACTAAATTCGAGCATGGATTAAGTCTCGAACCTTTTCGGGGTACTCATCTCTCGCACCTCCATTCGCGGGGATGTGAACACAGGCGGTGGAATAGAGAAGTTAATATGAGTAAACCCTTGGCAGTATCGTTGTGGCTTAATCGACTTAAGAGGAGAGAGATCTCGGTAAAGATGATATGAAGGGGATTCCTGAAATCAAAATAGTTAATGTAAAGAACCAACTAAATCGATTTCATTACTATCAAACTTCCCATTTCCTTTTCAGTATTAACATTGGCATGCACTAAGGTTCAAATTCCTTCCCCCCTTCAAAACAAAATGAAGAATCTTTAAGTTTTTGTATGCAAAATCTTTCTCTGGTTTCAATTCTAATTTCATTTCTCCTATTTCCTCAGCAACCAAAGGCACTCATATAAGATCAAATATCTTGACTACAAAGAAACAAGATTGCGAGCCCCTAAAGAATGTAAAGAGGCAATCTTGATCCTATTCAGTTGATAAATACAAGGGTGTGAAAACATCAGAAACTTACCAGAACTTTGGGAGAAGAAGACGGAGTAGTGATGGGATTGGCTCTAGAAGGAGAACCCATGCTGAAGAAAAACAAAGGCAATTGGATTCTCCTGAACCAACAACATTGTATTTTGCTCAAGTTCGGGGAAATATAAGAAGAAATGGAAGAGAAGATATGTTGTCTCTGATTTTGCCTTGAGATGTGGCCATGTAGTTAAGAAGCATAAGTTTTTAAAACTCCTTTTGAGCGCTAAGATGAAGCCTCTTGTGATTTTCCTTTTATTTTATTTGTTATTTATATAGGCAAATGAATGCCCTCCTGTCCCTCTCTCCATTATATGTTCACACACAAGTCTATTTTCATTTTTCTTTTACTAATTTGCCCTTTTAAAAAAATAATTAACTTGTTTCTAAAATTGAATTAATATTTATTGTATAAAAGGTGAATTTGAAAAGTTACAATTAAATAACATTATTGTAAGAATAAATTTAATTTTTATTACTATACTTTTTAAACATATCTATATAAAAAAATAAACATAAATTTATTATAAAAAATTCTATTAAATTCAAAATATTCATATTTAGGGTCCTTTTAAATCAACAGACCATACCAATTGGTTGAACTTTAAATGTTATGAACCATTTATTATTTCGGTAAGATTAGGGCAAAGCCAAAAAAAATCGAAAAAAAATGATTAACAAAAAAATTGATTCGAAATTAATTTGCTTTTTTAATTAATCAAATCAATTTAACCAGTTTTGATTTTTGAAGATTATTAATTTCAATTATCTGTTTCGATTTTCATACATATTCAAAAAATAATTGTATTGATTAATTGACTGATTTGCTATTATTTTTAATTTTATGATGTTGACATTGATTAACTGTTACCGGTTCATATATATAATATTTTTATTTTTATATCTTAAAAAAATTTATTCTTTCATTTTTCCCTAAAATTTACATTGTATAATATTTTAAAATATATTTAAAGTATATTTTTTTATTTGTATACCTTAATTTTTTATATTTTTCTATAAAATTCATACAATTCTTCAATTATATAAAATAATATTTATATAAATTAACCGATTAACTTTTAATTATATAAAATCACAATTATGAAAATCACAAGAAAATAAGTTAATATACATATATTATCACGATTGTAATTTTACATGCAAATAACAACTGCTAACAAACTTTATCGAATGCTTACAATATTTTTTTTTTTTTTATCTATCACATACACATAGGATATCAACTATTGACATTCCACGTAACGAACCAGCACAAACTTCTGAATTAATGGGTTTTAAGCATTGTTTTACATAGGATATCAACTATTGACAATCCACGTAACGAACCAGCACAAACTTCTGAATTAATGGGTTTTAAGCATTGTTTTGGTTTTTTATGAATTTTTTGGATAGCGTTTGTTAAATAAATTCAGATAAAAAATTTTAAAATAAAATTGTAATATTTTTCGAATTAAAATATAAAATAGTCAGGATAAAATTGAAAACATTCGGAAATTTTTTTCATTTGATTGTTAAAATTTTTTAAATAAATTTTTAATTTGTTAGTTATTTTTTATTTGATTATATCAAGATATGCATATATTCACCGTATGTCAAGATATGTATATCAATATCCATCTTTTTTTTTAACAAACGTTTGAAAAGTTCGAAAAAATTATAATAATTTTATTTTTTTTTATATCAACATTTCCAAGGTTAACAAATAATATCTTAATAGATTGCTTGCAATGTTATCAAGCTAAAATTTTTGGAGTTGTAATTAAATGCATGGCTATAGTGCATAACGCCCAATCGAATTTGAAATATTGCATTACGGTGAATGGGAAAAAAAATCTAATACGATAAAATTTGTTCATGCTATAGATAAAATTATAAATAGATAAAATTATAAATTAGAACTGATTTTCAATTTAAAAATATAAAACAATTTTCCATAGGCCTGAGTAAAAAAAAATTGAAATTTTGGTTAACCGAAAAATCAATTCGAAATCGAATCGATTTATAGATTAATTGATCCAAAAATTTAAATTTACCATTTTTATTTTTAAAAATCGGTGATTATATATATACATTTTATAAATTATATTTTAAAGTTTACACTTATATTTTTTAATATTTATATAATTTATAAATATTATGATATATAACTTTGTAAAATATTATTAAAATATATTTTTTTAGTAAATAAACATTAAAATTATCTTATTATTATTATTATTATTATTATTATTATTATTATTATTTATTCATTATATATGCATAATTAGCATTCTGTTGTTAGTTTTATATTGAATATGTTTAATTTTTATAATTAATTATGAAAATTTTATTTTTATTTTGATTCTTTTAATAGATATTGTATTTAATTTGTATTTTTTTCATATCTAAAGCTTTTTTAAATATTAACAATAATATTACAAATTGTATAAATTATTAAATTTATATAATAAAATTTTTCAGTGATTAACTGATAAATCGATCCAAAAATTTGAATTAAAAATCAAAATTTATATAACGGTTAATTAAAATTAATGAACTAGTTTGATAAAATTATTAATAAACCAGTTAATCAGTCCATGCTCACACTATGTTTATTTTAACACTAACAATATTCGTTTTCTTTTTCTTTTCAGCACAATTTTGTATCTTTTAAAATTTCTATTTTAATTTTCATTGTTTCCATTATTGTTTGTATAATTTTTTTATGTTAACTATTCAGTTAATGTTTAAAAAATAAATATAATAAAAATGAATAGAATAATTTATTGAAGTGAATCTATTAGTATTAACATTATTTAAAATATAATTTATAACCTATTATATTTAAATTATATTTTTTAAACATGATTATTAATTTATTGTGTTTATAAAAACACTTTTTATTGCTATTAGTATTTTGATAATTCTATTATAAAAGTATTAAGATTTAAATTTTCAATGATTTTATATTTGATCAGTTTAATTTCGGAAATACTACAGTTGAATCTCTATACCATAAATATCCATTTTTATCCTTTTTTTTTGTAGGATTATGAAAATCATGATTGATTGAGAGAATAAATAAAATCAGCCAAATAAATCTATAACATTATATTTTTCTTAACAAAAAAAAAACAGGAGGAGAAAATAAATTTTGTTACAATTAAAAATTTTGTTTTAAAATATAACTTAATAATAAATATTGATTAATGATGATTGAAAAGAATTAAAAAAAAACAAAAAAAAAAGCTAATGGTGTATTTGGTAACATTTTTTTATTTTTTATTTTTTAAAATTCATAAACTGTTTTTAGTTTTTAGTATTTATTTTTCAAATTTTTATTATTTATTTTTCAAAAACTATTTAAAAATTGTTTGTCTATTTGTTTTAATATCTATTAATACACACACATATATATAATGTAATTATTAATATTAAATAATAAACATTTAATAAAATTCAAAATTTAAAATCTATTACATTAAAAAAAATCATCATATGGTGATGGTAGTAGCAGGGCAGTATAGGTGGTGGAGGCAACGGTAACGACGACAATAACAGTATAGTGGTTGCAACGGCGGTGATAGCAGCAACGATAGCCTGGTGGTGGCGGCGACAACGGTAATGGAGATGGCATTGTGATAGTTGTGGTACCGATGATGACGACAGCGTTAACAGTGGTGTCGGTGGCAATGGCTGTAAAGATTATTGTGGCGATAGTGTGATAGTGGTGGGGAGTAGCAGTGTAGTGGCGGCGGTGGTGGCAAAGATGGCAGCAGCAGTGGTTGTAATAGTGGTGACGACGGCAGTAACAGTGCGGTAGTGGTTGCATTAATAGTGGCAAAGATGGCAACGGTAGTGGCGGTAATGGTGGTGGTAGTGGCGGCGATGATAACGGTGGCAGTGTTGTATCAGCGGTGATATGGTGGTGGTAGTGATAGCGGCGGCGACAACAGTGGTAATGACGGTGATATGGTGGTGGCGGCAGGTGGTAGCGGTGGTGATAATAAAGATAAAGTAATTAAATTGTTGATAAAAATAAAATTATAAAAATCACATTTTAAGGGTGTGTTCGGTAATATTGTATGGTTTTAGTTTTTAGTTTTTTAAAATCCATAAACCGTTTTTAGTTTTTGTTATTGATTTTTAAAAAACGGTTTAAAAACTGTTTTTCTATTTATTTTTCAAAAAATGTTCTGATATCCATCAATACATGTTATACATATATATAATATAATTATTAATATTGAATAATAAATATTTAATGAAATTCAAAATTTAAAATCTAGTACATTAAAAAAATCATCATAATAAAAAAAATTAATCACTATTTAATAAAAATTAACAATATAAATGTCAATTATTATAATTCAACCATAATCTCTGTGCTATTCTATCTTGAGTACTGTTCATCTAACGAAGATGACTTGCATTTATATCAACAGTTTCTCGTGACTCTGAAGTACTGGCTTCATTATTTTGTTGATAATTTCCAAGCACAATATTTTCATTTGCATACTCTACAAATAAAGAGTTTATACTTTCCTGCATTCTAATAAAATTATGAATCACACAACATGCAAGAGGTATATATTTTTGCCGCTTTATATCATATGAAGGCATATCTCTAAGGATGAGAAAACGTGCCTTCAAAACTCCAAAACAACATTCTATGACATTACGTAACGAATAATGCATATAATTAAATAATTCTTCTGGACCTTGTGGATTTGATCCTTTTCTATAATCACGTAAATGGTAACGTTTTTCACGATATGGACTAAGAAATTCAGGTATATTAGCATACTCTGAATCAACCAGATAATATTTACCTCGTGTAGGCATATGGAATTTATTTGCTGGATTAGAAATACATTCTAAAAAAATTCTTGAATCATTTGCCGTTCCTTCCCATCCAGTCACGACGAATGTGAATCGCATATCAAATGAGCAAGCACACATGATATTCTGTGTATGGACTGTTTTCTTTCCACTGTATGAAATTTGTTGATTAACTGGGATTCGTGCAGAAATGTGTGTGCCATCTATAGCTCCAATACAATTCTTTTACAAAAGTAAAAAATAATAAGCAATATTAAAAATAATGATAAAAAATTAAAAATTTTTGTTACCTTGAAAAATGGATAGTAGTTTGAATTATTTTTGATCTCTAAAGGTGTTTCATCAAATGATGAAGGGACAATCACATGTTTAGCTATTGAACAAATCGCATATAGGACATTCCGAAAATGTCTAGAAATAGTATCTGTTGAATGTTGAAAGCGATCTGTTACAACTCTCTATCGGTCATTTTGACAAATGATGAGAAGAAAAATTGCCACTTGTTCTTGCACGGAGAAAAACTTGGAATTTTTTAATGTTGTTCTCCCTTTTAATTCCTCACATAAACTAATAAAAATATGTTTGTCCATCTGGAATAAATCATAGCATGTCATTGGATGACCATTTAACACCTCAATAACCCATTCATGACCTGTCAATTTTGAAATTCTTTGAGGTCTAGGTTTATCATTGCACATAAAACTATACTTATAGTTCACATAAATCGTCAATAATTGTTCGATTTCTTCATCAGAATCGAAAAAAAAATCATCCAAATCCATATTCCTGTCAAAATAAAAAACAATTAACCTAAAAAATCACTGAAAATAATATCTATGCACAATAAAACAAAATAAATATATTCTAATCAATTTTTAATAATAACCAAATCT
The DNA here is from genome assembly GCA_037975025.1 of Excoecaria agallocha. Lineage (NCBI taxonomy): Eukaryota > Viridiplantae > Streptophyta > Magnoliopsida > Malpighiales > Euphorbiaceae > Excoecaria > Excoecaria agallocha. The sequence goes on along the minus strand of CM075814.1, from coordinate 50,834,521 downwards.
TCAATATCAATTAATAAAATCCAACATCAAATAAAATAATTATATAGGTACTAAGTAAAGCATTAGAGTTACTCGTGATGATGAAAAATCACAGCTTAGTTGCTAAAAGAGGGCAATGTTCGATTGTAAGAATTAGTTTGTGCTCGCGCGTGTTATTTCAGAGTTGATAGTCTTGATTCTCGATGATGCAAGAAGGATTATAATCGAAAATGGATAGGGTCATTTGTTCAGAAAATCTGAATCCAAGCTCTATTATTCAAGACACATTATAAATATTAAATAGGTTGAATTAGTTGATCCAGGTGATGCAATTGTATTTTAGATTCCAAAATATCGGAGACAAGCACGCATTGTGGAGCTTAAAATCCAACTTGAAGCCACTAAAGGCCCACAGTTCACCAGCAGGAATGCAACTTGCTTTCAGAAGAGAATGGACAAATTGAATATCAAATACATTTCAGGAAGCCTTTCTTTGATATATATATTTGCTAGTCATGATTATGATGAAAAGACAAGAAAAAAAGTAGGCTAAAGAAGTTAACTTCGTGGTATTCCTAAAAGAGTAGAACTGACACTTTAAAAAGAAATTCCATACTTACTAAATCACTAAATAAAAGGAACGAAAATAATATAGGCTTAATTTGTGATATTATAGTTTCGTGTGTTACATGCGTGATTATATACAGTGATTATGAAGCTAATGAGTGATTATATACAACTTTGGGATGAGTTTTGCAGCTTAAAAGTGAGAACAGGGCTCTTAAGGTCAGATAATGCAGAGCACAAGGAGACGTGAGAAAATGCTAGTGCGGTGCAAAAGGTTTCAGACATCCTAAGATTCTTTAATTCACCTCATAATACAATGAGTAGCCACACATCAGCTAACTCAATGAGTAGCCATGGCATGGGATAAAATACTGATGAAAAATGTCCTACCCATTCCTGAATCAGTTTAAAACTACCTGCACTCAGTTTAAATTACCCTTACAATACCAAGAGCTTCTCACATTCAATTAGCATTACTCATATACTACGGGCACCTGTATAAATACTTTTTTAACACTTCTCTAAAAACATACAAAGAGTAAATAATAGTTTGAAGTCATATAACCCACTATCAAACAACTATCTCAATAAAACATTATACATACTAAATCTGTCAAAACAGACCCAAACTAAATTATAAACAAGGAATCAAGGGAGAAATATTGATTCTTTGCACTAACATAATCTTTTTAACCACATATTCAAAAAATTAAAAAAAAATTAAAAAACAGAGAGAGAGTCAATGATTCTACACTTCTACAAAATATTCCACGCAGCAAGAATATAATTTAGCATTTGAAATCACTACTTTACTTCTAGTATCATTGTCCGATTTTTCCTAGTTGATACACAATAGTATCTTAAAACTTAGACTTTTTCAATGAAATGGCAGCAGTATCATGAAGCAAGACCACGAGTTTTACCGCTAAAACCAGGTGTTCGTATCAGTTAGGCTAAAAACCCACGAGTTGATCAAGCACTATATTTTTTCATTGTGTTCTTGAATTTATTAAACAGAGTAACACAACAGCTACAAAAATAAGGTTCAAAACAGCAGCTGGATCCCAAAATTTATCACAACAGAAAGGAGTTTCAATATCCCTTTCTTCTCTCAAAGACTATCAGCAATTAACATCAAACAGAAGCCACATACAGTTAAGAAAAACTCGAGTTTCGAAAACACCAAGCAGCAACAAATAATTAGAAGTAAGATGCTAACCTGTAAAAAATTAGAAGTGGCGGCAGTTAGTGGTGGACGACGGTGGCACTTAGCGGTGAACGATGATGGCAGGTGGCTGAGGATGAGGCGGCACTCAAGAAGTAGGTGGTGATAATGAAGTTTCTGGGAAAAAAAAATATTTTCGGCAACTAAACCTAAAATCCACATTTTGTGGATTCTTATTTTCGGTTTTAGATTAGCAAAACACTTATTGTAGAATCTTACAAAAACTGAAACACTTATTGTTAGCCAAACACGTTTCTATTTTTTTTTTCAAAAAAAAACAAAAATCCATAAACTGCAACGTTAACGAACGGGGCCTAAATTTTTTAATTTCTATTTTTGTTGTCAAAATCACTTTTTAAATTTTTTCAGAAATAAAAACGAAAATAAATTTGCTGAACATGTTTTTATTTTATTTTAAAAAAATCAAAATTTAAAAAAACCAAAATTTTAAAAAACCAAAATTGATAAATTGATAAATTGATTCGAAATCGAACCAATTTTTAGATTAATCGAACCAAAATTTTATGTTTATATTTTTTACTTTAAAAACCGGTGGTTAACCGATCCAAAATCATATATATATATATATATATATATATATATATATTATGAATTACATATTAAATTTTACACTTATATTTTTTAATTTTTGTATAATTTATAAATATAATGATATATAATTTTGTAAAATATATATTTTTAATAAATAAACATTAAAATTATGTGCATAATTAGCGTTATGCTGTTAATTTTATATTGAATATTTTTAATTTTTATAATTAATAATGAAAATTTTATTTTTATTTTGATTATTTTAATAGATATTGTATTTAATTAGTATTTTTTATTTTTAAAGTATTTTTAATTATTAAAAATAATATTATAAATTGTATAATTTATTAAATTTATATATTAAAATTTTTTAGTGATTAACCGGTAAATCAATATAAAAAATCGAAATAGATATAGCGGTTAATCAATAATAATAAAATAATTTAAAAAAATTATTAATAAATTAATTAACTGATTCATATTCATCTTTATTAAATAATATTTTATATTTACATTTTTCTTTTTTATCGAATAAAGTGGGCTGGATCCGAATAACTACTTGGGCTAAAATCAAATCCAAATGAAAACCCACGAAGAGATTATCTTCGTCACCGGAAATAAACCCTACTGGATAAACCCTAATAAAGCTCTTCACTTTCATGTAAAACTTGAAATTTTCAAGTTCAACCCCTGGTTTTTCATTGTTTTTTTCCCGCTCCTTTCCATCACTTTCTCGGCATCCAAACGGACTGCAATATTGTGTGTTTTCGTTAAAAGAATGAATTATAGATTCCAGAATTTGCTTGGGGCTCCTTACAGAGGAGGCAACGCTATAATCGCACAGAATACCCAATTAATCTCGCCCGTGGGTAACCGGGTTTCCGTCACCGACCTCATAAAATCCCAGACAATAACACTTCCGGTCCAGTCATCTACGAACATTCGCCGCCTAGCTGCATCCCCAGATGGCAACTTTCTACTTACTGTTGATGAGAACAACCGCTGCCACTTCATTAATGTTCCTCGGCGTGTGGTTCTTCATCGCATGACTTTCAAAAAACCTGTAAATGTTGTTAATTTCAGCCCAGACGGCAAGTTCATTGCTGTTGGCACGGGGAAATTTGTCCAAATATGGCGATCTCCTGGATTCAAGAAGGAATTTTTCGCTTTTGAATTGATTAGGACTCTTGCGGATTGTGAGGGCACTGTTACATTTTTGGATTGGAGTTTGGATTGTAAGTATTTGCTTGTTGGGTCTAAGGACTTGACTGCTAGGCTCTTTTGTGTTGAGAAATTGCAAGAAGGGATTTTGAATAAGCCATTTTTGTTTTTAGGGCATAGAGATACTGTTGTTGGATGTTTCTTTGGTTATGATAAGAAGACAAATAAGGTTGATAAGGTCTATACGATTGCCCGTGATGGTTACATTTTTAGTTGGGGTTATAGCTGCAATGATGGTAACTTTGGTAGTGATGATGATGGGCAATCTTCAGAGCCGCCCTCCCCTCACACACCAGAGCAGAATGGTGAAAATTTGGATGGTGGAAGAGAGAGTAATGTGAAGAAAAGGAAGGAATTTGATGGGAAAGATGGCAATTCAAGTGACGAAGGTTATTTACATAAAGGCAAATGGAAACTGTTGAGGAAGGATGGGTTTATGCAGTCTCCGGCAAAATTAACAGCCTGTGATTACCATAGGATGCTTGACATGGTGGTGGTGGGGTTTTCTAATGGTGTGTTTGGATTGTACCAAATGCCTGATTTTGTTTGCATTCATTTGTTATCTATTTCCAGAGAAAAGATCACGGCTGCAGTTTTTAATGAGACTGGGAATTGGTTAACGTTCGGCTGCGCAAAGTTAGGGCAATTGCTTGTGTGGGAATGGCGGTCAGAGAGTTATATATTAAAGCAACAAGGACATTACTTTGATGTGAATTGCTTGGCTTATTCACCAGATTCACAATTGCTGGCCACTGGGGCTGATGATAACAAAGTGAAGGTAAAATAAGAATTTTGTGAATGCATAGTTATTTGGATGATGCGCTTTTCACTGTTTTACTTTAGTGTTCGTCTAAAATAATCGTCCTGCTTGTGCTGTCAGGAGCATGTTCTTGTTCATTTGCTCAATTTATATAATCTCAGAGATTTTGCTAATTTATGTTTAAATGATTATTTATTTATTTATATGGTGTTCAGCTGATTCTCCTATTGATTAAACATATTTTCCTTTCTCATGTGTTATGTTGAATTCTTATATTTTCCTTTTTTTCTTTCCTTGGATTTGACCACGGTGCTTAATTTTCACATTTTGAACTAGCAGAATTGCCATTGCCATGATAGCCTTCTCAAGAAATGAAGTTTATTTAATTGATAAATAGCATGTAGTCCGTACTTTTTAGGGTTTACCTGGCCTAGTGTGAGATGTGATTTACTTTCAATAGCATGTTTTTTAACCACGTGCTTATTACAGTCTAATTTGCTACACTTATGACTGAGTTGTGGGTCTGGGTCTATATTTAGATCACTACGCAAATTGCCATTAGAATATGTTTTGCTCATAATTACCGTCATAAACGGTTTTGCTGAAGGCTTCTTTTTTACTTTGTTATTTTTCTGATCCGTGGCATGTTTATTTCTTCGCAATTGTCCTTCAGAACTTCAATCGAACATTATCTAAATTTACCTGTGATTTCGATTGTTGCAGGTGTGGACTGTTTCATCAGGCTTTTGCTTTGTGACTTTCTCAGAGCACACTAATGCAGTTACTGCTCTCCATTTTATGGCTAATAACCATTGTCTTTTAAGTGCATCTCTAGATGGCACAGTTCGTGCTTGGGATTTATTCCGCTATCGAAATTTTAGGACATTTACTACCCCATCTTCACGGCAGTTTGTTTCTCTGGCAGCTGACCAGAGTGGTGAAGTAATTTGTGCAGGAACGTTAGATTCTTTTGAGGTATTTATGGACATTTCTGATATATCTTGATATCAATCTGCTACCATCACTAAGTTATCCTGACTATTTGCTCTCATATGGACTAGATATTTGTTTGGTCTATGAAGATGGGCCGTTTGTTGGATGTTCTTAGTGGTCATGAGGGTCCTGTGCATGGATTGATGTTTTCTCATACAAATGTGAGTACCTCTTGATATTTCTCATTGTCTTGGTCAGTTGCATGTCTTGTATGGCATTCTAGCCTGATGTTAATAATCATTCATTGTTATTTATCTGCACGAATAATATTATCAAGTTTTACTCCTCTCTTTTGTTTCACTCCATCATGATGCTTTCTATGAGTTATCTGGACTTGACAAGTGTCAAGCAATTGCATCCATGGTGTTTAGGTTTGCTAGCCAGAGTTCGTGTAACCATTGAATTGATTCGTGAGGGACTAACAAACTGCTCTGTATCAAAAATAGGCGGTGTTAGCTTCATCATCTTGGGACAAGACTGTTCGCCTATGGGATGTCTTTGAAGGAAAAGGTGCTGTTGAACCATTTACTCACACACATGATGTTCTTACAGTGGCTTATCGTCCAGATGGAAGGCAATTGGCTTGCAGCACATTGGATGGACAGATTAATTTCTGGGATCCTATTGATGGTTTATTAATGTACACCATTGAGGGACGTAGAGATATTGCTGGAGGGCGCCTCATAACTGATCGTAGATCAGCAGCTAATTCAACTGCAGGAAAGTGCTTTACAACTTTGTGCTATTCTGCTGATGGGATTTACATATTAGCTGGCGGAAGCAGCAAATATATTTGTATGTATGATGTTGCTGACCAGGTTAGTTCATGTTCTTCTGCAATATTTTTACTTTTTGTTTTACATATGTTAATTAACTTGTTTTTCATAATTGAAAAATTATACTTAAATCATTTTGATCTACAATTGAGAATATATATTGTTATTTTGAACTAAAAATCATTATACATATTGGAAAGGATGCAAAATTATGCTATGTGAACAATATAAATATTACTTGTGTGTAATATGGAAACAGATACTCTATGGCAATGATATATTAAAGATGCAAACAATGCCTTAAATTCTAGTCTGAGCCTGTAGTTGTTTTGGGACTCATGAGATTGTAGAGTTCCTGATTATACTTGTTTTCAATGCCATTTGTTACAAGCTGTACTTTTCAACTAAATAGACAGTATCCAACTGTACTTTTTCTCTAAAGAACTTAATTTATAGCATAGGTTCAAATGTCTTGAAAAGACATCCGTTTAAATATATCTGCCCAAAGAGGAGATATTGAGGATCAATATTCAATAAAATGCTCATATTTTTTATTTTTATTTTTCCATATTTTATTGTAGCATTTAAGATTTTATTCATAAGACAAGCTACTAGCTTGATATTCTTTATATTTTATACTTTTCAAAAGCAGTTATAACTCTATTCAAAATCTTTATCTTTCGGTTCTCATCCTCACTTAAACACAAAAGAGACCAAAAAAGAAAATCCTTACTGTATTCATTATCTGCATGCTAATCTTTTTCATTTAATATTTGTCCACAGTATGAAGTTTTGTATGCCCTCAATATATGTCTTCTTAATTAGTAAATTAAAATATGCACTGTCAACAGGTTCTTCTCCGCCGGTTTCAAATAACCCACAATCTCTCATTAGATGGGGTGCTTGATTTCTTGAACTCAAAGAAAATGACAGATGCTGGTCCAATTGATTTAATTGATGACGACGACTCTGATGCAGAAGAAGGTGTTGATAAACAAGTGCGGGGAAAATTGGCATATGATTTACCAGGATCCATGCCCAATCGTGGTAGGCCAATTATTCGAACAAAATGCTTGAGAATTGCACCTACTGGGCGAAACTTTGCTGCAGCAACAACAGAGGGAGTACTAGTCTATTCAGTTGATGAATCCTTCATCTTTGATCCCACTGATCTTGACATAGATGTTACACCAGAAGTAATTCATTTTCTTTGCAAGTTTATGAAATTCCACACACTAGTTTGCATTATGGATGGAGAGTACTTAGGTTAGAAGGTCGCATTACTTTTTAGTTTGAAAATGAACTGAATTAGATCATGTAGATTTTTCTATTTCTTTCAGAATTAGTTGAGATTTTGCTGATTATTCTTGTCCCTTACACCTCTATTATAAAAACAACCAATGCAACCACAACTTAATAATACTGATAATAATTAAAAAAAAAAAAGTAAAATTCAAAATTCAAAATGGCTAACTTTTTTCTTTTCAGGGCCATTGCTGATGGAGAATGCATTTAAGGCTGTCAAACAATTAGACATGACTCGTTGGAATAGCTGCAGTAGCTTTTCACTAATTACTTTGCATATTCTTCTGCTCATTTTACTGTATTGTTGCACAGGCAGTTGATGAAGCTCTAAATGAGGATCAATCAAGCAGAGCTTTGATTCTTAGCCTTCGCCTGAATGAGGATTCTCTTATAAAAAAATGTATTTTTGCAGTCAATCCGTTAGATATCCGAGCAATTGCCTCCTCAATTCCTCACAGATATCTACAGAGGTTAATCGAGGCACTCGCTGATCTTCTGGAAAGTTGTCCACACATCGAGTTTATACTTCGGTGGTGCCAGGTACTTCCCTGCATTTTCAGGTTTCATACCACAGGAAGTGTTAATGGCTGTCAAGATCCAATTCATCAGCTGAAATGGTTTTTGTAACAGGAACTGTGTAAATTTCATGGCAACTCTATACAGCAGAATTCCAGGAATCTTCTTCCTTCTTTAAAATCTTTGCAGAAGGCAATGACAAGAATACATCAAGATCTGGCAGACACTTGTTCTTCTAATGAATATTTGCTTCGATATTTATGCTCCACAAGCAGCAACAAGTGATGGACACTACATTGATTGAAGAGCGACTTTGTGATTTGGATGTAAAGACTTACGAATAGAGGATTGACATAAGCATTGATCATAGTGAAGCAGTTTGCTGGAATGCTAAATTTGGCATGAGTTGAAGCATATTTTTGATTTCTAATGTTGGCAATGGTGGAAGGTACTGAAATTTTGGTTGAAGCGACATCAATTAGATATCATTTTGGAATATGCATTGCTGACTTGATTCATGGTATGCTTGTGTGCATTGAGAAAAAAAAGGGAAATTTTGATTGTATCGTTTTCTTTTTGTTTTCTTTTTTATACCTCATAAGTTCATATGTACTTTTATATAAAGCAATTGTAATATCAATGGTTGAAATTAATTTTTCGGAAACATAAACATGCTTAAGACAATAGGATACTGCTTATGCTTGAGTGATCTTTTAAGAAAAACTACTTGCATTGATAACAATAGCAATAATATTGTTGCAATTTTACTATATTTTCTTTTAGTGTTGACAAAAATAAAAAAAGGAAATATAAAAATTGTTCTGCCTGCGTGACCTGTGTCGATGGGGTGAAATCTAGGCGGATCAGGTTCCATGAGTATGCCTCTGCCTCTTTTAATTTCTTCTTCAAAATCTTTTGCCTGCATGACCCTTTTGCAGCTTCAACAGCAGAAAATGGAGAGCAGGCAATTTCTGTGGCTTGGCTTGCAGTTTTTGCTGCTCATTCTTAGTTTCTGTGGTTCAAAAGGGCCTAAAAGATCAGTTCTTTCACTTGAGGATATGGGTGAGTTTGCCTTCCACTTTCTCATGATGTTTGGTTTCCTGTACTGAATTAGCTTCCAATTGTAGTGCAAGCATAAGTTCCTTCCTTGTATATGGTATTTTTCATTTATATTGGTAGATTAGCTAATAGTAACATTAAGAATATGGTCCGACGGTCTGGTCAAAAAGTGGAAAGCACTCCTATAGCTGGGGCCCAATTGTAGGAGCTTTAGTATGTTAAGTCTCAAATCAACAATGGGATCCTTATCATCCGAGAAATTACTGAAACCCACTGTCTATAGCTGTCTTAGAGACAGTGGATTAAGTGATACCCAAATCTCCATGGCTGTCGCATATTGCTAAATCCATATGTCAAGAACCATCTTTATTGCCCAAACATCCATTTCCTCCTAATCAGAGTTACTGATAATCTTTCTTTTCCGTGTTTCCTCTTTCTTATATATGCAACTGCAGGTAGTCAATGATAATATTCAAAGTCATGCAGCCTAAAAAAAGTATACGCATATCAAATTATTTTACTAACATTATATTATGAGACTTTTAATATAGATATATCAAATTTACGCAAACAAGAGCCAGAAAAGTCAACTTTAAGTTCTAATTAATCAAAGCCATTTCAAGTATACAGACATCAAAATTTTCCCCATTTGTCGTAATTTTGGAATTCGCTCTCCATTTTCTTCCTTGTGTCTTATTCTTTGAAAATATGGGAAACATCTTTGAAGTTCAATGTGGTGATGCCTTGATCGGCCGTTGCTGGGATTGCATTGCTAAACAACCTCTATACATATGCAATCTTGAAGAAAATCTCAAAGCTTTGCAGACAGCAAGAGATGAGTTAAGTGAGTTGAGGAATGACGTGATGCAGTGCAGACAATAATCAACGAGCAAGGTGCACAAATGGTGCAGTCGGATCGAGTCAGAGGATGGCTTTCAAGGGCTGATTCTACCTTAACTCAAGTTACTATTTAACTAAGCAAAGGTTCACAGGAAACACAGAAACTGTGTCTTGCCGGCTGCTGCTCTAACAACTGCAAGTCCACTTACAATTCGGGAAAAGCTTTGGTCAAAGTCTCAAACATGTTCTTGCTCTAAAGGCCGAGGGAGTTTTCAAACAAGTGGTTCTCAAGGCACCCGTAGACCAACTTGAAGCTAATCTTGAAGCTTTGAAGATGGCAAGAGAAGAATTGATTGCCTTGAAGGAGGATGTGATGCGAAGAGTCATCTTCGTAGAAGGACCACAAATGAAGCCTCTGCAGCAAGTTCAACTGTGGCTTTTGAAGGCAGAGAAGATTATCTCTGCAGCAGATCAGTTGGTGAGAGATGCTCCACAAGAAATTGAGAAATTGCGTCTTCTTGATTTTTCAAGTTATTCGTTTGTTGGAACAGCAGTTGCTAAGATGCTAGAGGACACATTTGCTTTGAAAGCCAATGGAAATTTCGAACAAGTTGTTGATAGGGCACTTCCTGAAGCAGTTGTTGAAAGAAATCAGAAGCCAATAGTGGGAACTGAAGCTATTTTAGAAGAGGCATGGAGCTGTCTCCTGAAAGATGAAGTGGACACTATAGGTATTTATGATATGGGAGGTGAAGGTAAAACTACCCTTTTGACCCAAATCAACAACAAATTTTCCAATACAAGTAATGATTTTGATGTTGTGATATGGGTTGTGGTGTCAAAAGACTTAAAACTAGAGAAGGTTCAAGAAGATATCTGGAAAAGAATTGGCTCTTTCAATGAAGATTGGGCTAAACAGAGCATTTCAGATGAAGCTGCGGATATCTTGTACGTACTGAAGAAAAAGAAGTTTGTGTTATTGTTGGATGACATGTGGGAGCAAGTCAAGCTTGAAGAGATAGGGGTTCCTCTCCCAAAGAATGGGTCAAAGGTAGCATTCACAGCACGATCTATCGCATTATGCAGACAAATGGGGGCCAAAGAGATAATCAAAGTAAGGCCTTTGAATTTGGGAGAAGCATGGCTATTGTTCCACAGAAAGGTGGGGAATATTGGTCAACACGTTCTTCCTTTGGCTAAAATGGTTGCTATAGAGTGTTGTGGATTACCAATTGCACTAATCACCATTGCCGGTGCCATGGCTTTTAGGAATACACCTGAAGAATGGGAGCATGCTCTTGAGGTCTTAAGGAAGATCTTCCTCAAGTTTACAAGGCATGGAGGATGAAATATATCAAGGTATGGAGGTCCACGTGTTTAAACGCTTGAAATTCAGCTATGATAGTCTCCCCAATGATGTTGTTAGATCTTGTTTCCTCTATTGTTCTTTTTTTCCAGAGGATTTCACAATTCTTAGGGATGATATGGTACATTATTGGATTTATGAAAGATTTTGTGGTCGCAATGAGGGGTTTAGTATCATTGGAACTCTTATCCGTTTATGTTTATTGGAAGGAGGAGAGGACATCAAAATGCATGATGTGATTCGTGATATGGCATTGTGGATAGCATGTAAATATGAAAAAGAAAAGGAGGCATTTTTCATCCAAGCCGGTGCTCAATTGATTCAAGTTCCGGAGATTGGGGAATGGGAAGTGCCTAAACGAATGTCCTTGATGGCAAATTCCTTCAAGAATATTCAAGCTGTGCCTAAATGTTGTGAACTTGTGACTTTGTTTCTTGGCAATAATCAGAATTTGGGCATGATCACCAATGGTTTTTTCCAGTTTGTGGATAAACTAACAGTTCTAGACATGTCTAAGACAGATATTGAAGAATTGCCAATGGAAATTGGGAAACTAAAATCGTTGCAATATCTTAATTTGTCACATACAAAGTTAAGACAATTGCCAACAGATTTGAAAAAGCTGACAAAGTTGAAGTATTTGAACTTGGAAGACACTGTATTCCTGGAAATGATTCCTAGGCAAGTCATGGCTAGTTTACTGTCATTGGAAGTCTTAAGAATGTTAAGATGCGGTAACTACGTGAATGAAGAATGGGAAGACAGCATATTGATTGAAGGTAGTAACTATATATTAATAGACCAGCTAAGCAATTAGGAGAACTTAAATGAATTGAGCATCACAATAAGGAGTGCCAGAGCTCTGCAGAGTTTTTTCATGACTATCAGATTACTCAACTGCACTCGGGCTATACAGATCGCATGGTTACAAGGTACAAAATCCCTCAACATTTCCACTTCAGCAAATATGAAACATCTAAATACCCTTCAGATATCAGGAAATTGTGGTTTAGAAGAAATTGATGTTATGCTCAAGAACTCAATAATCTCAAGGAATGTTTGCTTTAACAGCTTAAGAGCAGTGATAGTTGAGAGTAACTTCAGATTGCGCGAATTGACATGGCTTGTTCTAGTACCGAGTTTGAGTACTTTGCGAGTCAAGTACAACCGTGAAATGGAAGAAATAATAAGTGCTAAAACATTAGGTGAACTTCATTTGGAGAATGAAAATCTTAACCTATTTGAAAAGCTTAAAGTTCTTGAATTGTTCGATACGCGAAATCTGAGAAGTATATATTGGAATGCTCCTTCCTTCCCTGTTTTCGAAAGAATTGAAGTATTTGGATGCAGAAACTTGAAGAAGCTTCCATTGAACTCTCATAGTGCAAAAGGATGCAAAGTTGTGATAATAGCACAAAAATATTGGTGGAACAATGTTGTATGGGAGGATGCTGCAACTCAAGCTACGTTTTCCTCTTGTTTTAGGAAGAGATGATTTTCATTTGTACCATTAGTTTCTCAAGTTAAACATGAATCTTTTCTTTTTTTCCAAAATTAATCGAAAAATAGATCAGATCGAGTTTGTTTTGCATTTTTATTTACAAATTTGATATAATTTATATGTTGGGTCAAAAATTTGCTACTTCTAAATTATTATGATTTTGTTGGACATGCAATAGATTCACCAGTTGGCATCTTGATGGACATGCAATAGATTCATCAGTTGGCATCTTGATGGACATAAAACCTCTATTTATGGGTTTCTATGAAATAGAGAAAATTAAATTGGAGGCGTTGTAAAGTTCGGAATTCGAATAAATTAGGAAAAGAAAATATTGTTTCAGGTTTTGAATAACATATATATATATATATATATATATATATATATATATATATGATGAATAACATTCTCATGAATTTTCAGTCAGCAAAAATTCGAAAAAACATAAAAAGAAAGCATCCGTTTATTACCGAATTACAAAGAAAACAAGTACCATAACCAACTAGGAAAGCATTCGCAGCTAAGAATTCCTGCGTCGATTTCCCCTTCTGTGCAATCCATTTCTCCTATTGTTATGGATTTGTCGACTACGGTTGATGCGCCTAATGCGCATTCTCTCCGTATTATTGCACCTAAAACTGCTGTTCTGCATTGGATTCAGATTGTTATTAACATAATTGTGTCTGTAATTGTTCTGATGTCTAGGAAACCTCTCCTCAAAATTGTTGCTCTGTCTTGTATTGGAATTATATCTTAAGCTGTTGCTTCTTTCAGTTGTCCGTTCCCTAGAATTGTTGGTATTGTTTTGATTAGGGAGCAAGCTACCGCTACTGTTAGCCTGTCTCAAGTTATTGTTTGCAACATTAATATTAAGGTTCGGCAACATAATACTTATGTTCCATTCAGCATATTGATCTATAGATCCAAAACATAGATTTCCATCAACAAATTCTACATTGCTACCTTCAATTTCAGGGACGTCTTCCTCTTCTTCATCTCCAAATCCTAGATCCATCGATGGCAATGCACTAAGCAAATCAGACATATTTGTGTCGTCTTCCAACATTATCCAATTTTGTTGCCTTTGTGGATCCACAGCCGATGGCCGAACAGTTGGGTGTTTTGACCTAGCATGCTTCCTAAGTTCATAATAATTTCCAGCAAAATCACAATTCTCACTGGAACAACTCCTTGCTTTCAAATTCATGTATTCTCGAGCGAGGTTTATAGTATACCAAGCATAAATTTGCCCACGACACAAAGGGCACGCAATCTCATGCTCTGTTCCGGTTCCTACCAGCAATCTATTTGGTGGAGATGGCACAGATGACCTAAGGAATTGGTCCAGGCAATTAGAATGGCGATAGCTAGTGTTGCACATGAAAGGGCGGCAACCATTGTTGAAGGAAGAACAACGCAGAAGAACTGCGTTATGAGGAGGCTCCAAGCAAACTGGACACCTAGCATCCTCCCACACCTTTACATCTTCAGGTGATCCAAAATATTCTTTTTGGTTGCATTGCTTATTATTATTAGAAGTTTCTTTGATAGGCTCCGAACTTGTGCTTCCTTGCTTTTGCATTTTTAGTAACCTGCACATTTAAAATAAAAATACATAGTTCACCCTTGTAGCCCTCCTAACTTTTATCTGGAAACTCAGAACTAACCTCAAAACATAAGTGTTCTGAAGTTGGGTCCATTTTTCAAAACTTTTTTATATATAAAGAACAACATATTGCTACCAGAACAAACCTCAGACCAAGTTTAAGTATTGGAGACCTAAATTGTAAATTTTATAAGCTCAGGAAAATCCAAAGCTAATTAAATTAGTATTATAAGAAAACTAAGCTCGTAAATTCTATTATTTTTAAAAATTTGTGATCAATGACCTAAAGGAAAGGAATAAATTCAATACTTTGCATCTACACTTTGACTGCCTGCAAGGGGTGGATCCACGTGCTGCTTATGGGGGGCAATTGCCTTATTCTAAAATCCTAGGTCCGTCCCTGACTGCCTGCCTAAAGACTTGAGGTTGATATTGAAACTAATTGAGGTCTAAGATATTACCAAATCCGAAAATTTTTATACACGTTAATTTAATTTAATTTTTTCTATCTAATATTGAATACTTATGCTTCAATAACAGTAACGAAGATCAGGATCTGATAGGTGCCTCTAAATGGCTAAAATAAATAGGAAATAAGTTGTCCCCCATAAATCTCCCAAGAAAAAAGAGAAAAAAAAAACATGTAAAATTCCCAAGAAAAAGAATAATCTCATAAAAAAATCTTATGGGAAAAAAAAGAGCAACTGCAGGATGCATCATTTGTCATAGAAGAGAAAGATAAGTTCAAAATTCCCAATTGAGATGTGCAAAAAGCATCTGAAATTAG
Source organism: Excoecaria agallocha (assembly GCA_037975025.1). Taxonomy (NCBI): domain Eukaryota; kingdom Viridiplantae; phylum Streptophyta; class Magnoliopsida; order Malpighiales; family Euphorbiaceae; genus Excoecaria; species Excoecaria agallocha. The sequence goes on along the minus strand of CM075814.1, from coordinate 50,819,468 downwards.
CAAAGACGACCGCAGACCTTTATGGATTCCGCAAACACTGTGTCTTCAATGATCATAAACATCTACCTGTTAGCATCATTATTGATTTTACGCAGCACGAGCAAAAATCAATGGACACCCAAACTATTGATCATTCAATCAAGCTGTTTTAGCATTTTTAAGACATACATAAATTAAATTACATAATCAAATAGTCAAATTTAACTGATCAGGAACGCCAGACACATTAAAATCCATATATGAATCCAACAAACTTCGTGACAAGCTGCTCATATAAACACGATAGGAAGAAAAATTAATCACAAAAGAGATTAACAACTAGAGATCGATCAAAAAAGAAAGAAAAGGTTTCCAAATAGATAATTAAGGTCAAGAACAAGAATCAAACCAATTCCCAAGAAGTCACCGGAGAATGCTGGAGAGTGAAAAAACAAACACGGAACGCGGCGGGAAAACTGAGGTGAGACTGAGAGAGGTATTTATAGAAGGTAGAAGTAGGTGAAAGTACCATACGGTCCTCAAGTAATTCTGTACTAATCCTACTCGGAATTGGATTTGACTTGGCAGCCCCAAGGCATTAAAATTTATAAAAAATTTGTGCGGAAAATGAAAAGATTGTATTTTATCTACGAATAGTATTGAATATTGCAATCAGTTAATAATAACACTCAAAATAAAATTAACTATAAGATCGGTCTATTAAAGATCCACGAAGATGCTTAAGATCAGAAGTTCATAAAACCTAACACTCAAGGATATAAATATGAAAGGTAAACATATAACAGATGGGTTCTTTCTCTCTAAACTCTTCTATTTCCTCTCACCATTAAGCTTTTTTTTTACACTTTGATAGCTAACTTAAGCATCGGAGCTCAAAAGCCTGGCAAGATCGGGCTAATTTTCTTTTTTGCAGGTCATTAAAGCCTTTTTCATCATGGTCGGCGATATCTCCTTCTACGGTAAAATTTTATGTTTTATTATTTGGTACTTTCGTTGAGAGTTGACGCTGGATCTGAGCTATTTAGCCTTAAATCGAAGAAAATGGACAGTCATGGATGACTTTAAGTCCTAGATCTGTTGAAAATGGAGTGAAGAAACCACCTCAGGCAGAGTAAAAGGCAAAGAAAGCCTAAATCTGAAAGATCTTAAGCTTGGTCTCACAATAAAAGCTTAAATCTGAAAGATCTTGAGTTTCTTTTCAAAGGAAAGGCCTAGATCTAAAGATCCTGAATTTGATATTGTAAAAAAAAAGGGCAAAGAGAGAAGTGATACGGGTGCTGTGCTCCAAGAAAAATAGAGCAAGGTGACAACCAAACTCACCGGAGAGGCCTCCACCAGACAAAAGTGATGGTAGGAAGAACAAACAAAACTGAAAAGAAAAAAATCAAAAAGCAAGTTTCAGTGGATAGCATTGACTGCAAATCCATCTCTATTCCTTGAAAGATATGATGGATGAGTCCCACCTCTATAACAAAAATCATGTGACTACCTACCATACCTTTGAAGATCTGAAAAGATATATTTTGGAAGTTTTTTTGTCTAATACCAGGTATTTATATTAAAAATTTATTTAATATATCTCTCCGCCAAGAGCGGATTGAAAGACCATCAATCGCCAAGAGCATGTGAACGCTGATTTTTATGCATGCAATGATTACTGCATTAAATTTGCAAAGTGGAAAATTGGTCGGTCGACTTAATTTCCTGGTATTGATATTTGCTTTATACTGTTTTAAGTGCTGGAAGATCGATTTTTCTGTTAGTAAAACGATGAAATTAGTATATGCATGAAAGAACAAGAACGAATTCAATTTGAGGACAATTGATTTTCGTTTAACTCGATATAATCCCCTTATATGCTTTGGTACAGTATTATGTACAGTAGGATGCGAAGCTCACCCATTTTTATCTCTTCAAAATAAAGAACACAAAGAATTCCACATCTTCACTCATCAAACATATGAACAAGTATTGTACTGTCAAATGCATTTTAACCATAACCAACCTCAGAAACGTCTCCCCTTTACAAGGCAAAACGGAAAAAAGGAAAGCCCGTTTTTACAAGGCACATGTGAATGATTTTTCGCGATCTGAGCATGAAGAGCTGTAAAACTACAAAACTACATCACTTTGTGATCGTATCTCCTCTCGAGTCCTTGATATGGTCGTGATAGATAATTTCATGGATTGAATTAAACTAATAATGTTTATCATAAACTAACTAATAATGTAAGTTAATTTATTATAAACTAATAATGTAGCGCCTAGTTAAATTTTATGAATTAAATTATATATATATATATATACTAGTTAAAATAGTATATATAAAATTAAAGCTACATGTATACATTTTATAAATTAAGCTAATGACTCATCGCCAAATATATAAAACGAATTAAAATAGTAGATAAACTTTAAAATAAGCTAATGATGCATTGTTAAATATATAAAATTAATCAAAATAGCAGATATTAAATTAACTGAAATAACAAATTTGAAATAATAAATAAATTTTCATGAATTAATAAGCAAATAATGCATCGATAAAATATATAAAGTTAGTTTAAAAAAATGATTAATATACATAAATGTGTACAAATAGCAATATTAGTTTAGTTTATATAACTTATATAAATTGAACTTAAATAAAAGATATTCATAGTCTTAGACTAGCTTGATAATTGAGTCTAAATATAAAATTTCATCACGTCTTAGACAAGCTAAATAGATAAATTTCTCGTAACAGAAATACTTGTCCATTTGATCAATTTGAGCCTTGTGTAATATCAACGGTTAGACTAATTTGACTCGAAAATTTTTGTTTATTGCCGAGCAAAGAAACTTGGGTACGTTTTTTTTCATACGAAATCAGGAGAAAGGATTAGGTTCATGGGAGTTATCCAGAGTATGATTAGAGTTCAAATTTTATTTTATTTTTATTAAAAGAAAATTCTGTCTAATGGTAATTAATATATATAGATAGGAATAATATCGTTTATTTTTATGGGGAGAAAAATTGTGGGTTCTTTTAATTCATCCTCATGTTCTAAGAGGACAGTCCAATGGCAAAAGAGTGTCTTTATAGGATAGTCATAGTTGATTCCGATTTGGTTCATAATTCCTGCCTAGTTGGTAAAATATGGCATTAAAAATTCGAGTTTCATCTTATTGGCAATCACTTTTCAATTGTCATGGACTGTTTCTCTTTTTCAAAAATAATTTATTTCAAAAGGAGTCTCCCTCATCCACAACTTGTTCCATGGACATAATGGTTTAGCAAGTACAACTTCATAATTGAGCATATAAGAGGAAACAAGAACTTAATTCCGGACTTCCTGTCCAGACCTCCGAAGTCCCTTCCTCCCAAGCCTCTTCACCGAGTCACAAATACTCCCACTTTTGCTCTTCCTTCGGTATTCATAATGAATAGTCTCAGACCAAATCCCAATCCCATAAAAAATACCAATTCCATCCACACATGAGAGCTTCCAAAAAAGAATCAGTTCCTCCTGGTTGCTCTCTCAATAGCCCACAAGCAATAAAGGTCTTCGCAAAGAATCTCATTGTTTCATTACATGCATGTCTTCAAAAATAGAAGAAATGTTTCTGATGATGAAAATTTCTTCCACACATATCAATAAGATACAGATTCGAAAGATATGAATATGTCATCATCCCATGAACCAATAAACAATTGAAGTGGAAGATAATAATGGATCCTGTAAATCTTATAAAGTTATTCCTACCCTACTTCTGCAATCTTATCTTGCTTTGGAAGTGTAATCTTTTTTCTTATTTTACTTTTATAAAAATAATCTTATTTTTATCTTATTGATTGCTGATTTAAGCAATGATTTTAATTTTCACTCTTAACACGTATATAAGGCATATGTATTGTAACGAGAGGAATTAGAGTTTTTTTTATCGGACGGGGTTATCTCTCCTTCAAGAACGGATCGAATCGAAAGACCATCCATCGCCAAGAGCGGATCGGATGGATATTATCTCTCCGCTAAGAGCGGATCGAATCGGAATACCATCTATCGCCAAGAGTGGATCGGACAAGGTTATCTCTTCACCAAGAGCGGATCAAATCGGAAGACCGTCCATTGCCAAGAGCGGATCGGACGGTGTTATCTCTCCGCCAAGAGTAGATCGAATCGGAAGATCGTCCATCGCCAAGAGCAGATTGGATGTAGTTATCTCTCAGACAACATAAGCAACAGCAAAGCAGGTTACTAAATATTTATAAAATTATTTGCACAATAAAATTGCAAAAATTATTTGTAGGATAAAAATTATAAAACGGGTAACTCCCCACAAGCGGGTAACTCTCAAAGATAAGATTCTCTAAACGGATAACTCCCGACAAGCGGATAACTCCCAAAGATAAGATTCTCCAAACGGGTAACTTTCCACAAGCGGGTAACTCCCAAAAATAAAATTCTCTAAACAGGTAACTTTTCATAAGCGGGTAACTCCCAAAATTATCGAGCCATTCGATCTCAAAGATCGAATTGCGTGGAGGGGGACTAGTGATAACACCCAAAATAAAATTAACTGTAAGGCCGGCCCATTAAAGGCCCACGAAGAGGCCTAAGATCAGAAGCCTATAAAGTCCAACACTCAAGGGTATAAATATGAGAGGTAAACACATAACAGAGGGGCTCTCTCTCTCTAAACTCTTCTACTTCCTCTCTCTATTAAGTTTTCTCTCCACATTTCGATAGCTAACTTAGGCATCGGAACTCAAAAGCCCGGCAAGATCGAGCCAGATTTTTTTTTTTTACAGGTCATTAAAGCCTTCTTCACCATGGCCGGCGATATCTCATTTTACGATATTGAATTTTATTTTTAATCATGAAGATATATGTTGTTATTTTATTTATAAAAAAAAGAATTTTAATTTTATTTATAATTGAGAGATATTTTTGCATCGAAAAATAGAATAAAAAAATAAAGTAGAAAAATAGAATGAGTAGGTAGTAAATTGGAATTTAACATAATTATTATCACTAATTTTTGTTTCTTAGTAATTACATAGAAAATTAAGATAGCTGTGGATTGTTGTCCGCACCGTCTAATCAGACATAAATATCGACATACATTGGTTGCACATACATGCACAGTATACGAATGTATCAAATAACGTTATATCTGTACATACGATAAAGAAAAAGAAAAATCAATAAATTAAATGTTTAATTTTTAAATTCTTAAAATTAATAATTAAAGTTAAAACATAAAAGGCTAAGATTATATATGAATCTGATAGTAATCTAGTCTAATTTTTTTTTGAGAAGAAGAAAACAGAGATTCAAACCAACTACAGAGTAATGCTTGGCGGGAAGGTAGCTCCAGCATTGGGACATGAATAACAGCATGAGGTGTGGAGCTTGGAAGACTTGCAGTGGAGGGGTTGAGTAAATGGAAGAGCAACATTTGCAAGCATATGCGACTCTGTTTACTTCTCGGTAGCCATGGGTGAGCTTCACTTCTCAATTCCGATTTATCAAGTTTCTGATGTATCTCACTACTGCATTTGGGGCAATACCTGCACTTTCTTTATTCAGCAAATGCACCACAACCCAGTTGCAAAATCCGGCTTAATAATTCTGAATCAGAATTCATACGCGGACTTCACATTCCCAAATGCAAAACTCCAGCCCATAGCAACCATTCCAATTTTCAAAATATAATAAATAATTAAAAACTCAATACAAAAATCATCTATATATATATATATATATATAACTCAACAAAATATAATAAATATAAAAAAGAATTGGCAAGTCCATTTAGTAATATTTCGGTTAGGTTCCAGTTTTTATATCACTAAAATATCTTGAAACTCGGATCGATTCGGTAGGTCAAACCGGTTGGATCACAAAGCGATAATACAATTGGGCCGATTCAATATAAAATCGGAAATCAAAACTCACTTTGGACCGGGTAAATTCGGGATGAACCGGAGCTTGTCGAATCAGCTCGGAATCCGGTTCATGTCAAATCCACAGCGTTTTGTTTAAGTTCCATATTTTCTTATTAAAAAAATCTTAAAAACCCTAAACCCCTAAATCCCTAAATTGCCTTCTCTGGATCCACTTCACTGACTCCTTGTTCTCTTCTCTTCTTCACTTCTTCTTCTTTATTCAGTTCAGTTTCCCTCACCCAACGCCGTTAGCCGCCGGTCACAGTCTCCGACCAAGAAACAACACCGGAGCTCTCTTCAATTTGATAGATCCATCCCAATTTTTTCATTCCAGTTTGGTTAGTACTAATTTCAGTTTTTAAATTTATGCTTTTAATCCCTTTTCTTAGCAATGAGATGCAGAGAAAGTTGATTATAATTTTTTGATTTTTTCCTATTTCTGTTTTTAATCCCTTTTTCTTAGGTTTCAATGGTTGGTTAATGGAAAATTTTGGGTTGGGATTTGTTTCTGCAATGGTAATTAATCAAGTATTGAGAAGCTGTTTGATGTTAATGTTCAAATTCAACTTTTGATTGTAAGAGAAGATGCTATGTGTATGGAGACCTGGGTTGAAAAGATTGCTAAATGGGGATTTGTAAATATGCAAATTGGTTTTAGTTGGATTTCTCTTGTTTAAATTGGTTTCGTGAATGAACTCAATATCAATTCAATCATGCATGTATATATATTTATGTTGAATTCAATTTTAAAGTGCCTTCAAGCTACAGAAGTGGCAAATGCAAAATGGATCTGATTCAAACATAATTTCTTTAACTAAGTTTCAATTTGTTATCTAATGTTTGGCGGAGCATTGGCAAATGAGTGGCAGTGAACAACGGATTTGATTTCCACTTGTACATCAGATTTTCTTTTGTTTGCTGTTTCGTTTTGTATGGGTCAATTTCGGTTATATTTTATCAAGAGAAAAAAAATCTTGAAATAGGTAAAAATTTGATTCGAATTGATCTAGCATTTTCATTGGATTTAGTTTACATGTTATATTAGTCTTGATTTGATTCTAATTGATCCAGAATTTTGATGGGGTTTATTTTGCAAAGAGAGTTTTGTTCTTTGCTTATTATTATTTTGAAGGCTGGACTTAGATTTGTTATCTAAATTCAGTTTCAAAATGGATCTGAATGCAAAATTTGTTATTTGATTTTTATTTTTGCAAACTTTGTTGGACTTATATTTTTATATTGATATTTGATAACTGATAGGTTTTTAAATGTGTTTTTACATATCATATTTTTAATGTTTTATAAATAATTATATTTAAAAAAATTACGAGTTGAACCGGTCAAATCAATTGACTTGTTTGATCCAGTCGTCAGGCCAAGTCGATATCCGATCAACTTCTAAAAACTTAGCCCAAGTTAAAAAAAAACCCTCACGCCTTCTGTTGTTTTGCAGCTGAAATTTATAAATGGCCAAACAGAGATTGAAGCATTTTATTACATCTTTCACCCCCGATGGTGAATTCCTCGCCATTCTATCTTCAAATGGAACCGTTAAAGTAAGCTCTCTTTATCTGCATATATTTAATATAGGGTTCTGGGTTGTATAGGCATAGAGTGCTTAGCTGTTGGAAATTCTCGTTTTTTCTTTTGGAAGTGAAGTTATCTGCTTAGTATAGGAAAAAAGATTTCTCTTACCTATATCTTAAAGCCGTAATGAATGGTCTTTGATTGTTTGTTTTTTGTTTCATTTTTTCCACAGATATGGAATACAGGCAGTGGGAGTTTATTGGCAGAATGGAAGCTGTCAGATAGTGATCCTGTTACTTATTCATGTATGGCATGTAGTTTTATTGGAAAGAAGGTACAACATCGCATTAGAAGCCTTTATAGTTTGTTCTTTTTTCAGCTTTTACTTCTTGCAATTTTTTTCAGTTAATGTGTATTGATACATTATTTTTGTTTCCAATTCTTTTTTCTTATTTAGCGTAAACAAAAACAAGCTGCTTTCTTGTTAGCTCTTGGCACAAGTGATGGAGATGTCTTGGCTGTTGATGCCTTTACTGGTAATATGAAGTGGGAATCTAATGGACACCATCCAGGGTATGTTTGTTGAAAGTTTCTAGGTATATGAATTACTTCTCACAAGAAAAGCTAGCTGATTAAAAGTAAAACTTTGAAAGAGCAACCAAACCTTAGCGTGGAGATATTTTTTCTCATTGGCTGAACTAAGTTAAAAAAAAAAATTGAATTTTGATTTTTCCTTATGCAGTGGTGTTGCTGGTCTGGCTTTCGCAAATAAAGGCCATAGGTTGCGTAGTATTGGTACTAATGGAAAGGCATGTGAGGTGAGCTCAGAATCTGGAGAACTGATCATGGAATTCAAAGCATCAAAAAAGGCTATTTCTTCTTTGTCTTTTTCTAATGGTATTGAAATTGCCTTCACTTATTGATTCTGTGGTATTCATGTTTGATACATATACACTTTCTCTATGCCTCTCTCACATTTGCAGTTATATTTCATGTTTTTGATGTGGCAGATGAGAAAATGTTAGCTGTAGCCAGCAGTAAGGCTCACATTTTGAGCCTGGAAGATGGAAAAGAGCTTCTAAAGCTACCCGATGACTTGGTTAGTGAAAATTTTTGTATTGTTGATGATTATTATAAACATATGCTGAAAGGTGTTGCTGTGCTTCATTTCATATTGTTACAGGGTAATGTGCAGCATATTGCTATGTCTAATAATGCAAAGGCTGTGGTAACAGCAGGTTTTGGTGAGAAACAGCTTAATGTGTTGAGGTGCAATTTGAGTTCAAAAAGTGCAGCTCGTGGTCCTGTCCTTTCCATGCGGCATCCTCCATTAGCTTTTGAATGCATGAGTAGTGGCCAAGAAAAAGAAGATGGTGTTGTTATCTTAGCAGTTTCAGAGTCTGGTGCAGTGTATGTTTGGACCTTGAAGGCCTTGCAAGATGAGGTTAGTCCTACAAAAATCACAGTGAAAGGCATGAAAAACTTGGACCAGCAGAAGGATGGATCTTTCAAGAAGAGTCGCTTCTCAATTTTAACTGCTAGATTACATGCAATAAGGGATGAAGAACAATTGTCGATTCTTATTGCATATGGTTCAATAGATTCTCCAAAGTTCACTAGCGTGAATGTAAGTGATTCTGGGGAGAATATTGTTGTGACTGCTACAGATGAGTCTGAAACTGTAAAAGAAAATGGGATAGTAGCCAGGAAAGGTATGAAGCATTCTATCCTATTCCCTTCTTTGTTCCATTCCCGTGTCGCTTGCTGATGGATTAATGAACAAAAATTTTCTAATTGCAGTGGCTTGCTGAAAGATGAATGAAATTGACTCATTCTAAATTTACAAATCCTTGTACAGTTTCTTGTATTGATTCATCTAAGATAATAACTTCAATTTTCCAATTTAATTATGATAAAAACAAAAATAAGATCATCCTTATGTTTCACAGGTATTGTCTTGGGTTAGCTTTTATGTTTTGTTAGTTAAGTGTTGAGTATAATGTGATAAAATCTTTTCACAGATGCATGTGATTTGGAATTGGAAGCAATGCTTGCCTCCAGCCAACACAGTAAAACAACAAAGAAACGAGCTGCATCTGATATGGATCCATCTGATGCAGGAGCTGTTGACAATGGTATGGGTTAAACCATTACTAAATATTCAATTCTATTCCTTTGCATAAATTTTCAGTTATTTGGAAATTTTTCTTTTGGGAAAGCCATCTTTTATTGTGCAGCTAAATGCTAAATATATCCTTTTATGAATTGATGAATAATTAATTAAGCTAAATGTATATGGAGGCCCTTGTACTTATACTCAATTGCAATTGAGTATTGAACATTTATTTATTTTTTAATTAATTGAACCTTTCCTATGATGAAAAAATATAAATGACACTCAAATATTAAAAAAAAATATGTATTTTTCTGAATTGTTTATATTTTTTCGATTCCTTTTAGCTTTTAGTCTTTTAGAGTAAATTAGAAAGCAAATAGATTTTCTTCCCTGTTGAATTTCTTGCAATAATATGAAATCAACAATTACACTACTCAATGTTTCATCCTAGCCAGTTGTAGGCCGTAACTATCCAACAATCATATCTTGCCTTTTTTTCTGAGGAGAAGAAAGGGAACAAAATAGTAAATGTGGTTCATATGGAGAGAATGTAAAATTTCAAGTGTTGATTATTCATGTTAGGATTCAAGAAAATTGAAAAATGAAAAAAATAGAGTAAACTACAAACTATAGAAACATATAGATCTTTACCTTCACACGAATTTGACGTGGTGTTAAAAAAAAGGGCAAACAAAATTAGAATGAAAGGGAGGAAGAAGAGACAGAAAAGAGAAAGAGGAAGCTTAGGAAAAAAAATTATTTTTCATTTATATGAATGGTTGAAAAATAAAAATAGTATTACTGTTTTCTTTTCCAGCATTAAGTGTAGAATTTAACTGTTTAAAAGGTTCAATTGTCTAAAATCAAAATTTTGCGTTAAATTGAACAAAATAAGGTGTTAAATACCAATAGCACATTGAGCACAACTACAGAGACTCAATATCACATTGAGCACAAAATTTCATGTTCCTTCCAAGTTCATAACTTTCATTGGCGTACATAAATGACAAGAAATTTTGAAGCTTATATGACACATTATGTTTGTGCTTGTGGTTTGTATTTTCTAATCATTAACTTCAAAGGAGCTGGAATGGTATATTCCATAATACGCATCTAGTGTCACTTTTTTGTGTAAGTAACTTTTTCCTTTAATCGTGGTTCAGTTTGTGGAGGATAGAACATCCAAGAAAAGTAGTATTGAGAGAAATAGTTATTTAAATTAGGACCTATTGGTTAGCTCAGGACCTGATTTAACTTTTAATCTTTCGCTTAAGACTATTTTTTTTATTCCATTGAATCCACTTTATTAAATGTTTGGAATGAAACATTTTCACCCCCAATAGTTGTATGTTATTTAGAGTTTTTTTTTTTATTTAATAGAAGGAAAAGCCACTGCAATTTTAAAGAATGAAAACCTCGTGGATGGTGTTCAATGTTTCCCAGTGATAATAATGTTCAATTTTATGATATGCAAATTTAACTTGCTATGTTGGCTATTGGTTGTGCTTAATTTCTCCAGTGGCTTTGATACTGAAGTAAATACAAGAACAAAAATGCTTAAACATGCTTATGCATTTTCTCTGGTGGTGTTTGATACAGATAATGGTGAAGCTATGGATGGTGTCCTTGTTGAAGATGATTTGAATGAGCCAACGATGGGTGAGAAACTTGCTAGTTTAAATTTACAGGATAATGGTAAAAGCAAGAGCCTCAAGAATCAAGAATCACCTCCTCATGCAAAGCCTCCAAGGGCAGACTCTGTTAACATTCTTCTTAAGCAGGCATTGCATGCCGAGGATCGTGCTCTTCTTCTAGATTGCTTGTATATCCAAGATGACAAGGTTATTTCCTCTTTTCTTGTTAGAAAATGTTTGGTTCCCCTTATATTTGATTAGTTCCATATACTTCACTGTCATATCCAACCTTTTTTGTTCTAGTTGTTGACAATTACCTTGTGTTACATTTAATGTTTTACAGGTTATTGCAAATTCAATTTCCCAGCTTAATCAATCTGATGTCCTCAAGCTTTTACACTCACTTTGTACCATCGTAGATTCAAGGTGAATGATGGCTTGGGTTACTGGTAACTGATGTGAACTGTATTTTGCTATGCTTTTGAAGTTTATGCGCATATGTGAATTTCAATTACAGTGAATGTTTTGTTTTGTTTTCTATTTTCTTTTTTTCTTTTTTCTTTGGACATGAAATTACTAAAAGTTAGGAATTGGAAAAAGCAGTTCAACGGCCTAGAAGATCTCATATCTTACATGATTATTACTTGTTGCAGGGGAGCAATGTTGGCATGCGCTCTTCCATGGTTAAGAAGTTTACTTCTTCAACATGCAAGTGGAATAATGTCCCATGAATCTTCTTTAGTTGCCTTGAACTCGTTATATCAGGTGAAAAATGAGAACTTCTACTGGATTTCTGCATATTGGGATCATGCATTTTCAGATTGCACATCCATTGCACGCATTATGTGATGACCATTACTGTCACGGCAACCATGCACACTCACAGACAAATCAATTTGCTGTTGTTTCAAATAACATAGACAATCTGACATATGCTTTTTCCTAGAAAATATGTTGAAAAGATTGAACTAATGTATCCTAATAGATTTGAAAATTGTGCAAGTCTGCATTTTGTTGTTGGTCAAGGTCATTGTAGCACTTATTCTCATGGTGTGATTCTGATTATGCTTTGCTGGGTCCCAGATTGCACATGAACCAGTTATATGGTCATTATCTCATGATTCCTTTTAATGCTTATTCAATGTGATCTGGTATAACTCTTGAGTTTTTATGTTGTATCACAGCTTATCGAGTCTAGAATATCAAATTTCCATTCAGCTCTTCAACTATCAAGTTGCTTGGACTTCCTTTATGCAGGGGTATGGTGTTTGCTTAGTGTATTATGACTAGGATTTTGCAATTGATAGTGACTAACAAGCATTTCTTTTTTGGTGGGTTGGGTTTGTACAAACAGGTTGTTGAGGATATATCAGAAGACAATGAAACTGTAATTCCGGTAATTTATGAGGACAAGGATGAAAGCGATGACGATGAAAACGCCAAGCAAGAATCTGAAGAGGCCATGGAGACTGATCATGATGAAGAAGATGAAGAATCATTTGGCGGGCTTAGTGATCTCGACGGAGGTGATGATATGAGTGACTAATTATAGTTTGAGGCTAATTCTCACCAAGTTCTTGGCAAGAACAAGCAAAACACGACATGCGAGGAAGTCCCAGAATAAGGCATGATTATCAGTAAAAATGATCTTTCATGTCGCACACCAAAAACTAATTCGTATTCCTGGAAATTTATAGAGCAGTTTCTGGGCAACCCAAAGAAATGTGGGAGTTAAAGAGACAAGCCTCGTTTCTTTTGTTGCTAATTTGTGCAGTAAGAAATATTACAGGTGTTTCGTTTTATTGGTTCGCCTGTTTCTCAATTTTGATCTAGCTTTTGCTTAGCTTGTGCTTTGGGTTTTAAACCATGGAGTGTTTTATTATTATGACTCTAGTTATTTTACTCGTGCGTTTGTCATGTACAAATTTTTTTATGAAATTGATCAAAATAGCGTTTTATGTGACAGTTAATTATTTTGAGGGGCAAAATCAGCTCAAATGCCTTGTTGCTGTTCGATTTCTTTTGTTTTGGCTAAATTTAAGCAAGGGTTTCCTGCCATTGGCAGCACTTTCATTTTTAAAACTGATTGTGTTAATGATCAAATTACATCTGTTAATTACTATTAAAATTCTTTTGGTAAAGATTGTTATTAAAATGGATAATACAACTCAATTAATTCAGTGCGAAATTTTCTTTTGAATTTATTACTGCCACTATGTTAATAAAAATTATGAAATATATTTTGAATTTGTCAAAAATGTCGGACTAGTGCAATATTTTTAATAAATTTATAAAATAATTCGATATAATTAAATAACTGTAATAAATAATCAACGGATCTCTGTTAATGGATATCGACATTGATGAACAACACAAATTTCCTTAGATTTTACGATGGTTGTCATCATTGATTTCTCCCTCACTCTTCAGTCGATTACCAATAGGTCTACAAAATTCTGATAACCTAAAATATCCACAACACAGCAATATCAGCTGTTTTCAACACTAATTTTAATATTGTTTGCAACGTGCCAAAATGGTCCTAAGTCTTGTCGATAACAGAAAAATCAAGCTTCAAATCACAGATGACCATGAGTTATTGTGAGATCCTACATCGGTTGGAGAGGAGAACGAAGCATGCCTTATAAGGATGTGGATACCTCTCCCTTATCGATGCCTTTTCCGTTGAGAAAAACAAAACCTTGAGGAGTCGGCACGCTCTCAAAAGCAGTCGTGTGGCTCCAAAAAGGACAATATCGGCAAGCGGCGGATTCGGAGACGTTACAATTGGTATCAGAGTCGGTGTCGGATCGGTGTGCCAGCGAGGACGCTGGGCCCTAAGGGAGGTGGATTGTGAGATCTCACATCAGTTGGAGAGGAGAACGAAGCATGCCTTATAAGGATATGGATACCTCTCCCTTATCGATACCTTTTTCGTTGAGAAAAACAAAAGCTTGAGGGGTCGGCACGCTCTCAAAAGCAGACGTGTGGCTCCAAAGAGGACAATATCGGCAAGCGACGGATCTGGGGATGTTACAGTTATAGTTTGGATAACCATCACGGATTTCTTTTTTCCACAGATTTCAACTAGGTAGGAATTATGAACCAAATCAGAACCAACTATGACTATCCTATAAAGATACTATTTTGCCATTGGTGGACTGTCCTCTTAGATTAAGAAATGATTCATAAAGCCTGTATATTTAATAAAAGGATCCCAAATTGATGTTTAAAGAGAGAGTAATGATAAGAGAAGGAAGAAGATTTAGAAACTCATACCTTATTATTATCAAATATAAGTATAAAAAAAACTCTAATTACTCTCGTTACAATACATATGCCTTATATACGCATTAAGAGTGAAAATTAACATCATTGCTTAAATCAGCAATCAATAAGATAAAAATAAGATTAATTTTATAAGAATAAAAAAAGAAAAAAGATTACACTTCCAAAGCAAGATAATATTACAAAAGTAGGGGAGGAATAACTTTATAAGATGTACATGATCTACTATTATCTTCCACTTCATTTGTTTATTGGTTCATGGGATGGTAACATATTCATATCTTCTGACTTCGTATCTTGTTGATCTGTGTGGTAGAAAATTTCATCATAACATTTCTTCTATTTTTGAAGACGTGCATGTAATGAAACAATGAGATTCTTTGCGATTGGGATTTGGTCTAAGACTATTCATTATGAATACTGAAGGAAGAGCAAAAGTGGGAGTATTTGTGATTTGGTGAAGAGGCTTAGGAGGAAGGGACTTTGGAGGTCTGGATAGGAAGTCTGGGATTAAGTTCTTGTTTCCTCTTGTATGCTCAACTGTGAAGTTGAACTTGCCAAACCATTATATCCATGGAACAAGTTGTGGATGAGGGAGACTCCTTCTTTTAAAATAAATTATTTTTGAAAAAGGAGAACAGTCAATGACAACTGTAAAGTGATGGCCAATAAGATGAAACTCGAATTTTTTAATGCCATATTTCACAAACTAGGCAGGAATTATAAACCAAATCAGAATCAAGTATGACTATCCTATAAAGGCACTCTTTTGCCTGCAACGTATCTCTGCTACAGTAAGTCCTGTTCTCTCCATTATCTTCAAAAAAAAAAAAGTATGACTATCCTATAAAGGCACTCTTTTGCCACTGGTGGACTATCCTCTTAGAACATGAGGATGAATTAAAAAAATCCACAATTTTTCTCCCCATAAAAATAAACAATATTATTCCTATCTATATATATTAATTACCATCACACAGAATTTTCCTTTAATAAAAAAATAAAATTTGAACTCTAATCATACTCTGGATACTCCCATGAACCTAATCCTTTCTCCTGATTTCGTACGAAAAAATCGTACCCAAGTTTCTTTTCTCGGCAATAAACAAAAAATTTTGAGTCAAATTTTTCTAACCGTTGATATTGCACAAGGCTCAAATTGATCAAATGGACAAGTATTTCTGTTACGAGAAATTTATCTATTTAGCTTGTCTA
This sequence comes from Excoecaria agallocha, assembly GCA_037975025.1. Taxonomy (NCBI): domain Eukaryota; kingdom Viridiplantae; phylum Streptophyta; class Magnoliopsida; order Malpighiales; family Euphorbiaceae; genus Excoecaria; species Excoecaria agallocha. The sequence continues at coordinate 50,803,756 of CM075814.1, read as the reverse complement.
AGACGTGATGAAAAAATTTTATTTACACTCGATTACCAAGCTAGTCTAAGACTATGAAAATCTTTTTTTAAGTTCAATTTAAATAATATAAACTAAACTAATATTGCTATTTATACACATTTATGTATATTAATCATTTTTTAAACTAACTTTATATATTTTACCGATGCATTATTAGCTTATTAATTCACGAAAATTTATTTATTATTTCAAGTTTGTTATTTCAGTTAATTTTATATCTGCTATTTTGATTAATTTTATATACTTAACAATGCTTCATTAGCTTAGTTTAAAATTTATCTACTATTTTAATTCGTTTTATATATTTGGCGATGAGTCACTAGCTTAATTTATAAAATGTATATATGTAGCTTTAATTTTATATATACTATTTTAACTAATATATATATATATATATATATATATATAATTTAATTCATAAAATTTAACTAGGCGATACATTATTAGTTTATAATACATTAACTTACATTATTAGTTAGTTTATGAAAACATTATTAGTTTAATTCAATACATGAAATTATCTATCACGACCATATCAAGGACTCGAGAGGAGATACGATCACAAAGTGATGTAGTTTTGTAGTTTTACAGCTCTTCATGCTCAGCTGAACTGTCAATTATGAGCATAGGCAGATCGCGAAAAATCATGTGTAAAAACGGGCTTTCCTTTTTTCCGTTTTGCCTTGTAAAGGGGAGACGTTTCTGAGGTTGGTTATGGTTAAAATGCATTTGACAGGACAATACTTGTTCATATGTTTGATGAGTGAAGATGTGGAATTCTTTGCTTTCTTTATTTTGAAGAGATAAAAATGGGTGAGCTTCGCATCCTACTGTACATAATTGTGTACCAAAGCATATAAGGGGATTATATCGAGTTAAACGAAAATCAATTGTCCTCAAATTGAATTCGTTCTTGTTCTTTCATGCATATACTAATTTCATCGTTTTACTAACAGAAAAATCGATCTTCCAGCACATAAAACAGTATCACGCAAATATCAATACCCAAAAATTAAGTCGACCGACCAATTTTCCACTTTGCAAATTTATTGCAGTAATCATTGCATGCATAAAAATCAGCGTTCAAGCGCACACGAACATATTTCACAACTTCGTTTTTTTGGAAGATGAAAACAAAAGTTACATTGAATTACAATAGTAGCAGTCGATAACGAGCTGCCATCCCATAAAAACAACACAACGACGACCCTTTTATTATTGACTTTCCTTTGTAACATTCAGAAAGCCAAATACCGCACACATCACCATATACATCAGCCATGGTGAAAGGATACTTCCAAAAGCAGAAACTGCATTAAAGAAGAACAAGTACATGAACCCTTTTAATCGCATAGAATAGGTTCATATATACATTTACGATACTAATATTTTGTTTCCTTAACCGTAGTAGTAGTGTGGTGCTGATCATATCCAGTACGATCTTTGTCTTCCTCATCATGATGGGCCATTCCAAAGGTACTTTTCACGGCATCAGTAGCACTCTGGGCCATGTCCTTCACTTTCTCCCCAGTTTGTTGGAAAACTCCTTTAGTTTTGTCTGCTGCCTCTGATGTCTCCTCTCTGGTCTGATGGGCCGCCTCTGCCGTCTTGTCCTTCGCACGATGAGCTTCGTCTGAGGTCTTCTCTATGGTCTGATGAGCCCCCTCTGCTGTCTTGTCCTTCGCATGTTGGGCTGTCTCCTTCATGCTATCCGTGGCTCGATTCCCTTTCTCCTGCACATTAAATAGAACCACTTCAAACCTCATTCTCCATTACAAGATTAGATTAAACAATGCTAATCTTATCCTTATTATGAATAACTATATAAAAAAGAAAAGAAAAGTTACCTCAGCTCGGCCAGTGGCCTCGCCGGCTCTGTAATACTGATCATGAGATGCCATTTGGTGCTAAATGATTGAAAGTTTTTCTTCTTGTTCTTTGTTTAGCTTGCTTATGAAAAGTGCAGAATTATTAGAGAAAGATTGCTATCTCTGCAAGTGAGGGTTAAGTGCTTCATGCAAGGTATTTACACCCTTTTGAAGGTTGAAGAGTTATTCACACGTGTCCTGCTGTTTCGACACTTGTGAGCACGTGTCATGCATTCGATCTCCCTCCCAATTACTGTGTCGGTTTGTTGTTGTTTTAAAGTTTGTGTCGATATTATTAGCCGATGGTAATTTGCCACGTGCTGATCTCTATGTCATTTTCATACGTGTGTGATGAATAGCCATGCGGGAGATCTTTTTCTTATTCACATGGGAATAAGGATTGGACCCGATGTTTAGACTTTACATGTTCAAATTAAAAACCCAAACCCTATAAAAAATTATTTCAGGCCCATTTCAATTTATATAATATCAACACAAATAAAATAAAAGTTTAGTTATTTTTTCGGTGGTCGAATTCTCGATTTTTCGATATTTTTAATTTTTTGTTATAAAATAAAAGTTAGATTATTTTTTCATTATAAATTATAGTATAATGATGATAACGTTACAATAGTAAAATTTTAATGAACACCGATAAAAATAACTCCAACAAACTATATGTTTTTTCTCACAATAAATACAGAAATATTTAATTGATTATTGAGGTATTTGTTTAATATTACATGTTATGATTCATAAAGCAAAGAGGTGTAGAAGTAAAAATCTTGAGGCAAGGGTTTGTCCCCGACAATCCTTCCTTTTGAATAATTCTGATCCATTAAATCTCTATATGGAAATGGCTGCATTGCCAGGTGTTCCTAACACCACAAATCATGGAGATTTCAAATTAAATTGTTTGCCACATTTACTACCTACCTATATCTATCTATCTATCTATATGTACATATAATCTTCATGTATACCTATAAGTTAAATTCCATTCATGCAATAACAATCGTTAAGATATAAAATGGCAAGCCAAGCTCAAGATCTCAGTGACAATCCCAGTGACATCGGCCAAGCACAGGTGCCTTCTTAATTTCTTTTATTCTTATTTTATTAGGTTATAATTAACATGTACAAATTTTTTTATAAATATTCATTCTTAAAATCTAAAATGATATATAAAATTTACTGAATTTTTGTAATTAATTAAGTACTCATGCATATTGTTGTTGCAGTTGAAGAGGGATGACTATGCGAACCATGCATCTCATATATCCCAACAAGTTACCCAATCCCAACACAGTTCTTATACAGCTCAGGCCACCAACTTTCTTCAACAGGCATTCTCCTATTTTATTTAGCCTCTAATTTTAATGTTTTAGATATCAAGATTATAATCACTTTCATTAATTAAAATCATCCTATCGCAATCTGACGTGACTTTTCACATCAATCTTATGAAATATGTTGGGTGTGAAGACAGGAGAGCAAATGAAGAACATGGCACAAGGAGCTGCAAATGCAATGAAAAATACACTTGGGATGAATTCAGACGACACCCCCGACCCCATCATCGACAATCCTACCTACCTTTCCCATCCTACAATTCCTACCAATCCATCAAATAACAGGATTTGAACCTAATAATGATGCCCATTTGGTATTATTTATTTTCATGCACTTCAATTCATAAAATGTAATTGGAAAAAAAAAAATTCATAAATTGTAATGACATGGCCATCCATCCATCAGCTCACTCATCCTTTGTTATCATATTTAATGGAAATTGTCTCTCTTTCGTGTTACAGTTGATGGGTTATTTTTAGTTATTTGATTTGTGCTTTGTACCATCCTACATGCAAATAGGATTACTGTGAGAATGAAATTAAATGAAAATAATTGTTATAGCATTCACTAAGATTTTGTATTTAAGTTAATTATTTGCCTCCGAAATACCTCCACCACCTTTCAAGTTCTTTGGATTCAATCCATTAAATTATAATCAAAACATATTAATTTGATATGTTAATTTACATACCGCATTAATAATTTATCATATTAAAAAATATATTTTTTACAACCAAAGTCAAAAAATTAAGGGTTTTCAGTGACAATCCATTCAACATGCATTATTATTTTAATTTATATATGGATAATAAATTTGATTTCATAGATGTCACATGGCAGCTAGTAATTAAAGTTTACCAATTTGGGGAGTTAATTATATAACTATTAAAATCTGATAATTTTTTTTAATTGATCATGATTAAAATTTTAGTGATCCCAAAAATGCAATTGTCAGAAAAAAGGTTTATGAGCTAAATGTTGTGATTAATTTTACTTATATTTATTGAATTTATTTCCTAATAACAACATTGCAATTTTTTTATTTACAAAAGTACCTAAATAGTATTAATTTTTCATGTAAATTTTTTCTGTGCAGTAAATTTTTATTTATATAATTATATCTTTAAAGCCGAGATAGAAATTAAATTTTGATAAATTGAAAAAATTATCAGACTTTCAATTGTCTAAAAGAGATTTTTTTTTTCTTTGAATTAGCTAGTACAAGGAGCTAGTCAACCTTTTTCATTATTATTTACTCAAATTAATATTTATAACTTGATATATTTATTCTGAAACTAAGACAATTTGGAGCAATGTTTTAATTCTATGTTGATGATTTAGATTAGGGAAATCACTTGAACTAGAAATCAGTAATCCGATTTTTGAATTAAAAAAAATGCTTGAGAAGGTAAATTTCTTTAGAATGTAAAAGAACAAAAGAAAAATAGCATAACAATAAATTGGAAAATAATATCAGGAATTTCACCATATATAAATAATATTTTCTTTGTTCTAATCTATTCCAAAACATAGCACACTTAATATTTTTTAATTATACAATTAACTTAATTATAAATCATATGTAATAGTTTTATTTTAATTTCTTAATAATCAGTCATTTTTTATAATTTTTTTTCAAGTAAAACTTAAAATAATTTGATATTTAATACTATCTATATCTTTTCATGTATAAGAGTAATTGAAGATCCCAATGTTATATTAATATTGATAGTTATTTTAAATTTTAAGATAATAATTATATATAATATTGTGATAATAATAAGCCGCACTCCTTCTCATTGATGAGTAATGTATTTATACAACAGTGCTAAACAGGAAGTACAAATAAAGTAGGAATATAAAGTTATACAAGAAAGTAAATACAGTTGTAGAGAGTCCTAAACGAGAAGAACTTTATCCTGGACTCTATCCCTTACACTCCCTTGCAAGCTGAAGAGGGAGGGAACGAACACGCAACTTCTCTCGAAGAAGTTGAAACCGGCCTTTGGACAAAGGTTTCGTGAAAATATCTACTATTTGGTCCACGGTGGAAATGTACGAACAACAGGAGCCTTAGACTTCACTTTATCACGAACAAAATAAAAAGTCAATCTCTAAATGCTTGCTATGACAATGGAAGATTGGATTAGTAGTGAGATAAACAGCACTAAGATTATCACACCAGAGCACATGAGGTTTGGACAAAGGAAATCCAATTTCTTGAAGAAGCATAAGTAACCAGCTGAGTTTAAAAGTCATCAAAGCAATGGATTGGTATTCAGAATTTGTAGAAGATCGAGACACCGTTCGTTGTTTTTGTGAACACCAGGAAAGCAGACACGAACCAAGGAATAGGTAGCCACCCCAATCCACATTAGAGAAACAATGCAATTAAGATAGATCAGTTTTAGAGAAGAACAAGTCATGATCAATCGTACCCTTTAAGTACCGCAAGATACGTTTGATAGCACACTAATGATGAACAGTGGGAGCATGCATAAATTGAGAGACTTTGTTAACTGCAAAGGAGATGTCAAGTTTGGTAAAGGTAAGATATTGTAGGCTTCCAACAATACTACGATATTGGCTAGGGTCCGAAAAGGCATCACCATTAGTAAGAGTCAATTTATCCATTGGGTTAGCTGGAGAAGAAATCAACTTGATAGCAAACATCTTAGATTTGTCTAGAATGGCTTTGGTGTATTTAGATCGAGTCAAAAGCAAGCAATTATCAGTCCAAACAACTTTAATACCTAAGAATTAGGAGAGTTTCCCCAAGTTACGAATGGCAAACTGGTTTTTCAAAAATGTAATTAACTTATTTATAAGTACAAAATCATTCCCATTGAGAAAAAGATCATCAATATAAATGAGACAATATAGATTCACATCCCCATAAAGAAAATAATAAAGAGAGAAATTCATTTTAGAGCCCACAAAACCAAAGGACAGCAAGGTGTTGGTGAGCTTTTAATGCCACATGCATGGAACTTACTCAAGATCATACAAGGATTTCTTCAACTTGCAAACAAATTGAGGACAAAAAGGAACTTTAAATCCTTTAGGTTGCTCCATATACACCTCCTCATGAAGATTACCATGGAGAAAGGCATTGGAGACATCCAATTGCAAGACAAGCAAGCCAAAGGAAATTGCCAAGGTAAGAATCAACTGAATGGTAGTGGGTTTGACCACTAGACTGAAAGTTTTAGTAAAATCAAGATCCAAGCGTTGGTGAAAGCCTTTAGCCACTAGTTGGGCTTTTTACCGATCAATAGAACTATCAGGCAGATTTTTTGTTTTAAACACCTGCTGACAACCCATAGTATTAGCATTAGTAGGAGCCGAAACCAAATCCCATGTGTCATTAGAAAGCAAGGCTTGATATTCATCTTCCATGGCTTTATGCCAGCAGGAGTGCTTCAAAGCTTGCAAATAAGTCGTAGGTGCAGCCTCTAGAGTGTGAGAGATAAGAGCTTTGGGCTTTAAGGAGCCAGTTTGTAAGAGAGTAGTCATGCAAGAAACTAAAGAAGCAGTAGCCAGATTTGGGACAACAGGGGAAAATGAAATAGAATCTGACACACCAGCAGTTTGATCAATAGTAACAAGTGACTCGTAAGGCCTCAAATCAGTAGCTAGAGAGAAAGGTGGATTTATTGGTTGATCATGCAAGGCTGCTGTAGGAGCAACAGAAGGCATGGGACAAGTTGAGGTGGGTGGAGCACTCGGCCAAGTTGAAGTGAAATAATAGAAGGATGCAACAAAGGAGAAAAAAATTTCTGGCCAATAAAAGGAAAGGGAACAGAGGACGTGGCTAACAGAGGTGGGGCAAAGTTAAGGATACCAAGTGCTTGTTGATTGGGCACCACAAAAGGAAAATCCTGTTAAAAAAACATGGCATGAGATAAACAACTTATGATTAATAGGATCATAGCATTTATAGCCCTTATGTAATTTATCGTAACCCAAAAAAACACATTTAGTGGAACGAGTATCAAGCTTGTGAGAAGCATATAGACGAAGCCAAAGATAACAAAGACAACCAAAAATAAGTATTTGACTATAATCAGACATATGACCAAAGAGTTTATTAAACGGAACATCAAAGGCAATGGTAGCAGCGGGACTTCTATTTATTACATAAATAGCAATGTCAAAAGCATAGGACCAAAAATTAGCAGGCAACTTAGTATGATTTAACATAGCAAGATCGGATTTAACAATATATCGATGCTTGTGTTCAGCACAACCATTCTGTTCAGGTGTATAAGGACAAGAAGATCATTGTATAATCACATGCTGAATTAAATAATTAATGAAAGTATGAAATTTCCATCCCAATCAACCTGAAATGAATTAATGGGAAGGCTAATAAAATTTTCAACCACAGAATGAAATTTAATAAAGGTTGAGAGCACATCGGATTTATGTTTAAGAAAGTAAATCCAAGTATATTTGCTATAAAGATAAAAAAAAAGATAACATAATAAGAGAAACCATCACAAAATTTTATTCTAGCAGGACCCCAAACATCTGAACAAATCAGTTCAAGAGGTTGTTTAGCTGAAAAGGAAGAACGAGAAAAGGGCAACTATGAATTTTGCTCATAGAACAAGCATAACACAAAGAATTATTTGTATTATTGTCAATAGACGCAACAATCAAACAAGAATCTACTAATTTCCTAACAATAGGGACAGTAACATGGCCAAGATGAGCCTGCCAATTAAGTGGACACCGAAGCTAAATGACCTTGAATGGGAGGAGACAGTAAGACAAGAAGATAGTACAACCCTTCTTTATTCTGGCCTCGTAGCTGTAATGGCCTCAACACTGAGTTAGTCGTGAATAGTATTTTCCTACAGTGAATAGTATTTTTCGGACCCGAAAAGACACCCGAAATTCGAAAATATTTTATCGGAACATTTGAAAGGAATAGTCATGGTGAGCCTATGGTTAAAATTTGAAGTGAATTTGAGGTCAAATGGGCCTCCAAAAATCAAAAATACGAAAAAGGTAGCGAGTCAATTTTCTTGATAGGGAAGAAGACTTGATTTTGCATAAATAATTAAAAATAGTAAACAAACTACGAATATTTCCATATTTTGCGTGTCTACATGAATTTTTATGTAGAATATTTTAGTGATGAGAATGAAATTTTTCGATAACACCGGCAGTTGTTAAATCGGACCGATAAGTTTGAATCGGACTAATAACGGACTCTGATTGAGCCAAAAATTTGCGTACTACCTATTTTTGATGTTTTAAGAATTATGGAATTAAAATTGAAGTAATTTGAAGTGAGGAGGATAGAGAAATTTGATTGGACTTTAAAAAGACATAAATGGGCCTTAAATTTAAGTTGGGCTAAGCCCACCATTTAAGCCCACTTTTGGGCCCATTATGAAGGATATAAGAGGCTAGAAAATTTGAGAATTCTCCAGATTTTCCAGCTCTCCCTTTCTCTTCCCATGGTGGCTGAACCACCCTCTCTCCTTTTGATTTCTTCTTCTTCTACCCCAAATATCTTACAAAACCCCAACATAAAAGATGAAGTTTCAGCTCTCTAGATCATACTAGTGATCTTAATCAAGTGATTTGAGCAAAGGAAGGCAAGAAATCAAGTTGAGAAAGAAAAAGGGGTAAGTTGGATCTTGTAAATCTTAATGATTTAAATTGATTTTTTAGTGTTTTTTCATAGATTTTAAGGTGTAGAAGCTAATTATGAGCTTATATTTCTCATTTGAAGACAAGAAATTGAGGTTAGAAAGCTTAAAGATTTTGGCTAAGGAGGAATTTGTGGATGGATGGAGTTTTTCTTGGTGTCAAGTGAAGAAATATGAGGCTTAAGGAAGATTAAGCTTGAAAAAAGGTAAGTGACTACCAAATCCTTTGATTTCCCTATTGATATGAATTTTTCTTAATTATGTAATTAAGATAAAAATATGAAAAATTATTAATTAATGTAATTATATTAGGGTAAATGAAATTAAGCATGAGAAAAAATGAGATGAAGGCATTAATGGAAGAAAGAAAATTTTTAAGGTAGAAAATGTTGGTGGCCGAATTCCCTAAGTAAAGAAAATGATGAGAGAAAAGCATGAAATTCATGTATGTTAGCTTAAAATAATAATATACATAATAATTGATGTCTAAAAATTCTTAGAGAATATTTAAAATTAATTTGAAAATTTTTAAGATTATGCATATTATATGTATTGAATGAAAATTGTGATTTAGTGTGAATAAAGTGACTATTTTGATGAAAAATGATAATAACCAATAAAGAATGCCTAAATAAATTTTATTGGAATTTATTAAATTTATTAGGATTTTCTTGAAATTTTTATGTGTATATGTATAATGAAAATAATTGAAATAGTAATGCATAATTGTATAAAAATGACTAAAATGATGAATAAATATGAAAAATAAATTAATATCAATGATGAGAAATAAACAGTCAACCGACGGATTTTTTTTCGAAATAATTATTAGATCGTGAAAATAATAAAAATAATGAATTATTGAAAAATAATTCATAAATAAATGAAAATGATGAAAATAAATTAATACGTAAATAAAAGAAAGATAAAATGAGTTTTAAATAAAAAAAAAAGAAAAGGACTTAAATGAAAGAAAATAAAAGTTTTGGGGCAAAATGATAATTTTACCAAAGTAAGTAATTAAAGCGTAAAAATAAGTAAGAAATACTTAATAAGGGTAAAATGGTAATTTCGGAGGCCTAACGGTTTCGAAAGATATGATTTTCATGGTTTAATGACCAAAATGTAATTTTACTCGAACATGATAAAATAAAGAATAAAAGATGAGTAATGAAAGAAATTATAAAATAAAAAAATGAAAATAAATGATTATAATAGCAAAATCGTAATTATGTATTTGAAATGAATAAATCGATAGAAAAAGTCAAATTATGCTTGTTCGAGGCATAAGATAATAATTGATATACTTAGAGTTCCTAATTACATGAAAAGTAGAAAAACAAAGATGTGACTAATTTATCAAAATAAATTAGTCAATAAAAAGTATTAAGAGAATAAATGATTATAAAAATTAATTCGCCGACGAAATCAAATTCGGCATATCGAATAATTGAAAATTTTGATTGAAAAAGGAAAAATTGTAAAAACGTCAAGCCTAAAAGTATTGAAAATGATTCGTAAAGAATTATGCAAGAAAAATAAAAGAAAAGTCAGAATTTGTATAAAAGATTGAAAAATTCAAGTATTTGAGTGAATTATTAAAGAATAATTCACAATAATGATTTGAAAAGATAAAGTGAAAGAAAAGACGAAAGTTACTGAAAAGCCTAAGTATCTGTGTGAATTATCGAAGGATAATTCACAAAAATGATCTGAAAAGATAAAGTCAATGATAGGACAAAAAGTTATTAAATATCTAATAACACTAAAAGAGTGTATTTGATCAGAATATAATGTACAAATGAATAAAAGAAAGAGATTAAAGATTTCTTTTAATGTTTAAAAATGATTACAAATGTGATTGATTAAATTGTCCTTAGCAATAAGCAGGTGTTGTTATTCTTGTTTGGATATAATTGGCTAGCCATAAGGACATCTGAACCGCTGTGTAAGTCATGGCGACTTGCTTTGCTATGGTAGGATCATTTATCTCCATGGCTTCTGTCTGTATCTAATATCTGTTCTGTGGAAAAATGATATTTGAGATCAATTTTCAGTCTGTCTGGGACCTTAGGGTCCAGTCCCGAGTATCCTTTTGAGAGTCCTGTTATATTGCACTTGGGGTGCATCGAAATGAATAAATCAGTATTGTTTAAATAAATTAAGTGTAAAAAAAGTTACAATAAAAAAATGAGTCATGAAAAATAATTTGTTTCGAAGAAAATAAGAGAGTAGAATAAATCTGTAAAGATTTCTTAAAAGTGTAATTAAAAAGAAAAAGAAAAGAATGGTTTTATAAGATTAAAATATTAAATTAATGTTTAATTAAATTTTTATAAGAATTTAGAATGTATTTTGTTTTTCGTGAAAAAGATAAATCTGATTAATTGGTATTTCTCGTACCAATTACTATTGTAGGAAGTGATAAGTTTGAAAAACAATATTAATTTTCTGCTTAAAGTTAAAAAGTGATGATTTTGACATGAAGTAAACTTATTGCTTACGTAACATTTTTCTGAAAGAAAAGTTATTTGAAAAGTAAAACAATAGAAAGATACATAATTGATCGATGAGAAAAAAGTAAAAGACATATGTCTTAATAAATATTTGAACAAAAGTAATTTATATATAAATGAAGGAAAGAGAATTTGACTACAAAGTGTCCCGAAATACTTATATCACTTTGCAATAAAGCTTAAAAGTTTTTAATTAGTAATGTATTTATTAGTTAAAAGTCAAAAGCAAAAATAAAAGAATAATAGCAAGAAGTATAATTAGAGTACAGATTGAATAATTGAACAGTAAACCAAGAATTTAAGTAATTTATTTTGGTACTAGTAAAGACTCGAGTACCAATTCACATCGTTAAATGATATGATAATTAAATTGGTATGGCTAAAAGATAAGTGAAAGTACTAATAAAAGTAAAAGTTATAGTAAACATTAACGTAAAAGTAAAAGTAAATCCGATATTGATCCGCTTAAAGAAAATTTTGCAAAGTAAAGTTGAAAGTTTAGAAACCAAAGACCAATAGTTATCAGAATACGAATTAATAACAAGATTAGTAATAACTGAAATAAAAGGAAATGCTTAGTGAAATAAAAATAGTAGAAGCATAAATTATGAAATTATGCTTATTTTTGGAAAATTCTTGGATTAGTAGTCACCACTGGGCATATTTAATGCTCAGCACGTAGTGTTTACTGCGTGCAGGTTCTGGAGTGTTGCGGGAGTACATTACATTGAAGGTTCAGATCGGAAGAAAAGATTTTTGTGTTAGTTGGTGTAAGCTTTTGGCATATATATACTTAGACTATTAAGGTAAAAGTTTGAATGGTATTTTGGTTATATGTTTATTTGTCTTGGATATATGGATTAGTATAAGTTTTGATTTGATGATTAATGTTTGTTTTTAATTATTTATAAGACTGTTATTTGATTCTGGAATTTTTGTAAAAGTATTTTCAAGTGTTTTGAATTATTAAAAAAAAATAACTTACCGTCGTCACCTAAGTCTCATTTCATTAAGGACTGTTTCGAGAAGAGTGTTACAGTAGCAGTGTTGCCTTTGTTGTCAAATCCTTAATCAAAAAATAATCAGCAAAAAATTCAATAGAGATATTGTTAGAAGAAGTCAAAGAACGAATAGAAATCAAATTTTGAGCTGCTGAAGGAACAAATAAAACATCACGAAACTTAATATTAGTATCCTGAAGGTGACAGTTGAAAGAACCAGTGGAATGAATAGGAAGTGTAGACCCATTACCTATGGTGACTTCTTAAGGCGCTTGGTATTTAGAATGAACAACATCATTTTCCATATTTAAGGTAAGACGATGAGTAGCACCAGTATCCATAACCACGATTCAAAAGAATGAAAGGGTGTAGAGGCGAGGTGAGAGGCAGGTTTCGGTTGATTGTGTTGCTCTTTGGGAAGTTTTGGAGAAGGACAGACATGGGAAAATGGTCTTGGCCTTTGCAGTTGTGACAAATCACAGAACTAGTGTCTAAAGGAGCAGATGATGAAGTAGTGGAATGATAATTCTGAGGAGAGAAGTTACCAGAATAAGTGGAGGATCAACCACCTCGATTGTGTCTCCCACGACCTCGGCCCCTGAAGGTGTTGAAATTTCGATTTGCATAGTGAGCACTAAGAGAGAAATCATCAACAGGACTGTCTCGAGCCAATTGAGCCTCTTTAATGAGCAATAACCCAAATAAATTGTCAAAACTAATGGACTCCAGATGTGCCTCCAAAGCACGAACAAAGGGTTTATAACTTAGGCCCAAACTTGCCATAATACAATCAATAAAATCATCATCGGCCATAGAATTTTGGAGAGAAGCTAGTTGATAGAACAAACTCTTAGCTCGTTGCATATAGGCCATGATAGTATCATTCTCATGCTTAAGTGTCAATAGCTGCTATCGAAAACTGCGAACTTGGGGTCAAAAGCCAACAGAGTACGCAACACGAAGTTTATCCCAAGCTTACTTAGCTATTGTAGCTCCAATAATCTGTGGTAGCATATTCTATGAAATTGAAGAAAAAACTCATGACAAAATCTGATGGTATTGCTACTCCCATAGATAAAATTCATCACTATCAGGAGTAGGGGTAACGCTACTGTCAACATGAGAGAATAAACAATAGCCTTTCAGAACGAGAGTAAGCTGTGTTTTCCATAACAAGAAATTAGTAGAGTTCAACTTAATGGAGAGATGATGAGAGAGATTTGAAGAAAAGGAGGGCATAAATGCCATTGAGGTTGAAGAGGTTGCAGTGTCAATAGACATGTTTTAGAGTTGGTGTTTAAACCTATTGGGACTCTGATACCATGTGATAATAATATGCCACACTCATTCTCATTGATGAATAATGTATTTATACAACAGCGCTAAATGAGAAGTATAAACGGCGTATGAATATAAAGTTATACAAGAAAATAAATACAGCTGTAGAGAGTCCTAAACAAGAAGAACTTTGTCCCGGACTCTATCCCTTACAAATATGAATGAAGGACATATTAATTATAACCGAATTATTTTTATTTAAATTTGATTCATGAATTTTTTTGCGAATCAAATTAATATTCAGTTATACTTCTTCTATTCTATGTAGTAATTTTAATTTAAAAATTAACTTTTTTATTTTTTACTAAAATTAAAAAAATATTAAAATATCTCAATTTTATAAAAAAAATTATAGTTATTGATAGAAATATTATTTTATATTTTTAAATATTTTATTTAATTATAGTTAAAAGTAAATAGTGATAAAAAAGAAATATTTAATAAAATATATAATAAAAAGGATATGTATGTAAATTTATTTTTTAATTTTTGAAAATAATATTTAAAGTAGGATACAATAAAAAAAAGCGAAAACAAGTGGATGGAGTATTAATTTATTTTTTTTAGGAATTATATAATATATGTTTAAATAAATTAAAACATGCGATCGTATGATATATAAAACGAATACATCTAACACGATGATGGAGAATGAGAACATAATACAACAATAAAACCTAACTTTGAGGAGGCAAAATCCAAAGGTGAAGATTCGATATTAAATAGGATAATAAACTACTGCTGAGCTTACTACATCATTACTTCGATGACGCTCTGAGATCTATAGCTGATGAGGCCAAAACAAAACCGAGAGAAAAAACTCAACCATCTCTAATAAGGAAACTCGTATTGAACTCATCCATAGTTGATATATAGAGCGAAAAATGTCTTTAACGAGCGTGAAAATGTGGGAGGATGTTTGGCTAACATGTCTCACCCACGCATTGTCTACTGAGACTGAGGAGATTATGGGCCTCCTACTCGGTGATATTGAGGTCTGATTTTTTTGGTTTTCATTTTATTCTTATGCTTTAATTTGAATTGTCTAGGTTTTCTCTTTGTTTCTGTTTAAATGAATTCGCGCGTTTTGTGTTGAATTTTCTTTTGTTGGCTGAATTTAACTATGTATTGCAATTTCAAAGGAAGTTAAATTGCAAATTTTATGGGGTTTTGTTTTGATTATTAAAATGGGTCTCCTCAGAAATTGACTAATTTTTTTTCTTTTGAAGTTTGTATTGAAATTGATTGGAAATGGGATTCTCCGACTCTTTAGTGGAAACATGTTCTTGAACTTGCGAATGTTCATAAGCATTTTATTCCCAGTTTTGAAATTGAAGCTCTTAACTTTTTTTTTAAAAATTTTTTTTGTTCTGATTTAATTAAATAGGACTTTGAATATTGCTATTTCGTTCTTTCTATCGATAAATGTTTTCTCCCTACAGTTTATTACAACACTTAAATAGGTTTCACAATTCTAGTTTTGTTCTCTTCTTTTGTAGAGTTTCGTTGAATTGGACTGTTAACAATGCTGTTTTCACATTAAGGTGTTACTATTTATTATTTGAAAATTTGGATTTTTAACCTTTTTTGGGGGTTAAGTATTTATTTCTTAACTTGTCTAATGCTGTGAGAACTTTTTTGTGATGCAGCAAAAGCGTTCAGCTGTTGGGTTTGTTTCTCAAATGATTTTTTCAAATTGTTGTTTCATTCTTATTTTGATATAGGTAATGGGAAGTTTGCTATCTCTTGAAAGTTGAAAAACTCTAGATTTAGTTGTTTCAGATAAAAGAAGCAAATGCTCTGATTAATCTCTACAACGTTCTGTTTTTTATTCTGAAATGAGATTTTTTAATGGATCATGTGGCAAACATGATTGTGATATTCTGGAATTAGTTAAACTTACTTCTGGATCTTAGGTTTGTTTTCATTGTCTAAAAATTAGGACCGTATATAGATTTTGCTTTCAGTAGTTTGGGGCTAAACATCCCCCCCCCCCCCCCCCCCCCTTTCTCTCTCTCTCTCTTTTCGGTTGTTTTGGTGGTGTTGATTGTTATTTGGTTTTTGAATATGATTCTTAGTGTACTTTTCATCCCATCCTTTGGTAACCCCTCCTTTTCCTCTCCATTTTTCTCCCCTTTTTTGTCCTCCTTTATCAGGGAATTAAAATTTTGAATTTTGGGACGTTGCACTGATGTGGAGTGGGTTTGTTCCTTGATGTACATGTTGCACTGATGTGGAGTGAGTTTGTTCCTTGATGTACATGATTGTCTGTATATGGGGTCCGAAAATTTACATTCATATAGTGATTTTTCCCCCTAAAATTGGAAATTTCAGTACTCAAAAACTGGGAGTGTCACTGCGTTGATCTGGGGAGCATCACCACAGTCAAGATCTGATAGGCGAAAAGACCGCGTGGAGACAAATCCAGAACAGTTAGCTGCTGCATCAGCTCAGGCTGAGATATCCTTAGTTCTTCCTCCTCGTTGTTATTTTATTTTTTTAAATCTGCATTTTTATTTTATGAAAAAAATTTCCTTGATGAATCACATAAAGTAAAATTCTATCTCCACCAGTTTAGGATTTGTGTCCATGCATACTACATGTATTTCAAGGCCGTAAAGTAAATTTTTTTTTTCTCAACTGAATTCCTCAATCTAGCCATGTAGTTGTTGCATGTTTGCTTACGTGCCATAGCTTAATCCTACTTCAGGTCCTGTCTAGGATTGGTTACTAAGGCTATCTCCTAGATTTACATTTTTTATTGTATGACTTTAACATCTGCATTGACAAGTGTCACTTGAATGTTGCAGTGCGCATAGATGTGTTAAAATTGTTAATATTATTGTATGCTTAACTGTGCAACACAGAATGACAGCGTCAACAGGACGGACAACAAGGGTGATTGGGTGGTATCATTCACATCCTCATATGACAGTTTTCCCTTCTCATGTTGGTAAGTTTTTGAAGCTGGATGAAAATCTTGAAGGAGCATTATAGTATTTTTCCCCTGATCAAATGGTCAAGATATGGTATCTGTTTGATTTATTCTTTTGTGGTAAAGATAAATTGACTGTCCATATGCGATAATAACAATATTTACAGTATCGTTTATATACTCATAGATTTATTGTGTAATTGGATGCTCACAATTTCAAATTACTCCTGTCCCCTGCCCTTGGCAGATGTTCGGACTCAAGCAATGTATCAACTTCTAGATCCTGGATTTATTGGTCTAATATTTTCCTGTTTCAGTGAAGACACAAATAAGGTTCGAACCAGTTGCTTTCTTTATAATGAGTTTTATAGCGAAATTAGTTCCATCGCGACCAAAATGTAACTGGCTTTGGTTAATTGCAGGTTGGTAGAATCCAAGTCATTGCTTTCCAGTCCTCAGATGGAAAGCAGAATAACATGATGAGACCTGTTTCTGTATCTCCTGTAAATAGAAGTTACATAGATGTTGAATCATCTTTAAGTTCCTCAGAAAATACATCAGTGAGATCTGGGACTGCAAGGGTGGACAGCCCTGAATGGGACACTGGTGATTCAAGAGCAGCTACAGGATCAAATAAGGTATAAATTTTCTTCTCAAAGTTGGGACTTACATCATTGATACAAATGAGGACAGAATTTGGATAAAAGAGTTTCACCCCAGTCAGAGTATTATTAATATTTTTCTGATTGTGGGGGTTCCATGAGACGTATACCAATTGTTTCATGAGTTCCGTAGCAATGCCTTCATTGTTACTTTCATGCCAGGGATGATAGTTGCTATATGCCATGCACATGTGCACATATATATACACGTGTGCCTCTAGTGATTCCTTTTCTGTTTCATGGTTTCATTTTGTCACAGAACATTTGTCTGGTAGTGATACATGAGTGACCAAATGAGAAGTTGGGTTTAGTCCATTTGCTATTGCTGTTTTTATGTGATAAAACAGGCCTAGTGCAATAATAAGCACTTTAGTGAGATTCTCTTTAGTACAAAGTACCCTAATATGGAACCCCTTGTCAAGTTCCTGTATTTTTTTTGCCTGCATCTTAAGTTTAGCCCCTTGTCAGACATAAATGAATGTAAGATTAAATACACAAAAGAGCCAAAAAAGATACTAACTGGCTGCCTTTTTGTGCTGTTTTAGTTTGCACTGGATTTGTAAGTTTGGCCTCTTGTCAGTCATAAATGAATGTAAAATTCAATACACAAAAGGCCAAAATTAGCAAATTGGAAGTTCAGTTGGGCTGCTAGTTAGTACCTATCAAATATTAGGGGAGCTTACTTGTGAACTTGTATAGAAGGTACAGATTATATCATCATATTGTTCGTGCAAATTATATTTTCTTAGCTTTTAGATCTTAGGATGTGTGCTTTGGATCTTAAGATGATCCTGTTTCCCCTTTATTGGCATATTCTATAAGTATTCCACAAATGATTGACAGGGTGGAGGTAGATCTTTGGAGCTTGGGGATTTCTTTGCAAATGCTGACGCCAACTATGCTGGGAGAGAGAGAAGTGTAGGAGGCTATCGTACTGGCAATTCAGACAGCAAAATTGTTGATATAGATCCCATGGATATGACAGAAAGTATGCAAGAGGCTATGCACCGATCAAATTTGGACATGAGGTATGCTAGCACTTGAGTATGTTCTTGGTCACTTGGTTCCCTAACTTTTTCCTTGAAATGAAGCATGCAATCTGTTATTCGATGTTTTTCTTATTGTAAGGTCTCTGTAGTCTATTTTAGCTAGATAGATTGATTATTTTAAACTATTGTTTAGCAATTATGATTGCACATATATATGCCTGTGGTAATTGCCATTTCTGTTAACCAATCGGCACTTCTAAAATAAGCAGAAGACAAATCTGTAAATGAAATTCTGATTTTGTATTTGTGATCAACAGTGGTGCAGAATACATTAGAAAAGAAATTCCTCTTCATGTTTTGCCCACATGGGTTATGCTTAATCTTGATTCACCTTTAACTTCATTTACGGATTTGCAACGCGTATTATATGAGGAAGAGCGGGGAGCATATAACCAAGCTATCTTGCAAAATTTGAGGTGATCCTAATCATAAAGTAACTTAAAGTTTCATTTCTGGATACTTGTCCTTTTTTATTTATTTTCTTCAAATTATTGTTTTAAAAAATAGGGATGGAAAAGTACATCCTCTAGGCTTCATACATCACACAGCCACATATCAAGCTTCAATGTGCAAATTGATTGAGTATTGGTTAGCACCTTCTTTCTTTCAATTCTTTCTCCTCCATCCTGCTATGTCATCTTGGTTTTTGCTGCCTGTCCTTATGTGCTGGCTTTGAAACTTGTACAGTTTAAGTCCTGCCATAAATGCACTTCAAGATCGCTTGAGAGAGAATGCAATACGGGTAAGATAAAACTGAAGTTTATTTAATAGGCATTTGCGAAGGCTTGTGATTAACGTACCATACTTGTTCTCCTCTCAAGGGAAATTAGCACACCCAAGAGTTTACAGGTTTGAGGTCTGCTAGCAGCCTGATCATGATGAAATGCTAATGCTGAATGGCTAAGACTGACTTTAGAGTTCTCACTCTAGGATCAG
This sequence comes from Excoecaria agallocha, assembly GCA_037975025.1. NCBI lineage: Eukaryota > Viridiplantae > Streptophyta > Magnoliopsida > Malpighiales > Euphorbiaceae > Excoecaria > Excoecaria agallocha. The sequence continues at coordinate 50,784,411 of CM075814.1, read as the reverse complement.
AAATGTGCAATGCATTTAAACTATTGACTCCATAATTTGGACGGATATGATAACTATTTCAGATCCGCTTTAAATAGATTTTTGAACTATTTGATCCTCAAGTTTCATACGCTGATTGTTGTTTTTCCAATTTCTTATATCTCTGTCATGTAATTTTAATTTCTTTAATTTTACATGACCCTCTAATAACTAATGTAATACAATAGTCTTTTGTTAGTTATCCATTTTGACCTTTAATATTATGTTTAGTCTTGACTGAGCTGCTTATACTCAAACAGTTAGCAATGCTGACTGATGAAGCCAAGATGTTGGAATCTGAAACTCCAAAAGGGAGTGAACCATCTTCCAGATCACCCCGCCATGTCCCATCTCATGGGTTCCGGGGAAGTGCAGCATCTTTTCAGAGAGACTTGCATAGCTCATCTGATTCCCTTAGCGTGCGGTCTGGTGCTAGTTCCAGCGGCCGAAGCAGAATGGGGTCTTGATGAACTCTAAATATGCTCTTTGGCAATTGTAAGTCTAAAGTTTGGAAGTTGCATTAGGTGGCCATTGCTTTTTTTTTTTTTTTTTCTATTTATAAGTTATTTATACTTTTGCAATTCTAAGAACATATAAAATTCAGAGACTAGTTAATTTTGCAACCTCAAGGCCTGATCTGTTTCCTGATGTATATTTTACCTTTGGAAAATCTGATCCGAAATGGATGACTTTATTTATGGTTGCTTGATCTCTCCATTTTTGTCTTCTTTAGGTATGCATTTTTGGTCTCCCAGAGAAATTTTTGCAACGGTTTGGCCCTTGGCACCTCAGTTCAGCAAAATTATAATTGCTTTGTCCAATGAGCCATTGGCTGTGCATTGATGATTGAGAGGAGAATTTTTCGGAAGAGCCAGTGAATCTGCGATGGGCTCAAGTACGTAGGATGTGTATATATTTCTTTCTCATTTTAATGTAATTCTGCGTCTAGCTGTTCTTGCTTTTCCTTTAAACACTATGGAGAGTGAGATTGTTTAATCGACCTTTTTTTAAAAAGGAAAAAGAAATTAAAATTTTCTTCATAGGCTGATATTCCCTTTCTTGTATTCTATCATGTATTTTGCAAAATGCTGTGCATTATTTTATGAAAAGAATTTGTTGTCATATTCAAGTTTGAGTTTTCAGTTGTTTTAGGCCATTAATTTGGAAGATCAGGTAAATTTTGAAAAGAATGCGTGCATGCTTACAAACTGATATGAAATGCTCTGCTCATGAGTGGTTCTTGTAAATGATCATGAAATACCTGCACAATATGTATCAGTGGTGGTGGCATTTAAGATTTTAAAAGCAAAACTTGTAGGAAATTGTTGGCTTGCATATAGTACTATTTTGTTTTATTTTCATTTGGATATTTTAAAGTAGTAAATTCTTTGGAGGTTGTTAGAAAAGCACCGGGAGAGAGGACCTCAATAATACCTTTTTTTTTTTAACCATTACGCAAACTCAAGGAGAGGGAGAATGGGGGATTCGAACTTTGGGCATTTGCTCTCCTCAAGAGTGACGACGCTTACCATTGAGATAGTAGGGCAACCCCCCTCAGTACCTAATAATATGAAGTCAGAATGAGAAAGTTTCTCAACTGCAATGACTTCTCTAGTTAATATGTAAGTTCAATTACGTTATTTACTTGTAAACATACCAAAATTGCTATCAAAATCACATTTTTTAAGCAACGTAATGGAGAGAAATGAGAGCAAAGAAATCAATTAAGTGCAAGTAATGCTTTGTGTGTGTGTGTGTGTGTGTGTGTGTGTGTTTTATATTATAACGAGTTGGACTGAAGTTTGAATTTGAAAATTTATAGTATTAAACACTAAATTGGTATAATTTAAACTATAAACTAAAATTTAGTGGCGAAATTTTGTTTTAAATCCTCAACAACACTGGTTAATATATCAATATCATTAAGCTTAAGCTGAAACTTAGCTATGGTATTGATTTTGGCGTCAGTCGAGCTAATTAAACTGGACACTATAGTAACTTATTAAAGGCATTAAACACTTGCCAGCGTTTCCAAGATCCTATATAAAGGCCAATAGAGACCTATATATGGATTCTCTTAATTCTTTATATTTTTTCATATTCATCTGATTTGATCGTAAAAGTGTTTTTGCTAGAACTATACCGATGCTTTCTTCTTATTACTAAGTACCTAAATGGAATTTTTTTATCCTCTTATGATTGTTTATAATCGCCTTAAAACACTTGCGCACACAGTAATGCAAGGGAGAAGAGGGGAGAAATGTTTGCGAAAAAGAAAAGAAAAGAAGAATGAAAATGAAGAAGGTGGTCGTGGTGATTGCATGGGTGTGATTCCCAAGAAGAGAATCGAATCAGCACACTTGTCTTTGCTCTTCTTTACAGTTTGCCCCTTCTTCCCTTTACCCTTCTCCAAGAGAATGGAGGCATAATATATATATATATATATATATATATTGGTTTCATGTTTATATATGTTGTTGTGTTTTTTTGAATAGCAGCAGAATAAAAGGAAATTATTTTAATAAAGAAAAAGTTGGTCAAAATGAAACCTCGAAGACTTGTTATTCCATCATTTCCACCTTCACTTGTCTTTATTGAAACTCACCATTTTGCCTTTCTCTTTTAATTTTTTTCTCCCTTTTCCTTTTTCTTGTTTTTTTCTTTGATTTTTCTATCTCCAAAATATCTCTCCTGCCTACGTATTCCATTTGTATTCCTCAGATTCCAATATTCATTCTATATTCAACGTTTTTTTTTTCTTTAAAAAAAATTAAAGTGTGAAAACTTGCAGCCGTTTTAGCTGAGTTCATTTTTCACTTTTTATTTCACGTTTTCTTTTTCCACCATACTTATGCAAATAAAAACAAACGGAAAAATTATGTCGAGAAAATCGCAATTAATTAACGCATAGTCACATGTAAAAATAACAAAAAAAAAACGATACAAAAACTTGAACGAAATTCAGAAAAAAAAATAATAAATGGGATTTTTTTTTGAAAATGGGATTTAGTTTTAAAAAAATTCAAAAACAGAATCTACAGTAAATATATTTATAAATTTATAATGCTGAAAACCGACAGAGGTAGCTACCGGTGTCTGATATTGGTGGGTCCCACATCTTTGATCAGTTGGACTGCTGAATACCGGTAGAATCACATGCCAATAACCCACTAATGAGTCACATCCCCTGCTGGAAATCGGCAAAATGAAGTGCCAATTTTTGGTGAAATCACTGGCGGCGTCAAAAATAGACAATTCATTTTGCCGGTTTCTAGCAAGGGATGTGGCCCACCATGTGGATACCGGCATGCCGCTACAAAAAAACTGTAAATTAGCGACGGAAAATTCCGTCGCTAATTACCTATTTCGTCGCTAATTTAAATTAGCGACGCAGAGATGAACAGTCGCTAAAAGGCCAGTCGCTAATATATTAGCGACGGAAATAAAATTCAGTCGCTAATTTAGCGACGAAGAAATTTCGTCGCTAATTTTTTTTCCGTCGCTAATTTATATTCCTAATTAGTCGCCGAATTATTATAATAATATTTAGCGACGAATTTCGTCGCTATTTGGTTGCTAATTATTTCTTAAATTCTAACGTTTGTACAATAGCGACACTTGCTGTCGTGAATCCGTCGCTAAATTATTGCATAATTTAATTTTCTTTTTTATTGCATTTTAAATTTTCATCCTGTACACAATATAAATAATATTATATTATAAAATTCATATATAATAGATATAAATGTAAATAATAATCTTATATTTTCATATATATTTAATTTGTAATTAATTCATTACAAATATAGAGTCGACATAAAAAAAAGCATTGAAAATGGTTTTATCCCCCTAGTTAATAGACATTCCTCATTCACATCATTCTTCAACTTGAGGGATATGAATAACATATATCTAGCTGCTCCTAAAGCAAGCATGTGATTTAGGTATCCAGTCCTTGCCAAGAAACTTAGTCTCGCCATTTCACTTGGGGAGAATACTCTGAGAACTGCAAAATTGAGTTGGTGAACTCTGAGGTTTCTGAAAATGTAGATGAAAAAGCCATTGCTGGAAGGGTTGGAGTATTTGCAACACCTATAAAGCACACTAAGATTGAAATTTCCTGACAACATAGGAACTCAAATAGACAAACTCCAAATAAAGCAACAAGATGAGGAAAAATATAATGGGAAAAATAAAGTCCCTTCCCACAAGACAAGCAAGGATAATAACACAATAGTAAAAATTATAGCATAATTCTTAAGTAACTACTCACTAACCAGGAGCTAATTTGGTACTTGGTAACTTTGGCCAAGCAAAAGAAGGGATAGAGAAAAATAAGCAAAATAAAGAAATATCATAAAGAAAGTAAACGGGAAAATAAACACATCAAAGACAAAAGTTCACAGACCACAAGTACAACTTTTTATCATTGGAAGCGATGCAAATTTTGCAATTTAATAACAGACTAACCAATATAGAACTGCAATAAATAAGATAACTGATAAAAATTAAATAAAATTAGTAAAATCTAGTCAATATAGACCATAGAAGTGATTTAATGCCATGGTAAAAAATTTAGAGGATATTAACATTGAGTCTGCTATTCGAAATCACAGCAAAAGAATTACTCAATTAAGACTTCAAAAAGAGTGACCTAGGAGGTTCTGCACCTTCCTTTCCAAAGTAACAGGGCATAGTTACTTTCTAATAGAAGTAGCATTAATACAATATGAAGTGAATCCTAGAAAAAGAAGTAGCATTAATACGATACGAAGTGAAGTATGGTTAAATCACAACAAAACCCAAAAATTGAATCCTAGAAAAGAAGCCTAAATGCCCTGTTAAAAATCCAGCAAAACAGCAATTGGAGCTAGGAACTAACTGAAAACTTGAGAAAGTATAGCAGCCCATGCAGCAGAGGAACTGCATAAAAAACAAATAATACAAGGCAAATGTCATACCTTGTAAACAGTGCCATACGCTGTAAAGCCATCGTTTGCTGCAATGAAGGAAGTTCTTCAAACTCAGTGGCAGTATAAGAGCGTCCCATCTACAGTAACTAAAGTTCTGAAATTTCTGGAAGTTCAACAGAAAAAAAAAACAAACTCAAGACAATTAAATGAAAAATGACAAAGTCTAAAAGCCATTACCCATGGTTGAATGGAAAAGAAACAATTGAAGGTATATAAATATTGAACTTTATCATTTACCATCCAATATCTACATGTTATGAGGTAATCACCTTCGAGACAGACATCATATTAGTTGTCAATGTTCCAGTCTTGTCACTGCAAATCACTGTTGTGCAGCCTAATGTCTCAACTGATGGCAAAGAACGCACAATGGCATTCAATCGCGCCATGCGCTTCGTTCTGAGAGCCAAACACCTGGAATGAAAAGATATTAACAAAGAAAAAGTCTGTGAACAAAGATTCCAATTCGACAAAAAGCAAGCTGACAAGGGTAGCCTGGTGGAGGTGGCCATAGAATGATAAAAAAAAAAAAATGGCCACTTGGCCAGGAAAATTGCATTTCAGCACAAGGGAACACTCAAGGTTCAACAAGAAAATTAGGCACTAGACAAATCACTAAACTACGTGAAACAACATTCCTCTTTTATCAGCATACAGATGTTTATGCTACTATATAAGTTCCATTCCAATCTCTCAACTTGTTCAAGTCTTAAGGAAGCTGTGATGGACACCATATAACATATATAAAGATGTTTATGATACTATATAAGTTCCATTCCTCTTTTATCAACATATACAGATGTTTATTAGCAAAAATAATCAAGATGTAGAATTTGAAAGGAAAATGATAAAATAGAGCACTCACGGTGTAACAACAGCAGGAAGCCCTTCAGAAATTGCTGCAACTGCAAGAGCAACCGCAATCTAGGTGGGCATTAAAATTAATTCCACAAACCCACAATAAAGTAGCATAAGATGAGAAAAGCAGCAGCAGCCACAGCAATAGCAACAACAATAAGAAATAAGAACAAATGATTGTAAAAGTTTAAGGAGGGAAGTAAGCAAAGATCAACAATTAGGTTAACAGAAATGGTGATCCAACTCAAACACAGAGAGAAGAAAATGAAACTCTGAAAACACAGCACTGTTAGGCAATGATTCTTAGCACCAACCCCAATAACAACAGCCCTTGCCCGACCAGCAACTACTACGGTACCCTGTAGTCAAGATACAAAGAAACCCCTTGGTGCCATCCTAATTTTAGTTTCTTAGTCTATTTGCTTACTAAAAGAAATACCAAGTACCAGTCTAATTTCTTTCATAAGATCATCCTTTATGTCAAGCCTGACAAGTTAGACCTCAATGTAGTTTTCACATCATGCCAGACTTAAAAGGAGTAACCAAACTCATGTTGTCACACATAACACGTGCCTGATGATATCCAGAACAAATGCCTTCTGAAGCAAGTGATTGGACTCATTATATAAGGTTGACGGGTGTTCTTGAAAAACAAAATATAGAATTATTACCGAAAAAAGAATATTTGTCTTGTCTTGGTATACAGCATTTACTGCAGAGGCAGACTTCAATTCTTTTTCCACAGAATAGTTCTCACCTATCATCCTCATCAAATGAAAACAGTCAGTGGGTTCCTATCACTTGCATGCTGCAAAAGTTAATGCATAACATAAACCACAGAAAGAAATCTTAGTAGGAAATTCAACTCCATGTGCAGACTAAAACAAGCAAATCACAGAGACAACAGCAGTTAAGCACCAACGTATAATTTCTATTAGAGACAAGAGTATCCATGAGTAACGAGTATACAACCCACTCACACAAGAATGGCTACTAAGTGAGAGGTATGGCCCAGGCAGCTTAGTCCAGCCAGAAGTAGCAAACCTTCAAAAAGATACGACGAACAAAAATTGAATTCATCATCCATAGCAATTAGATTACATAGTTACTCACTGGTACTCTTCCTTCCTCTGCATTTCAAATGACAAAAGCAAGACACAATAACACAAGATTAAATTGCTAAACTGAAATTAAGGCAACCTTTATGTGTTCAGACCCATATAGTTAAATTTCTGAGCAGCCTTTGACTGAACATCGAACAGAATGTATCTAGACTTAATATCTCTATAATTCTAGTAATCAACAACATGCTACACAAGTCTGGGTTCTGACATATAGACCAAGAGGGACCATTCCAGATTTATTCAATAATGAAATAGTACAACAGTCCATGGCCAAACTCAGATCATTTGGTACAAGTCAAGATTGAAATGGATGCCATTTCGGGTTGATTTAGAGAAGAACAGAGCATCGTTTAGAGAAAGCGAGAGAGAGAGAGATGAGAGATGGCTGTAACAAAAGAGAAGTAAAGTCTAGTATCTCAAAGCCTAAAGTCACAAACAACTCCACTTAAAAACCTAAGTACAAGGGAATGGATTACTGAAATATTATGCAAATCTAGTTTGAAAATCCACTGTTTATTAATCTAACTATTATAAAAAAATATTAATCTAACTAAAAAATTCTCATGTATACAGCAACAATCTTAAAAAAAATAAAAAAACTAATAGCTAATCCACTTCCACGATAACACCGTTTTGTGAAAGAAAACAGGTAATACTTTCTCCATATTTTTGTTTTTCCTTTTTGAATTTTTTTGACTACTGCCACTGGGAAAAAAAAATATATGCATAGAAACAAAATGAATATGAAATTATCATTATCTAATGGGCGTAATCTGCATCAGCTTTAAATCTAAATTGAGCAACAAATAAATTAAAAATCATGATGACCATACAAAAATTTAATCATTCTAACAGAGCAACAAACAAATTAAAAATCATTGGAAACATCAGATTTTTAAATTCACTTAGCTTATAATCTCAGTATCAAAGTGCAGGGCAGATATCAAATTCTCAGTATCAAAGTGCAAGGCAGATATCAAATCCCTACAGAAGAAAATCAATTCATAAATTATGCAGAACAACCACTTCTGTCCAGAATTATTACATGAAAAGCTGATAACTTGATAAACCAAATGACCTAATTATGCTAATAAAGAAATAAATAAATGCAGCAAAAGATACAACACACCTTTTTGGTCCTGAAACACACGGTTCAACATCAGCTAGGTCCAAATGCAGATAGGAGGTATACAGTCTCTCTTGTTGAGGCTGTGCCAAAAACCTAGCTCCATAAAATACCCTACTTTAAATATAATTCTTCAGCAGTGAAATAAAGAAAGAATAGTACCTTATTCCAATTTTCCCTCAAATTCCAAAATCCAAAAAAATTCCTCAACAATTAATGAGTAATTCAACAAATTAAAACTATTTTAGGCAATTAACCAACTAGATATTCATCTAATTACCATAAATTAAACTTTCCCCAAATTAGTAAAAATCCCTAGATCTAAAATTATGCAAGCTTTCCTCCAATTATCACCATCATCCCTTGATTAGAGGCAAGGAGAAGCTTACCCAACTTATGGAGAGGAAGCTTAGCACCAAGGGAGGCCGAAGGAGAAAGAACCGAGCTAAGGAGGAGGAGAGAAAAAGGGCTGTTGCTGCTGTCGTGAGGAGGAGGAGGAGGAGAAGAAGAAGAAGAAGAAGAAGAAGAAAGGGGCGGTGGCTGCTGGCGGCACCGGCGAGGGAGGCGGCGGTGGTGGCCGGACCGAGCAAAGAAGAAGAAAAAGAAGGAGGAGGAGGGAGGGGCTGTCGGGTTCACTTGGGCAGAAAAATAAAGGAACCAACTGGTTCCTTAAATTAAAAGAGAAGACATTGGCCAAAACTACATAGTTTTGGTCAATGTCCAAATTAGTCCCCCAAGTTTGCTCTATTTACAAATTAACCCCAAATCTTTTCAATTCTTTTCAATAATACCCAATTTCAATTATAATTTCACCCATAATTATTTTATACTTATAATATCATCAACTATCTATATATACTTCGGGTTAAATGAAAAATCGGGTTGTTACAATTAAATTTTTCAGAATTATTTTAAATGAGATAATAAATTTTATATTATTATTTTACAAATCTTTATTTTTATTAATCTGCATAATGTAATTATAAAATAAATATAACAATTAATTTATTATTATTATTAAAAATAAATATAACAATCCAGAAAATAGCCTTTTATTGCAACAAAAATTGAACTTACAGATTTTAAAAATTAATCTTCACCGTCCAAAATTAACAACAATGAGTTTTGAATGTACGCACAAAAAATCAGGCCAATCTAACGGTAAATGATTTTCCGATCGTCTTCATATACAAAACTGGTCATTACTTAAAAAATCCAGAAAACAACCTATTTTTTGCAACAAAAACTAAACTTACATACCTTAAAAACTAATCTTCACCTTTCAAAATTAACAACAAGGATTTTTGAACGTACTCACCAAAACTCAGGCCGATCTAATAACAAATGATTTTTCCATCGTCTTCACATACAAAATTGGTCATTATGTAGTAAATCCAGAAAATAGCATCTTTTTTGCAACAAAAACTGAACTTACAGATCTTAAAAACTAATCTTCACCGTCCAAAATTAACAACAAGGAGTTTCGAATGTACTCACCAAAAATCAGGCCAATCTAACGGCAAATAATTTTCCGATCGTTTTCGTATACAAAATTGGTCATTACGTAAAAAATCCAGAAAACAACTTTTTTTTGCAATAAAAACTAAACTTACAGACCTTAAAAACTAATCTTCACCGTTCAAATTTAACAACAAGGAGTTTCGAACATACTCACCAAAAATCAGGCCGATCTAACGACAAATACTTAACCTGCATAATGAGATAATAAATTTTATATTATTATTTTACAAATCTTTATTTTTATTAATCTGCATAATATAATTATAAAATAAATATAACAATTAATTTATTATTATTATTAAAAATGTAAATTTTCTAAATAAATAAGTTCTTATACTCCAAATAAAAATAAAATTTACCCAAAAAGATTAAACAACCTCTTTTTTGCAACAAAAACTGAACTTGCAGACCTTAAAAACTAATCTTTACCGTTCAAAATTAACAAGTAGTTTCGAACGTACTCACCAAAAATTAGGCCGATCTAACAACAAATGATTTTTCGATCGTCTTCACATACAAAATTAGTCATTATGTAAAAAATCCAAAAAATAGCCTCTTTTTTTGCAATAAGAACTGAACTTACAGATCTTAAAACTAATCTTCACCGTCCAAAATTAACAACAAGGAGTTTCAAATGTACTCACCAAAAATCAGGCAAATCTAACAGTAAATGATTTTTCGATCGTCTTCGTATACAAAACTGATCATTACGTAAAAAATTCAGAAAACAACCTCTTTTTTGCAATAAAAACTGAACTTACAGATCTTAAAAACTAATCTTCACCGTTCAAAATTAACAACAAGCATTTTTGAAAGTACTCACCAAAAATCAGACCAATCTAACGGCAAATAATTTTTCGATCGTCTTCATATGCAAAACTGATCATTACGTAAAAAATTCAGAAAATAACCATTTTTTTGCAACAAAAATCAAACTCACAGACCTTAAAAACTAATCTTCACCATTCAAAATTAACAACAAGGAGTTTCAAACGTACTCACCAAAACTTAGGTCGATCTAACGGCAAATAATTTTTTGATCGCCTTCACATACAAAATTGGTCATTATATAAAAAATCCAGAAAATAGCCTTTTTTTTGCAACAAAAACTGAACTTACAGATCTTAAAAACTAATCTTCACCGTCCAAAATTAACAAAAAGGAGTTTCGAATATACTCATCAAAACTCAAGCCAATCTAACGGTAAATGATTTTCCGATCGTTTTCGTATACAAAACTGGTCATTACGTAAATAATCCAGAAAACAGCATCTTTTTTGCAATAGAAATTGAAGTTACAGATCTTAAAAACTAATCTTCGCCGTTCAAAATTAACAACAAGGAGTTTTGAACATACTCACAAAAAATCAGGCCAATCTAACGGCAAATGATATTCTGATCGTTTTCGTATACAAAACTAGTCATTACGTAAAAAATCCAGAAAACAACCTCTTTTTTGCAACAAAAATTGAACTTACAGACCTTAAAAACTAATCTTTACCGTTCAAAATTAACAAAAAGGAGTTTGAACATACTCACCAAATATCAGGCCAATCTAACGGCAAATACTTAACCGTTTAATCTTTACTTACACTATTTCGTATAAAAGCTGTTCAATTTGTATTTGAAGATCCAACCAAACAATAAACATGCAGATTCAAATGGACTATATATTTGGATTTATCAGATAATATCTTAACTTATTTATTAATCTTGCCATGTTTAGAATTTCAAAGCCATTTCTTCATTTTCAAATCTGTAAGTTTTCTCAGTCTTCCATACCACTCAATTAGGTAACCGCGGTAGCGAAGTTAAATGGTAAGGATGAGTTTAGATGGAGCTTTGAATATTTTGAAAAATAATAGAAATAAAATTGAAAAGTGTATGTGTGTGTGTATATATATATATTAAAAAATTTATTCATTTAGAAAAATAATAGAAATTAAATTGAATAAATTAAATTAGAAAATTTATTCATTTTGATTTGTATGAGTTTAAGTTTTGGATTGAACTCTATTATCTTATTCAACTAAATAATTTTTCATAATCATTTTAAATGAAATAATAAACTTTATATTATTATTATATAAATATTTATATTTATTATTTTTCATAATATGACTATTTAATACTTATAACAATTAGTTTATTATTATTATTATTATTATTATTATTATTATTATTATTAAAATGTAATTTTTTTAAATAAATAAGTTTATATTTGGGGATAATTGATAAAAAAATCAATAGAATTTCTAATAATTTAATATTTGATTTTAATTTTATAAAATAAAAATTAATTACAAATTTTTTTATTATTATTTTAAATGAAATAATAAATTTTATAAATATTTATTTTTATTAATCTTGAACAGGCAAATATATAATAATCACAATAATTAGTTTACTATTATGATTAAAAATGTAAATTTTCTAAATAAATAACATTAGATTTTGGTATAATTGGTAAAAAATTATTACCAACTTATAAAATAATTTATAATTTTCTGTTACAAAAGAAATAATTCATTTTATATGGTCTATATTAAAATTACTTGAAATTATACATAAATCATAGGAGTGAAATTTAAAAACTTATTTTTTAATTTATTTGCGACGGATTAGCGACTAAATATTTCCGTCGCTAATAGTATTACAGAAACAAAATACTAATTAGCGACAGAAATATTTCCGTCGCTAAACCGTCGCAAAAAAAGCGCTAAATTTTCCCGCCAAAATTAGCGACTAAAATTTTAGTCGCTAAAATTTCTGGAACTAATTTCCTGAATAAAAAATTATAAAATTTAGCGACGAAAAATTTGTCGCTAATTCCGTCGCAAAACAGGAAGCGTACTCTTCCCGCCAATAATTAGCGACTGTTTTTTAAATGCGTCGCTATTTCGTCGCAAAAATAGCAGAATGGTAGTTTTTTTGTTGTATGCGATTTCGCCAGTTTCCAACAGTCTAACCGGTCAAAGATGTGGAACGCATCAATATCAAGTATTGGCACTTACCTTTATCGATTTTTAGCACTCTAAAGTTTATAAATATATTTACTGTAATTTCTGTTTTCAAAATTTTTTTAAAAAAAATTCCATTTTCAAAATAAATCCTAAAATATATACCCTTTTGGTGTTTTTCCACTTTATAGTTATACTGACATGAACTTACATTAAATTTCCAAATTATAAATATTCATGAAGTGTTTTTTAAAAAATAATTGGACCGACAATAATAACGAAATCCAAAAACGAAAGCCAACTTGGTATAGGTGCTTTTAAGTTGTTCTTTGGAAAAAAAAATCCAGATTTTCCAATGGAGTGATTAGTGAATAAGTTAAGGTGCATGCTTACAAAATGATGTAACTATACTAGTTAGATCGATAGCAAAGATTAAGGGAAGAAAAAAATGTACAGTAAAAAGAAAAGGAGGCTATTCGACAGAGTAATTAATTAGCTAAAAATAAAAGCAGTAAGCATTGAGAAATCAATCCATTGTTCAAAGGGAACCAAAGAGAAGAAAAAGGGGAATATTCAAAATTGTAAAGCAACATCAATTTTACCTATTTATGCATTTGCTTTCACTTTGCTGATTCTCAAAGTATATTTGACAGAGACATGACTTCTCCATCAAAATAATTGAACTATCAACTGGCCCTACCCCCTTTTTTTTTGTCACATTTATCAATTACATAACACTAGATAGATGCTTATGATCTGGAAAATGCTACATAATATATTTCATAAATCAAGTTAATTATTCATAAAATATTTTTTGACAGTATACCTATCAAAGCTCAATTACAAATCGGATTTATGAATAGGAGGGTCCCATAATACTATGGTCAAGGGAGCTTTCTAAGGGGATTTATGGAATAGGAAAATGTTGGGGTTATAGGGTGACAATTTCTTGTGTTTGCTTTAAGTGGGATCCTCTATTGTCTTTGGTCTGCATGGACTGAATGAATGTGACCATCTTTCCAACTTATTGCACTTCCAGTTTTGACTGCCAACTCTTTCTTATTGCATGTGCATGAAATTTCATGATTTGACAATTAATTTCCATTTCACCCACCCCATGCATGCATAATTCTTTATATATATATATATATATATAGTTTTTTCATGATTTTTGAAATATGCAATGATTGTTCCCTATTCCCATGCGGATTTTGATTTCATCATTTCTTTCAATCTTAAGACCAAAAGCAATTTCGTAATGATGGACTTCTCAACTTATAACCTTCAAATAATTTAAAAAAATATATATTTTCTTAAACCGATATTTATTTCACTGAAATAATGTCTCAAATGTGAATATTGTGAATGATAAAATTTTACAGTAGACCAATTGATAATATTTTTAAAAATTAATTTAAATAGACAAAAAAAAAAGATGGGTAAAGTCTTAAATTATAGTAGGAAAGAAATGTTGTAATTGAAAAAAACTCAAGCACGGTGGTGAAAACGTTAAAAGATGTTTAAAAAAAGGTAATCCTTTTTTAGTTTTTATACTTAAAATGGAGGTGCATGTTTAATTGATTTGCAGTGATAATTTGACACTTTAAAAAGGAAGGGCAATAGATTTCTCAATTTTCACGTCAAGTAACCCTAAAAGAAGCGATGGCCAAAGCAAAGCAAATGTTCAAAACTTCGAAAAATCCAGTCTTTGGAATCGTTGCTGGAATTTTGTTCCTTTATCTCTTTATCTTACTTTAGATATTTTGTTTGATTAATTCCCATTTATCAAGGTAGGTTTTCAAGGTTAAGAAAACGAAAAAGCTACGTGTGCTTTGGACATTCATTTTATTCTCTTTTTTCCTGATCTAATCATGTATATAAACACCTCTCCATTTCAATCAACACCCATACCCCATACCCATTTTCTCCTTTCGTTTTCCTTCTATAATCCCACTTAAAATCCTTCTTTTTCTACTTTAAAGGTTTGATCTTTGAACACCATTTTGCTTTCTTTCCTTGGTCTGCTAAACAAACTCTGATTTTCATGTTCTACTTATTATTTTGTTAAGTCATGAATTCCATATATATAGTATTCTAAAGTTTATATTAACATTTAATGCTAGTAAGTTTTAACTCAATGATACAGTTTTCGGCACGTCTAATACTATAAATGCTTGAATTTGAAAAGCTATAACGAATGTAACAGTTTTATATTGAAAATATATTCTAAAAAAAATGATTGAGTATATTTATGCGTGCAGGAAAAAAAAAACAAAAACAAAATGAGTAGACCAGGAGACTGGAACTGCAGGTCATGCCAGCACCTGAACTTCCAGAGACGCGAGTCATGCCAGCGCTGTGGGGACTCGAGGTCCGGCGGAGGAGAGTTTGGGAGCTTTGGTGGGCGTGGCGGCTCATCATTCGGGTTCAGCACCGGCTCAGATGTCCGTCCAGGAGACTGGTACTGCACTGCGGGGAATTGTGGAGCCCACAACTTTGCTAGCCGATCAAGTTGCTTCAAATGCGGTGTTTACAAGGATGATTGCGGCGGTGGCTTTGATTCTGATATTCCTCGCTCTAGAGGCTTTGGCGGCACCAGCAATCGCTCTGGCTGGAAATCTGGGGATTGGATCTGCACCAGGCACGTTTGTTTTCTTAATGCATTTTAATTAATTACATATTCTTTTATACTTTCATTAATATATATATATATATATATTATGGTTTCCGGTCCTAATGCAACAGTAAAAGTTCTAGCCAACCTTAGTTATATTGTTGCTTACGCCTCAATTATGCAATTAAAAGAACAATCTGTCTTCCAATAATCTATAACTAATTAGAAGTTTGTTCTCTAGGAATAGGACATGTGACTTCTCACCTTGATCTTTAATTTATTAAAATATTCTTGTTTGAATTCTGGAGTTGAATCCTAGTCATGACTTTTGTAATAAATAATAATAAATTTCCTCTTTACCTCATCTTCTTGAAATACTTTAAGAAATTGGGCACTTCATCACCTGATTTTCTCACTCGGTCTCTTTCCACGTCTTATCCTTGCATTTCTACTTATTATTATTACGAAATTCCACAGTTTTTCTTTGATTCATTTCCTTTTAGAAAGCCAAAATGAAGGTTTGAATTCCATTTTTGACTGCTTTTGTGCCTGAAATACTTTAGGAATCTTTCTTTTTTCTTTCACATAAACCAAATGGAATATTTCATTTTGAGTTATGGGTTATTAGAATTAATTAATATAGATTTTTCATATCTGATGTGGACAGGTGGGGATGCAATGAACACAACTTTGCTAGCAGAATGGAGTGTTTCAAATGCAGTGCCCCTAGGGACCTTAGTAACAGAACTTCATATTAGACATTTTGGGTATGATATTATTAATTAATTGAATTTATATGTATCTATACACTATAAGTTATTGCTTTAAACCCATCATTAATTAATTATATAAATCTTAATCCCTCTGCTGATATTATTCTTGCTTTGTACATGAATTTGCAGGTATTGCAGAAAGACAGTATTAAAAAATTAATATTACTACTTTTTGTTCTCTTTTACTTTAAGCCCCCTTTGGCATTTTGTAATGCTTCCCATGGAGGAAGTGTATGATGGTACTTAGTGGTGCTTATCCTTTAATTTTGTAGCCAAAAGGGGGAAAAATCTACTACCCATTTCCCTTTTATTTATTGTATGGTGCATGGTTTTCTTAAAAGAAGATGATTCTCCTCTTCTTTTAATTATTTCATATCATTCTTATCAATTTCATCAATCTCTCTCTCTAAAATTATGTGCATATCCAATGTGACAAACCTGATTTCATGGAAACTATATCCTTAAAAATATATATATGTATAAATTCATGAATGGATTATTGATTAGGGAACATCACGAACATTCCAAAACTTACGAAAAGAGAACCATTTAATAATTAATTTATCTATATATCTTCAGGTTATTTTCTTCAAAATTTAAAGAATTTAATCAGCATGATATTAATATATTACAAGCAGTTTCAATGGACTTGAATTCGAAATTTTATAGTTTTAATTACCAATTCAGATGAGTTTTGACCATTCCTAAGCATATAATCTCACAACATGACATAATTATATAACAATTCTTAATCTTTGAGATGAAATTTAACCGTTGCTATGTATAAATTTTATCCAAAAATGTGTATTGGAATTGCAATAACTTATACTTCACATTTTAATGATCGAATTACTTAAACTTTTTCTTGACAGATATGACATGCATTTATATTTTATCCATGGCCTTGTATTTTCAGAATGTTACACATCAAGCTATCCCCATATGAATTGTCAGCAATTTAATTAAGTTGTCAGATAAAGTGCTGCATAATTTGCTTAGCCTATAAGCAAATTTTGCAAAGAATAAGGTTAAATTTAAGGTTGCAAATGATGAAGATTAGGGCAGTAAAGGACGGCATATTAAAAACATTGATAACATAGGATTCTCTTCATTGACCTGTTGTGTATCTTTACAAAGCAAATAGGCAATCATGGCTTTAAGCTATAGATTCTCGTCTTTCCATTTGAGTTAGCTTTATATTATTTTGATGTTTTTCTTGGCTCTGGTCAAATATATAAATTATATAATCCGTCTCTATTTAATTAACCCTTTGCATGCATGAGAGCTCACTTTAGGGCCCAGAATGTTCACCTAGCAGCATGCAGCGAAGGCTTAGTGCTCCTTTAAGAATATTATCCTATGAAAAAAGAATGCATAGTATTTTCTATTTCATAACTTTAATTCTGATTAAGAAATATTTGTTAGTGTTGTAAAAAAAAGGCAAATTGAAAGGTAAATCTTTCTGTTTAAAGGGAGTTTTAAAGAATCCTTTAATTAGCCTTTAGGTAATACGTGATTTGTCAAATTCTGTTTTTCTAGCTATGGTAAAAGCTTTAGTTCTTGAAATGGTAAAGCATTTCTTTTCCACTTTTCTTGAGAATTTTGAAATATGGATTTTATAAATTTAGTTTGCTTTTAATTTTTATGTTTTCTCCAATTAGGGTTGTTCGAAGGGTTGTTCGAAAAAAGTTAGACGGATTACAATTAGACTTTATTTAAAAAAGAAAATGGAGTTGAACTATAAGTTATCTCATAAAATATACTATATAAATTATATTCAAGTTTTATATAACCCGTCAGTTCATTTTTAAACACTCCTATCTCAAATAGTAATTTTTTTCTTTCTTTTTGTAACTAGGATTAGAGAACTTGTTGATAAAATGTAATTTAATTTTTATAACTCAAACCAATTAATGTTTATTGGTACACTTCACAATTTGTATGGAGGGTTAGATAAAAATAATATTTTTAATTTTTCAGCTAATAGTGAATATATGCTGTAAAAAAAATAGAAAGAGTATAGCCAAGCTAGCTAGATTTTTCTCCCTTTTTGCTTGGAAAATTACATAAATCTGGAATTTTGAGGAAAATTGAATTCCAAATAACAAATAAATTAATTTCAAATTATGCTTGATTATGTATGTTGCATACTTTGTATAGATTTATTGCATTAAATTCATTTGGACTATATTTATATTAATCTCAAGGTTGGAATAAGAAGTGGGCTTTTTGTTTTAAGACTTTGTAGCCCAAAACATATGTGGACTGTATAATAACTAAAATTGTTACCAAAAGTGTAAATAAACCAAAGAACGTGTACTTGTTGGATATTTACCAAAGAACGGTAGAGGAAGAGTTTGTAGGGAAAACAAAGAGAAGAAAGTGTGGGACCAAACCAAACTAACCCCAGTACACAATTGGCTGCTGGCTTAGTGGTTCCCTCCGCTCTGTCGTCTTCAGAATGCTGTAACGCGTCTCTCTCCGTCTCCTCGTGTTTTCATTTTCCGGCTCTTATTTAGACAAATTTTTTAATTTCTTGATTGCTTTTGCTACAAAAATAACCACTTTAATGGTTTAGGAGACCTACTAATTGTATGCAGACGCGTATAGCCTCACACTTATTCAGTCTTCGTGACTTGCTGGATATTTAAGATTGGGTTTGAACTGGATTTTGTTTGTTTTGGTCTTTTCATTACCTTTTCTGGATTTTGATTGCTGGGTTATAAAGCTGCGAAGGTTTCTATGGCTTCTTGTGAGTCTCCCTTTCTTTATCACTCTACATTGTATTATATGATTGAATTTTGCTTTGTTTTTCTTTAATTCTTTTATTTGGTTGTTAATATCTACCATTGAATTTTTTTGAATTTTTGCCTCTTGCATTTTGGTACAACGTGGTCATCGGGTTTTGTTTGAACTGATAATTGATGGCTTGTTCGAGGGAATTTGGATATGGAGTTTGTCTCTTTGAAAATTTAAAATTTTTGATGCAAAGTGGGAAGTTTCTGTTTGAGTAGTTTTTATGAATGCCATGATGGAAAACTTGATACAATTTACCAAACGGGTAATGCTCTGCTTGTCTCTTGGCACATAAAAGTATGTGTTTTTGTATAACTTTTGATGTAGAGTACAGAAAGTTTTTGGCACTTGACTAGGAATTGAGATTCATAGACTATAGGGTAATCTAGGTTAAGATTGTTAATTGAGCGAATATAGCTTGATATGTCCATAAATTTGCAGCAATGCATCCACCTAAGCTTCGAATATTGCTTTACTATTAGGAAGGGTACCTGCTTTGAGATACTGTTGGATCCAAATGTTGTGGTTCTACAGTGAAATTAGAGATTCAGAAAATGTTTGTTATCTTCTTGTTAGTAGTTTAATATGGTTCTATTTCCAATCTAGACAGGAGTTGATATTATAAATAGCTTTTCTGTGTAGATTACAAAGATATATCATCTGCTCTATTATTTTGTGTTTTGCTTCTTACAGGTAGCTTAGGAACTTCAAATATTAGATTGTCAAAGTTGGATTTTGGTAGAGCAAGAAATGTTAATCTACAGCAATGGAATGGCATAAGGACATGGATTGGCCAAAAAGAACTACCATATGCAGGATTCACCACATCATATGAACCAAAGAAGACGTTCCTTGCACATTATGGCCCAAAACTGGAGACAGAAGGTGAGCACTCTTCCTTGACTGGATGCCCTTGGTTAGACCAATGATAATTCCAAGTTTTGGTGCGTAGAATTACTATCAATTCCAAATCAGTTTTCTCTGGAAGGGAAAAAAAAACTAAAAAAATAAAAAATAAAAAGTTCATTCAGCTAATTATCTGGGACATTTATTGAGATATTGTTCCAGATTGCCATTATGCTTTATAATTTACCTTTTAAAAGATGTCACTGAAGTTTTGGTCCTACATTTCCCATATATAACCTAGGTCTGGTTACTGTATCTATATGTGGGATTCACAGCAATGCAACTGTGATGGGATCTCCTATCTACTGTTTCTGACCTTTCCAAATGTCCTGCACCTCTGGTGGCCTTTGGATGAAAGGCCCTGAACTGCATGGAAGTATGCTCAGGTTTTTAGGCCACTTTTTCACACCCTAATCAGTTTAATACTACCTACATGCTATTTAAACACTCATGCTTTTTGGATTGGCCTGTTCCAATGATTTTGTTGAGCGAATCATTGGTCTGCGCATTAATGATTGAGTTAAACCCCTCTGCCTTTTTTCCTGGGTTCACTTTGTAGCTATCATGTGATGACCTATAGCATGTTGCATGAGAGATCCTCATATGGATGTCCAGTAATCGTGGCATTAGAGCTTATGAATTGTGAGACTAGGAGAATGATGAAGAAAAAGAGCATATGATAACTGTGTTGAGGATCCTTTTGCATAAGAAGACATATACAACTCAAATGTTTCTCATCGCTTAAAATATACGGTTAGTGCTAATTTCAGAAATGGAGAAACATAGTACTAGAATTCTATATCTTGCATAAAGATTTCTGGCAAGTTCACTCAATTATCCCCTTTCACCCCCTTAGTTAATCCAAATTTGTTTCTAAACTTCACCTTACCGCTATATCATACAGTTATTGTTTGTTGAAATTTATAATGCTGCCTGCTTCGCAAAATGCATAATTGCATGAATACAACACTTGAAAATATTCTAAAAATCCAGATGATTTGATGATTCGTAGAAAAAGTTGTGTTTCATTTGCTGTATGTCTTATGTAACATGCTTTTCTTTCTAGCTGCTTCAAATAGAGTGGAGAACTTCAATGAGGCTAAATCATCAGGTCCCAGCAGCCAACTTACTCCAAATCCATCTGAGGTGAGTGACCTTACCAATAGCCATCTGACTATCAAGATTCTGACTGCCCCTACTTTGCATTTTCATTATAATATTCACTGCTACTTGTGGATTGTAGAATATGTGCCTCGTATGCTTTCACAAATGGTGGTTATTAAATAACAAAGTAATATTCTGTTCTTCAAATTGATTTACTGCATACAAATGGACTTGGCGGACTAGAGTTGAGCTCAAACCAATACTTCCATATCACTATTATTTCTTTTTTTCATGTTTCATGTGGTCATAGAAGGAAATACTGACTTGAAAGTGCTAGTACTAACCAATGGCAATATCTATTCCCTCCACTAATTTTAAAGGACCTTCTGTCCTCTTTGAAAAGAAGTGTTTTTCCCAAACAGTCAGTTAAAGTCTTTTGTACTATGTTGTTCTGATTGACCCACTAATTTACTCTGCATCAACGCAACATACAGATGTCCGTGTATGGCGTAGAATATAAATTGTTTTGAAGTTCATTTTTGGCTTGGAATACATGTATAACTTAAAGTTTTGTCAGCAGATTGAATCTCTGGTTACAGAACTATGCAATACAACTTCCATTGCAGAGTTTGAATTGAAAGTAAGCAACCACAAACTGCTTTATTCCCATTTTATGACTTGAATGTGACTTTGATTCTTGCTTCCAATTTAATTGTCTTTTCCTTGTCTTCTACCCGTTGTCTTACCCATTTTTAGCTTGGTGGATTTCGGCTGTACGTGAAAAGGGACTTGCCTGAAAAAAATAAACCTCCATCTCTGCCTCCTCATGCTGCTGCTTCTCTTCCGGTCCCTGGTCCTGCTTCAGTCGGTACAGATGCTTCTATCAAGACACCTGACATAAATGGGTCAGCTTCTTCTACATCTTTAGCCATCTCCAAACCAGGACCTTTAGGGGGCAGTCAACCATTTCTTGACAGAGCTGCAGATGAAGGCTTAATGATCTTGCAGTCTCCAAGGGTAAAAAGCTCAAGTATGAATGTTTTTACTTCTAGAATCTCATGGCCCTAAAATAAAATTTAAAACGTGCAGGTGGGTTTTTTCCGAAGATCTCGGACCATAAAGGGAAAGCGAGCTCCACCTTCATGTAAAGAGGTACAAATTGAGGATTTTTATTTCTTTCTTTTTTGTTTTTTCAAAATTCTAATTGTATGGGACTAGACCATGCAATATTTGACTGCGTACACTCTAGCAATATAGTTAAGCATAAAGATGAACCCTACATGCATTCTGTTTGAACTATAATCATTCGTTATCTTAAAGAAAAGCAGAGAAAAGGTTTTTATGTTTTTTTTTTTTTTTGCTGCGGCATATTCTCTGTCATTTTACTCTTAAGTCTTAACATTTTTTTTTCTTTTTATAGAATACAATCACTCTATCTTGATGCATGAATTGACCGTTCAAAGGTCTTAACTTTATAGGATGGAAATTATGCTAAAATATATGGTGTTCTTGTCTGTATTACCCTTTAACTTATCTGTGCATAATAGTTGCTTTCTCTTAGCTGGATAACATGTATTCCCTGAATGCAAGCTGAATGTGAGAGAGTTCATAATATGCAACAATAATATGAGGAGAAAGAGCGGCATGGGGCATTATACAGTGGCTTTGAGGAGTTTATTTGTGTCAAACATAATAAGCTCTTTATGGTTTTGGAATGAAAGGCCATAGCCTTGATCCACCCTAATAATTTTGTTCTGTATACAGAAGCAAATAGTCAAAGAGGGCCAAGTCCTTTGCTACATTGAACAGCTAGGTGGTGAAATCCCAATTGAGGTTTGAGCCTTGCATTATATACTTATTTTGTGTTGAATTCGTGAACAGTGTTCCGTGCCAAGGTTGTGTTTGGGGCCAACCAGGCATTACAACAGAGCATAACATTTTTCTTCATGCTGCTTTATATCATATGTTACTAATACAGTAGTCCATTAATGAAATCAATGATCAGCATTAACTTGAAAAGTCCTTATTTTCATTTCATCTTTTTTCAGTCTGATGTATCTGGTGAAGTAATAAAGATACTGAGGGAGGATGGTGGTGAGTCACCCTAGTCCCTTACTTCCAAACTATTGAGTATAATTTCCAGTTCAAAAATCACAGATCGTGTGTACTTACTGTTTCGTGCGTGTTTAATTTGACAGAACCAGTTGGATATGGCGATGCTCTGATTGCAATTCTGCCATCATTTCCAGGGATAAAGAAGCTTCAGTAGATGATCGAATTTTGCTTTCTTTAAAACATTTTTGGCAGTTCTTAGGTGGTCATACGATGGGAGCTATATGTGCCTCAGCATATTAACCATTTGGAAGTAGAGCATTTGTGCAGTTGATTGATCTTTTTAAGTTTATTGAAATTTTCATTGTTTCTGCTCATGGATAAGTTTCAAACCAGTTGCTGTTTAATCGAAAATAATAATGATAATGATGACAAATTTTGAGAATTTTGGCAGGAATTTATAATTTCAAAATTTTATATTTAGTAAAGAAAGCAAAGAAAAAACAAACTAGACTTCAGTTTCATGATTTCAATTCCATCTAATTAAACATAATTATTTCAAATCTCAGTTGAAACTTTAATTTGAAGAAGTATGATTTTAGGATCCTATTTACTTTTATAACGCTATAATGTAAGGATATGTTAGAAAATAATAGCAATTAGTTTAAATTTTTGATGAATTATATATATATATATATGGAATTGCATTTTTGGGTTGTAATTGTTAAAAGCATTCACAGTTTTGTCCATTTTTTTTAATTTTACCAAAATTAAGAAACTCATTTATTATTTTAATAGTTTATTAATTTGTCCCTTACAAAAAAGAAAATTTAATGTTTACTCCATTGTGAGGGCATAATCGGTATAGAATGTCCGAATGGACCCTTTGTTTGTGAGTAAATTTTTTTAATAAATGGGGTGAGAAAAAAAAATTCAAAAATATAGTTAACCGTAAAATCGATCCGAAATTAAATTTATTTTTACAGTTAATCTATCAGATAGATTCGGTTACAATTTTTAATTTTTACATTTTAAATTTTGATTACGATTTCGATTTTTAAATACCGATTAATCGTTAGCGAGTTCACGGTTAATCGGTTCATATATATATATATATATATATATATTACACCTTGAAACTTTTTTTTATTTCTTTCTAAAAATATCTTAAATATATATTTAAATTATATATTTATTTTTGTATCTTAATTTTTTATATTTTTCTATAAAATTTATATAGTATTTTAAAATAAATTTATATTATATCATTCTTTTTAATTATATAGTATTATTTATATGTAGTAACCGATATATATATAATGGTATTCATATTTTATTTAATAATATTTAATTATATTTTTTTATGTTTTAGAGTTTATATTTTAACAATTAATATTATCCAAAATTTTATATGACTTAGAATCAAATATGTTATTTTTCAATAAATATCAAATCTATTTTATAATACTCGCTATTAATTTGTTAAACATGAATTTTGACTAGTAAATTATATTTATTTTGTAATTTTTATTTTGAATTATTTTGCACAATTGAAATTGAATTGAAATTTTTCAATTTTTTGTATAATTTTATTTTATAAATTTTAATGATTAACTGAAAAATATTAATTAATCAAATCGAAAAATTAAAATCGATGGACTAATTAAAGGAATATAATGGATTAGTTAATAGTTAGTAATTTTTTAAAATTAATATTAATAAATTGGTTAATTTTTTTAATACCCCTAATAAATGAAAAGAGTAATTCAGATAAAAATCCAAAGAAATGAACAATTTAGATAAAAAAAATATATTTTTCTAAATCCTTATATTGCAAACTATTCATCTTTTTTTGCACTATATACTATTATTCACATTAAAAGTTTTTAAACCAAGAGGTCCAAGAAAATCAAATAAGATATAATGAAATTTTATTTTAATAAGTTTTGCAATGCAAAACTAAGATTTTAGAATTAACCCAAAATAATAATACCAGTATAAAATATAAATTCAACATAAAAAAAATAATTAATTGAACAACAAAGATCATTGAAGCGGCATGCAAATTGGGGTTTACGAGGGTTGTTTTCGTAATTTCATCAACTGGCATTCTCAAATTTGGCGCTTCATTCAGTTTTGAGTCTTTTGACTTTTGAGTCGTATGGGTCGTTGTTTCGGTCTCAGTTCTCCATTTCTGTGAAGTAGCAAAAGACTTCAAGAAAAATCCTTTGATCTTTATAGGGTTCTTGCAAAAACATAATGCAGTTTCTTTCCCCTTATACATTGCTTACAACCATTTTCCCCAAAATTCCTGAGATGGGTTTCCTAAAACTAGCTTGAATATTTGTAATTTGGTGCTCTAATCAACATATGGGTGATATCTTGATGATTCAATGGCGACGATTTCTTCTGCAGAATTTTCGTTCGGGTTCTCTGATATCAACTTTCTTTGCATAAACTTTGGTTATTTTGCAAATATAGCTGTGTTTTCTTGATTTCTTTCGATTGTTTATGCTCAAAGAATTAGTTCCATTTGGGTTTTCTTTTCTCGCAAATTCTTCACTCTGTTAGTTCGATATATTGGCGAAATGAATCGGTCAGGAAGTCATAAGTCCATTGATAACAAAGAAAGCGATCGTGTCTCTGGAAGTGGTAACCCACTTGGCAAAAATCCGAGAACTAGCGAAATGGATATCCCAATTCCTGTGATTCCAGATTTAACGAACAATGAAAAGTCTCGCAAATTCAAGACCAAACTGTGCTCCATGTTCCGCTATCTAAGGTATTGTACGAAAGGAAAAGAATGTACGTATGCACATGGCCGAGCTGAGTTGCGACGGCGACCCCATTTTCATCGAAAAGAAGTCTGCAGATTGTTCTTGCATAATAAATGCCATAATGGGTCTCGGTGTCGCCGCCTTCATTCGAATCCTGCAATGGGGTTTAACAGGGAGGATCCAGCCATTAGAATTCAAACTGGTGGATTTTCTGAGGATCAAAGAATAAGTGGGCATGAAAGCTCAAAACCAGTGATTGAAAAAACCCTCTGTAAGGAGCGGGAACAGACTAGAAGGTGCACACAAGGCGAGAGATATCCTTTTGGTCATGGCCAAGCAGGTGTTTTTCTTCCTCCCCTTCTTTTTTTTTTTTTGGGGTTTCTTCCATTTTCTCGTTATTATCCATGTCATAAAATGGTAGTGATAAAGTTATCGTAGGAGACTTTGTTGAGGTTAATTATATATGTGATAATCGTCGTAATAAAATAATTTATAATACAAAAATCATCAAAATTATATTTTATTTCAATTAAAGTAAAAATAATCTGAAAATTAATATTTTATGTCATCAAAATGACAATTAAGCATACCATATATGATTGTTATGTCATTTTAACACCAATTAATTCAATAAATAGATCGTGATTAGTTATTTGAATTTTTTATATTTTTTGTACATATTATTTTCTTATATTTACATAATGATGTGAAACTTTTTTTATCTAGTGGATCAACTTATAAAGGTTATTGATCCTAAAATGACGTTATCATCATAAGTTACGTGCTTAATTGTCATTTCAATGATATAAAAAATTAATTTTTAAGTAATTTTTACTTCAATTGAAATAAAATAGAATTTTGATGATTTTTATATTACAAATTATTTTATTATAACCATTTGATTATAATTCTAAAAATTCGATGACCACAAACGTAACTAACTCACTTTGTTGAGATGATTATTGCTTCGGTAAGTAGAACAATTTAAATGGCGTTTACTCATTGTTTTGTCTATCATCTATTGCATCCAATGCCCATGACATTGCATAATGAGGTCCAATCTACATTTGTTAGTCGCTCCTCCAATAGATTATTTCTGTTATTGGTGGAGTAGTTTTGATTCTTTATTTTCGCTCATACTAAGTTACTGATTTTTTTTCTTTTTTTTTGGGTGTGATGTTGCTACTTTTTATTGACAGAATTAGAGAAGCCTGGTAGGCAGTCTTCAGCAACATCTGGATCAAAGCCAACAAACACAACAAAAACTCTGCCCAGTAGGAAGATTGGGAGCTGGAGTTCTACTGCTCAGAAACAGCAAGACAAAGAAGCAAGGGTGGCTCTAATCAGATCGAAATCACTTAAGGAACTAAAGGAAAAATATGCTGATTGGATTGAATAGCTCACCCGACATATATAGTGGATAACTGAAGTATAACATGATTGTTTCTAATCTGAAAACCCAGGAATTCTTACTGTTAGTGATACTTTGTTGTTTTTCTTTCCAAGTTCACAGCTCTTATTCAGTGTTTTGGCTTCTGGGTACAGTCCTGAAGATCTCTCTGCCTAAGATTTCAATTCTTGGAGAATCATATATCTTGTATATAGGAAACTAGTTTCTAGAATTTGTATGTACCATTCTGCATTGTGTATGTAAGCATCCTATCATATGGTGTATTGTACAGGAGATGAAATATTTTCTCCATTAACATGAGTTACTCCAACTATGCATTCCAACTTCAATAAGTAAAGACTTCAAATTCTTTTCTTTCTTTCTTTCTTTCTTGTTAGTAAAGTCTTCAATTATTTATTTATTTGGCTCTGGCACAAACGGAAGGCTTCAAATACTGCTCTTGCGGAAACTTCACTTGGCAATCAATCAAAGAATAGTACCTTGGGCCTTGGTTCTTAAAGGTTGATTACTTGGACTGAACTTCTTATTCAACCCGAGCCTTTCATTGATACAAGCCCATTTTTAAAGTCTTTCTTTTTTTTTTAATAATACATTTTTTGGTGGTGGATAATGCTGGATTTGAACTCTCATCAATTAAAATAATAGTTAGGCTTTTAATCATTTGAATTATAGCTACAATACTTGATTTTTCTCAGTGGCATGATCTGATTACGTTATCAGTATTCCACTTAGCAGCAATATTTATGTAATAAAAAGGTTGATGTTATAATTCTTTACACCAAAAAATGCTGCAATTTGGATTCAAATAATAGTTGTATAATGCAGTAATTAATTTGTAAAAAAGTGACTACTTTTAACAAGAAATCGTAATGCTTTATTTTTTTTTTTTTAAGAGAACAAGAAATCTCGATACTATTCATATATTCTTAATGACAAGATGAATTTTTGTTACAGATATTTTCCAAATAAGTGAGGATTTCAGATTAATATATTTGAAATTTTTTTTTTTTTAAAAAAAAAAACTATTTTCCAGAAGGAATCTCTAAAAGAATTTTTCTTTAATGAAGATCGATTTAAAGATAAGGAAGTCTTCCATTCCAGGTCCTACTGTCATCATCTTTTTTAACAATTTCTGATTTTCTTGATACCTTAAGTGAATGAAACCAAAGGCAATTCTTGCCTAGTCTCAAGAAAATGTTCATGTCTCGTGAACAAGATTAGGTACTGAAACTAATTTTTTTTCTTTTTTAAATTAACAATTTATACCAGACGATGAGGATTTAACGTAGATGGATACAGTTCAAAAGCTCTATTCTTCCAGTTTTCATCTGATTTGTTTATAATCCTACTTATAAATTCACATGTACCACTTTGCACGTACTATTCATTTAGCATATTATCTATTTTAAAGGGTATATATATTGGATACTTTAGAAATTATATTAAAATAGAAAAGTTGTGGTGATGAGCTAAAAGGGAATAAAGGCTTGCAGAATTTGAAACTTACGAGGAACACATCTGGAAGAATCGGATGATAAAATTTCTAATATTGTTAATTATAAGTCATGTGGCTTTTACTTTATTCGCTATGCCTTTGGCAAAGATAACCTTTATTATGCATTCCTTTTCACTTTAGCCGCAGAGAAGTCTTCAAGAACTTGGAAGATAAATTTGGCAAAAATAAGAAAAAGCAATTAAAAATCATTCCTAATCAAGCTTGATGCCTTGAGAACATGCAACCAAAGGTAATTCCTGCTTTTTCAGAAGAATATCAAAACGTTTTCCAGGCTATATCTTCTAACTCTATAAGAAAAACAAGACACAAAATATGATAATAACAAATTTCTTGATTCACAAATCACAATTAAGGTCCTTGCAATACCATGAACTTGGATCTTTCTATTCCAGAACTGCTATCCTGCCTGTGGCAATGCACCACAAAACATGGAGGTTATGTTTGCTTCCAAGAATAACTGGAAGCTCTCAAATCAGAAATGGAAAAGCTGCAGCGGCTTCGAGACAACATAAACACCGGAATGGAGAGAGCTGACAGAGAGAATGAGTTGATACATAAAGTTAATTTCTGGCTATCAAATGTCCAAGCTATTGAAGCTGAAATTACTCCTCTTGTAAATTATGGCTCTCAGGAACTTGAAAACAACTGCCTTGTAAGCTGCTGTCCGAAGAATTGCTGGTCCAGGTATAGGATTGGCAAGAAAATTCAGAATAAGTTGATAAATGTGAGGGATTGTATGACACAAGGGGAAGACCTCCTGGATGCTCCAATGGAAACCACTGTAGATAAAATATTGAAATGCATCATAGGCGAAACAGGAAGCACCATTGGCATCCATGGCAAAGGCGGTGTAGGAAAAACTGCTGTCCTGACAGAAATCAGCAACAATATCCTCAACTCAGAACCCAGGTTTGACTTCGTGATCTGGGCAGTCGTCTCTCAGGACATTAACCTTGGAAAGATCCAGGCTGATGTTGCAAAACAAATTGGATTTCTCCATGATAGATGGAAGGAAAAAACTCAACAAGAGAGAGCCACAGATATGTTGAATATTCTGAGCCAGAAGAAATTTCTATTGTTGTTAGATGATATCTGGGAGCAGGTTGATCTAACAAAAATTGGAGTTCCCCTATCTGATAGAGGGAACAACTTGAAAATAGTGTTCACAACTCGAACAGAGAAGGTTTGCGATGAAATGGGTGCCAAAGAGAAGATCGAGGTGCTGCGATTGACAGAGAAGAAGGCCTTGGAATTGTTTCGGAAGAAGGTTGGGCACCACGTACTTAATATTCATCCCGAGATCCCTCAGCTAGCCGAAACTATTGCCAAAATGTGTGATGGTTTGCCACTTGCTCTTATAACTGTTGGCCCTATGGCTTCTAAAGAGACACTCCAAGAATGGCATAACTCGATTCAGGTCTTAAAGAGGTATGTTTCAGAATTTTCAGGTGCAAACGATCCTGTCTATGCCCTATTAAAATTCAGCTATGACTGTCTGCCCAATGAAAAAGTTAAATGCTGCTTCTTGTACTGTACCTTGTTTCCTGAAGACTTTAGCATAAATAAATTTAACCTGATAGATTACTGGATTGGGGAGGGATTTCTTGGAGAGTTTGATGATGAAGCATGGAATGAAGGTTACAAAATTATTAGCATTCTTGTTCAGGCTTGTTTGCTGGAAGATGAAGGCAAAGATGTGAAACTGCATGACTTGATTCGTGAAGTAGCATTATGGATAGCTTGTGAGTATGGAAAGGTGAAGGACAAATACCTGGTGGAGGCAGGAGCTCAGCTGAGTGAAGCACCGGAGATTGGGAGATGGGAAAGGGTAAGAAGAATGTCATTAATGGCAAATCATATCCAGAATCTAACCAAAGCGCCCAGATGCAATAATCTCTTAACTCTGTTCCTTGGAAGCAATCGCCTGAAGATGATTGCCAATAATTTCTTCCAGTATATGCCTTCCCTTAAAGTTGTGGACCTGTCTGAAAATAGAGAGCTGACTGAATTGCCATCGGTAATATCAAAAGTTGATTCTTTACAATATCTGAATTTGTCCAGGACAGGTATAAGACAGCTGCCGGTTGAGTTAAAGAACTTGGTAAAACTGAAATGTCTGAATTTGGAGTACACTTATGAACTCCAGACGATCCCATTGCAAGTGCTTTCTTGCTTTTCCAATCTGAATGTATTGCGAATGCTTCACTGTGCTTCAGACCGAGTTATTGGAGATGGTATTCGCACAGGTGGTCATGAATCGTTGCTGAGGGACTTGCAGCATCTAGGGCATCTGATTGTGCTAACTATAACCATAAGAAATCAGTATATGCTTGACAGATTTAAAAGCATCGACAAGTTCCAGGCCTGCACCCAGTCTTTATCCTTTCAACATTTCAAGCATTCGAGGTCACTTGATATATCATGTCTAGAAGGTATGAAGTGTCTAGATGACTTTGAACTTGTTGATTGCATACATTTGACAGATATCTGTGTTGAAGTGTCACTGATAACAAGGAAAGAATGCTTCAACAGCCTTCGCAAAGTTTCCATTGTCAGATGCTCAAAACTGAAGGATTTGACATGGCTTACTCAAGCTCCAAATCTCAAATCTGTTGTCGTATCAAGATGTTCCAACATGGAAAAGATAATCTGTGAAGGAAAATTGGGCGGAGGAAGTGTCAATGCATTTGCAAAGCTTGAAGTTCTTCAGCTAGTTTCTTTGCAAAAGCTGAAGAGTATCTATCCAATACCATTGCCTTTCCGATATCTGAAAGAAATCACCGTTGATGAATGTCCAGAGCTAAGGAAGCTTCCACTTGATTCTAACAGTGCCACTGGACATAAAGTTGTCATTCTAGGATGGGAACACTGGTGGAAAAATCTAGAATGGGAGGACAAAGCCACCGAAACTATCTTTCATCACTCTTTCAAAGCCTGTATGTACTAAATTTGAGCGCAAGTGGCAATTATGACAAGCCAGCTCTTTATCCTTTTCAATATTGATGCATTTGCTTTCCTAATGGTTCTTTTGATTTAATAGTTCATTTTGATATGTTCTTTTTATCACCTAAGAAAACTTTTAATTCATTTTGAGGTGATATCTTCTGATGTAAGGTAGAATCTGATTTATTTTTGTCAGCGATTTTGCTTCTGGGCCTTAAACTCAGTAGTTGGAGATTTCTGTTATTTAACTAATTTCCGACCAATTAATTAATCCTCAGTCAACTGTCTTCACTAAGGCGAAGGCAGTTTATACAATAAAGTCGTCCTATTAAAAAGAATATTTCCAACAAATCATTTGAACAATGTACTCTATTCTTCAGCTTTATCAACAAGCATTCAATACAAAAATCTCCTCTTAATTTTCTACAGTAACCATCAGGGCACCAATCTGATACAATTCCACTACAGTTCTCTCTGAAAATAATCTCTGTTTGACAAATAATCCAGAACACTGGGGGATAATTTTCTAACATATGAATTCGCCTAGTATAGCATTGATACTAAATTAAACTTCTAAAATGATGGCTACAACTTTGTACCAATGGAGAAGCATGAGAGCAGAACAGAAACATTCTCAGCGTGAATTATGTACCTTTTTCACCGGCTTGAGCCCACTTGATAGTTGACCATACCAATGCATCAATGGGATTAACACATTTCTTGAGAAGAGGATCATCTGGAGGCAAAAGATCCTGCATATCATCAGAGGCAAGGATGACAGTATTCACTGCTGTCACTAGAAGAACTTGAAGGGCTATTCTCAGCAGATTCCTTGCCCCTTCCATGTCCTTTCTGTCCAAAGCTTCAATTGCAGGAACTATCGTGTGTTCCATTGTTGCTTTATCTGGCAGCACAACCTCGAATCCCTGCAAGCCCAGGGAATATTATTAAATAAGCATTAACAGCCATTAAAATAAAACGACCCGGTGTAATGAAGAAATAAATAGCACATATTTGCATAGTAATAAAAAAAAAGATATAATTCAGAGATACAAAATCTTTCAGACATCACAGATCGAAGAAGTTCCTATAACATTAAAAAGAAAAAAAAAATTGAAGCGATAAAAAAAAAAGGACCATTGCAGAAAGCAACTCCTAAGGATCTCCAATATTTGAGGTTGGGTACAATGTGCTGCCTGTCTTCATCATTAATTAAGCTGTAAACAAAGGACAAATAGGGCTGTTCGGCATTATTTCTTCACTTTCTATCATGTTTCTTCATCATGCAAAGCGAACACAAAAGCTGCATCTAGCACTAGGAATAGGATACAAGATGTCTAAAGGCAATAAACAAGACACACTCCATATTAATCTCAGAGCACATTAAATCCAACAGCTTTAGCCAGAGTAACTCTTTGTGCTCTTAAGTCAACTGGATTTTTGTAGGCACTGAATTTCCAACTGATTTTTGTAGAAACTGAGTTCCAACAGATACAAACATGTCATGCATCTTAGTACAAAGATATATCAGCAAAAGGTTAGAACAAAATTGAAGAGATATTACCAAGAAAGAAAAATGCTATAAAAATTAGTTCTAGAAAGAGAAATGTTATTCTTTTTGTATTCTATATGTATTCCAACTTCCAATCAACTGCTGATAGGAGCAAAAGTTATTTAAAATATAAAAGACTTCACCAGGCAAGGGAAATAAAAGCACTCCGGAAGGAAGGAGTGCACAAGTCAACAAGTTCTATTATTCTCACAAAGGTCTTGCAGCTTGAAACTGTAAATTATTTAGATTGATGTATTTATGCAATCATGTAATCAAAAGCACGAGAAGAAATTTAATGAGACGAACTCACCTCGCTTTGCAGCTTCTCTTGATAGAACCCTGCCGTCAGAGTAGCACTTGTTGCTAGTACACCAATCCGCAAAGGGCTTCCAGCCTCTAATGGCTTCAGCTTAGCTCCCTTGAGCTCCTTAGCAACACAATCACCAATATGAAGGAATTCAACAGAACATCCTCTTGAGACTTCATCATACCATGAATGAGAAATATGACAAGGCATTACTATGCAGCGAGCTCCTGATCTCTCCAGGAAAATCCTTTTACTCCGTAGATTCTCCACAATTGACGTATGATCTGGTTGAAAATGTTCATTTTTCCCAACAAGCAAAGGAAAAGAATCTCTCTCATGTAATAAACGCTCCTTATTCAAGTCTGGATCAGAGCAAAGAATAAAAGGAAGGTAATCTTTCCCGTCATCTGAACTCCACTCTACTAATTTTTTAAGGAAATTCAAATTAGAAATTGCTGATATCCCTCCTATTATCCCCACTGCATTTGCTTGACCAAGCAACAAATCTGAAGAATCATTTGTTGTTGAACCAGAAATCTTTCTATATTCATGAAATTTATCACTCCCATCTGCGCGCAACACAATCGATGATGGGGGTATAGCAAGAACAGGGTTCAACCTTGCCCTATACAAGGTCTTTTGAGTATTTATATTACACAACAAATGAGATGGATGATTCAATGCAAGGAAAGACATCCTCAAGCTCCCATCAAATATCTGTCATGCCAAAACAAAGCAATTAAAGAAACTAAAAGCTCCAATAAATTTCTGAGCTTCAATCCAAGAATCTCGAGCTAGATCTAATATGTTTCAGCCAGCGTCTGGCAAGGATAGCAGCTAAAAACCCGCCATTAACCTTTCAAAGAATTTTAATGCAACTTCTATGCTTAATTTAATACTTCCCCTAAGAATCCAGTACAAGTACAAACTCATCTCTCCAAGAGAAGCAAATGATTACAAAATACCATTCTTACCCCTTAAACCCCAAAATTCAGTTGGGTCTTCAGATTAAAAGCATATTGACAAGAACCCACTTCCAGAAGTAAAAAAATCCTTCAAACTGCAAATAAAGTGTTTCAGAAAAGCAATTGGTAAGGCTTCTACGTCCTAAATTTCAGACACAAAAGCAAAACCCAAATGCAAAACCGGAAATCTTTTTCCAGCAATCTAAATTTGAATTGAAGCCACAAACATAAAGAACCCACCATCTAGACAAAAATAAGTAGACAATTGGGACTGAGAGAGCAAGAAAAGACCGTAAAACTCCAAATTTAAGGTTATTTTTTTCTTTTATTTGATGATCACAAACCAAACAAGGATGGACCCAGCAGTGATGGTGCGCAAGTGGGCAGGAATGTTTAAGCTTCTTCACACTCAAATTCTCACATTTCACTATGCCATAATCAACCATAAGTACCAGTTTACCACTGGTTAAAGCAAGGAATCAGTGAAATAGATGATAACAAGAATATTGAAATTAAAAGGCACGTGCTTCTGTTGGGCAGTTACCTTGTCTAGATTTGCAACTATTCCGGATACACTTAATCTGCCGTGGAATGAATGCCCGGTTCATCTCCGTGTCAATTAGGGTACTAGGAATTCAAAGTCTTCAGCTTTCACTCACAACACAGCAGAAAGGGCGAGTCTTTTTTTCTCTAGGCTCAAGTATTTTCTTCAAAGTTTTCAACTTTCGCTCACCAAGTATATTCTCAAATATAGTTTCTACAAGTTTATAATTAACGGCTGGCAAAATACTCCTTACAGCAAATACAAATTACCTTAACCATTAATCATCCTCATTATGCCAATTTAAGGGGGGAAAAAGATTACTTTGGCAATGATCATAAAAATAAAAACAATTATCAAAAAATGAAAATAAAAGTGTATTTGTAGAAGAATAATTTGTAATTTTATAGGACCCAATAGGTATATTATATTCATTTTCTGAGCAAATATCCAACAACCCTTATTTCATAAAATCTTTGCAAAATTGGGCACACGTTTTTAAGTTTTGTTGGAAAAACAGAATCTTTTACGCTGATTTTGTTTATTTGTGTTATTTTTATGCTTCTATGGGTAGATTCTGCCTTCTTGATTTTAAAATTCAATTATCCATACAAAGATAGGGGAAAACGATAAAGGAAGATCTATCGGATATACTCAATGTCAATGTTCAATCTTTTTCCCAATGTCTCGGCCACGGGCCCTTCTGCCTATCTTGCTTCTTGACTTCTAGTGTTTTTATGAAAATTTTATTCTATTAAATCCGTGCACTAATTGATTTGGCAGTAACTATGAAAGCAAATGCAAATTTCATAAATTTAATAGAAAAATGTTTATATATATATATATATATATATATATATATATATATATATATTATTTTTAAAAGGCCGAATTTGTATTTTAAGATTTTTAATAATTTGTCCTTATTGCATTACAAATAAATAAATAAATTGAACATGAAAAATATTGAGTCCCACATTAAATTA
This sequence comes from Excoecaria agallocha, assembly GCA_037975025.1. NCBI lineage: Eukaryota > Viridiplantae > Streptophyta > Magnoliopsida > Malpighiales > Euphorbiaceae > Excoecaria > Excoecaria agallocha. The sequence continues at coordinate 50,748,589 of CM075814.1, read as the reverse complement.
GGGAAAAAAAGAAGAAGAAGAAGAAGAAGAAGAAGAAGTTAAATATGGATGAACAAACGAAGTATCATGATGGATGAGCTCCTAGGCTTGGGCCAGCCATTGGTGTAAAAATTAAGACATGAAAAATGGAAAACGCAGGCTAAATGCACTGCATGTTCGCTAAGTCACTGATCAACTTAAAGCAGAACTTGAGCAAAACAAACACACAAAATCAATATTTGTTCACATGCTATGTATGCCATTGCATGCACTGATATAGTCCAAAACTATTGATTAATATGCGTAGCTTGGGCCCCAGTATTAGAGGAAACTAAATTAGGGACTTAATTCTTCAAAATGTACACAATTCAATTTCTTCAGTCGAAAACAATGATAAAGAAATTCAAGAAAAAATAAAATATGCCTCTTTTTTAGTATTAAGCAAGCAGTAGTTTCCAAAAGACAGTGGCAAGAGCACATGCACGATAGAGACAAGCAGTATAGATTGAGCACATGCACAATCCTCATCAAATAAAGAATACTATTTCAATGGATAAACAAGCTTAATCCTAATAATAGCTATATGCATGTCAAGAAAGCTATAAAGAAGCTAGTTCACAAACTCCTAGGAGATTCAAAAACTTCCATGAGTGATCAATATAACCTAGTTTTGAGATTGCTATAATTCTTGCGATAGTCTGCTAGCTACTTTTTCATAGGAATTCTTCTGACATCATAAGATCACATATATTTATCCTTGGATAACAGAGACTTCGTAATTGGTTGGCCTTTAATCATACGGATCAATTTCCGAATATCCCTTCTTATGGATAACCAAGCACAAAACACTGCAATCCACATTGTTGGGTACATATGAAAAGCTTTCGTAGGATTCATGTTAGCAGATTTTCTTAAAATGGTTTCTCTTACAAATCCCCATATGATAAGAAGCATCCCACAAAGGCTCATTCTACCTTGTCTCAGAACACCTAATAATGCTCCTCCCACAACCAAGTAGCTTCCTGCAAGAATCTGGAAACAGGGAAACTTCCAAAATTAATCATCTTTCTTTAATTCTTGAACTGAAAACAAGAAATCAAGAGTCTCTATAATGTACTAATATTAAATTAAAATCAAGCATTTTCTTTCATGAACTGAAATAATATATGAATTGTTATTATAATGCCTATAGATGTAAAAGTAAATGTTATGAAGGATCTAAATTGATGTTCTTTTATTTTTCAATAAAGGGAGTAGGGAAAATGGATATGATGGAATATCTCCTTGGAAAAAAGCTGTTAACAATGGAAATACCTCGAGACGGTGGAGTTCAACTGTAGTAAAACCTTTCTTCAAATGGTTAAGGTCATATGTCTTCAACAATTTACCAAAGGTTGGAAGAGTTTCTCTGTTGATGAAAGCTCGTGCAATGGCACCAGGGTAGAGAAGTGCCTTAACAAGAAATGTAGGGCATAATTCTGTTGCTATTAACTGGGAGGATGTTACCTCTATAGGTGATGTACATATCCCAATTCTACATGGTATCCTGTCAACATATAATTCAAACATATTTAAATTAAACTCTCAAATCAAGAAATTAAATAAAAAAAATGTTTCTCACGGGCATATTCTCACGCAGGTCATCAGGCAAACAGGTAAATAGTCTGTATTCTTGTCCATTCTTCATCAGAAGTGCTCAATAAGAAACAAATTTTCGTTAATTTAATGTCATTAATGACTAATCGTGAAGGATTAATATTTAAACAGGTTGACTAGATTACATAAGTAGATCCTAATCTGAATTTATTAACATGATTTGCAGGAACACCTTTATCTTCTCAAATTGACAGGGCGATCCTAATTTGACAGAAAAGCAATGACTTTACTGGAATATTTTGTTAGACAATGACAGCAAATATGAAGAGATAAAAATAAAAAATAACCTGAAGAGAGAAAGTGGGAAGATAATAATGATAAAGAAAAAGATCCAACGAGCAATCAGTGAAATGATGGCTGCATATCTTCTTGATGAAGAACCCATTTTCGATGTTAATTCCCACTGGATCCCTCGTCATTACTGTTAATATGCAAATTATTTACAAACTAAATTCATTAATGTTTGTTTTTGGTCAATACTCTGTCATTCAACAAAATCCCAAATAAAATACAAAAAGATTTGACCTGATCCGATTATCAATAGACATTGGATCCACTTCCCTATTTTTCTCTAGGTTAACCAACTTCAAACATATTAACGCTGTAACGTATTGTTGAAGTGGTTTGGCACTTGTTTACTTTAAATAAGATTTCGAGTGCGACTTTTATGAAAAGCGAAAATTAATATCCCGAGAGACCGGTAATTATATTAAAAATATATAGATAAAATTTTAATTATCGGATATAAATTTCACCTTTTAATTTTTCAAAATATAGCTAGTTGGGCTCATCTTCTCATTGCTATAGATTCTAAACCTAGGCAACGTTTTACCCCATTTAACATCCAACAAAACTCCATTGCTCCACTTGATTACAGCAGCCCAAGTTGCTCTCCCATCCCGTAGTGATAACGAAGCATCTCTATTACAAGTGAAAACATACTGCTGTTGGTCTTCGTTTCTGCTCGTCAAAGACCTATAAAATTGTTGTTATTCATGTGTCCAATCCTGCAAAATTAAATTGTTTCAGTATAGTTTCGTTCAACTTTTTAAAAATATAATTATTTATGCTCAACTAAATATTCCAGCACATTAAAGCTATATATTCAAGGAAAAATTCATCACCATTCTTATGTTTCCTCATCCTCTCCCACCAACTACACATTGAAATCACCTCTCCACCTCAGGTCTATAGCCCAATTCACTAAAAAACCAAGCCCTCTTTGTTGTTTCACACAATGCTCAATTGTCTCCCATGGCTACTCTCTACATAATTCAACATTCCTCCTTTTTAGTTCGTCTCCTAACCATTTCATTTTACCTTAGGCTTCAATGCAGTTTTGGGCTTCATATTGGGACCAGAGCCTATATACTATAGAAGAGAAATCCAATTATAGGATAGAGAATATGAAACACTAAATTAAAAAAATAACATTTTTTTATTTTTATCCTACTATTTATATTTGATACATTCATTCAATACATCAAAGTATCGAATCATCTATTAATATTGCTTTTACACTTTAAATTTTATTATTCTATGGCTCAAGTTGCTTAACCTTTCAAATTCCTTTTATGTGTAAATTTTGACCTCTTCACTTTCAAATTTTAAGGTTTGCTTCTTCCCACTCTAAAATTTTTGTGTGTCACTGCATCGGCCTTTGTATATATATGAGTCATGTTTATACACTTAACAATACTTAATTTGAAAAATTCGGGCAACTAATGAAAATAATGGAGTGAATTCTTCACGTACAAGATAAGCATGACATCAACGTCAAGGTTTTTCAAGGTGGATGATCGTAGGTTTGTATGAGATTATCGAGCAAAACACGTAACTCCTAGCTTTGGAAATTCTTATCTTAGATTAAAATAATAATAATAATAATAATAATAATAATAATAATAATAATAATAATAATAATAATAATAAGATAAAAAGAAGGGTCGTCAATCAAGGTTTTCATCACTTAAATAATCAACTTTTGTAATTAATGATCATACACTGTTTCAAACTTGACTCATTTAATAGTATACTGTGTATAATGTCACTGTGAGATTTCAGTCGCGGAGAGTTTACTTGGTGAAGTTGGGGGTCTCAGAGCACATCAGCTTGTTGTAACTTTGAGCAATATTACCTAACTGAGCTAGGCTTGTGAAAATGTTACTTTCAAAAAATAAGTGATTCAGGTAATTATTATTTTGTTGAATTTTGAGGAATTTATTAACATACAAATTCCTTTGGCATCTTATGATAGAACCTTATACGAGTGGACCAACAAAGTTCTAATTTATTATAAACCAATCTTTTGCGAAAAAGATTGATGCTACAAGTTGCACATTGCTAATTTTGTCCATTTCTCGTTTCTTATAATTTATTTTGCCCCTTGGGTTTCTCCAAGAACCAATTTTTCTTTTATTTCATGAATTCGTAACTCGCAAGCAACCAAAAAAAAAAAACTGACAGGTTCACATGTGGGTCACATATCCCTATGCTTCATATTCCCAATTATTTCATCAGCAATAATTACATTTTGGACCACACGATACAGTAATTGTAATAAATACATTTCCATAGTTCATAAAAGATCTCTTCAATATGTGAAGAAGACACTGGTATCTAGTCCTGCTGGGGCATCTATACAAATGAGAGCGGATTTGAAAAAAGAATTAGCAGAATTAACTCTTCGAGAGGAAATGAAATGGCAACAAAGATCCAGAGTTCTGTGGTTAAAAGAAGGCGACAAGAATACCAAATATTTCCATGCTTCAGCTTCAACGAGGAAACAAGTTAATAGAATTGGGAGCTTACTCAAGGAGGACAATTCAATCTTAAGAGATGCGGAACTTCATGACCATATCATTGGATTCTACTCGACTCTGTTCTCTTCTAATGGGTTACAAGCTCAAGCAGGGGAGCTAAATTTCATCCAACCTAAGATCTCAAAGGATATGAATAACAAACTAGACCAGCCTTTTTCATCTGAAGAAGTAGTTCAAGCAGTGAAGATGATGCATCCACTTAAAGCCCCAGGTCCAGATGGATTTCCACCTTTGTTCTATCAAAAATATTGGAGCACGATTGGAGAAGAAGTGACGAAGGTAGTTTTGGAAGTGCTTGAAAACGGAAATATTCCGACTCAGTTTAATCACACCCACATTTGCTTAATCCCAAAAGTGAAAGATCCGAAGTTCATCTCAGAATACAGACCTATAAGCCTTTGCAATGTTGTATGTAAGATCGCCACCAAGGTTTTAGCTAATAGAATGAAGAGCTTAATGGGGGATATTATTGATCCTACTCAAAGTGCTTTTGTCCCTGGTAGACTAATCACTGATAATGCTCTCATTGCTTGTGAAGTCTTCCATCATATGAAGAGTGGCGGAGTAGGTCGGCGTAAGATTATGTCGCTTAAACTGGATATGGTCAAGGCTTATGACAGAGTGGAATGGTCTTTTCTATCAGCAATTATGGGAAAACTTGGTTTCTCTGAGAATTGGATCAAGAGAGTGATGAATATTGTGTCTTCGGTTACCTACTCGGTCCTAATTAATGGGAATCCAATGGGTCATATCACTCCTACACGAGGCCTTCGTCAAGGAGATCCTCTTTCCCCATACCTTTTTCTCATTTGCACGGAAGGTCTCACAGGTTTACTTAACTCTGCCATTACTTCAAAGTCTCTCCATGGAGTTCGAATATGCAACGGGGCCCCTTCAATCTCTCACTTGCTTTTTGCTGATGATAGTCTCCTTTTCTGTCGTGCCTCAATTGCAGAAGCATCTGTAATCTTAAATGTCTTGCAGCGATATGAATCTCTTTCTGGACAAAAAGTCAACCTCCAAAAATCAGAAGTTTCATATAGCTCGAGTGTTAGTACTGTGCTAAAGGAGTCCATCACAACTTTCTTAGGAATGAAGGAAAAAAAACACCATGAATTATACTTGGGCCTTCCTACGGTAGTGGGTCGTTCTAAAAAACTCTTGTTTGCAGGTATAAAGGACAGATTGTGGAAGCGGTTAGAAGGTTGGAAGGAAAAATTTCTCTCATGGGCGGGAAGAGAGACCTTAATCAAAGCAGTGGCCCAGGCAATCCCAACATATATTATGCAATGTTTCTTATTACCTTCTGGTTTCTGTCAAGATTTACAGGCAATGATATGCAGATTTTGGTGGGGTCATAAATCAAATGAGCGGAAGATGCATATGTGTAGTTGGAAGCAATTATGCAAACCAAAAGTGGAAGGTGGATTGGGTTTTCGAGATTTTGAAGCTTTTAATTTAGCCTTATTAGCAAAACAAAGCTGGAGGCTGATCACCAAGCCAGATTCTCTTCTAAACAAAATCCTCAAGGCCAGATATTACTCGAAGTGCAATTTCTTTGAAGCCTCTCTAGGATCCAGGCCTAGTTATACATGGCGAAGCATCCTTGCTGGAAGAGATTTGTTGAGCTCAGGAACCTATTGGCAAGTTGGTCAAGGATCAAACTTGAATATCTGGAATGACAGATGGATTCCTCAACCTTCTACCTTCAAAATTATATCACCCTGCATCAATTCTCACGAGGAAGCAACAGTGGCCTCTCTCATTGACCACCAGGAAGGTACTTGGAAATGGGAGGTACTAAACAACATCTTCCTACCTGTGGATGTAGAGCGCATTAAGAAGATTCCAGTTAGTTTAGAAAGGAAGGAAGACAAACTGGTTTGGTTCTACCATCATACGGGCCACTACATTGTCAAAAGTGGATACAGACAGGCCTTGAATCTAATCAGCATTGAGTCAGTCAGCTCGGATTCAAATAATCAGCAACATAGTTTCTGGAAAAGACTATGGAGCCTTAATATCCCACCCAAAATTGCCAACTTCTTATGGCGTGCTTCCCTTAAGGTGCTTCCAGTTCAAGAGGTTATTCACAACCGAATACACACTGTTTCTCCCAAATGCCAAAGGTGTGGTGGATCAGAATCAATTATGCATCTATTGAGAGATTGTCCTTTTGCTAAATCAACTTGGCATTATGCCGGCTTGTCCACTATCCAACAGGCTAGCTCTTTCTGTTTCAAAATATGGTTGATTGATGCACTAGAAACCCTCCCTTCAGATTCTCTTAATAATTTTGTCTTTATCTGTTATCATCTGTGGCTAGCAAGGAACAAGTTATTCCACGAGAAAAAAACAATTACTAGTTCCCAGATCGTCTTCTCAGCAAAACAACTTAAAGATGAATTTCTAGCTGTTTCGGTCAAAGACAATGGTGACAGTACTCATCGAGGTTCAGGCAAGACATTATGGTCCCCTCCTCCATCAAACGTTGTTAAACTTAATGTAGATGCTGGCATAATCGACACTGATGTAGTTGGACTGGGAGCGATATTCAGGGATGCTCAAGGGCGGGTGTTAGCGGTTGGCCAAAAAACCATACTTGGCGCGTGGGATTCCGCAACCTCAGAAGCTTCAGCTCTAGTTTTTGGCCTTTCTTTGGCTATTGATTTGGGTTTTCTTTGTATTGTTGCTGAATCAGATTGTAAACGAGTTATTGATGTATTGACTAATAATGAAGACATTAGAACAGGCCTAGGACTCATACTAGATGACTGTCGCTCATTGAGCAGGAAATTTAGAGTATGCAATTGGGCTTTCACCCATAGATCGGGCAACACAGCTGCCCATGCACTAGCTAAAAACTGCTCTAAATCTCCCTCTTCCTCCATTTGGATAGAAGAGTTTCCCTCCCATATCTCCAGATTGATCTGTAATGATGTAATTCCCTTGCTTTCTTAATGAAATATATAATTTGCTTTCAAAAAAAAAAGATCTCAGTACCATTTTTTTTTCTATCACAATTCACAAATGTGGAGCAATCTTCCCTTTATATTCTAGCTAAGATCTTCTCCTTCCTCTCCCCTGACTCCTTGGCATGTGCCATGACGGCTTGCCAGCACTGGTACACGTGTGCCAATGCATACCCTTTAACCCCAATTCCGTCAATGCACCACCACCAACCACCGTGGTTTGTAGCTCTTCCTACACGTTACCGTGAACCATGTTGTTATGTTCAAAATCCAGCCACCAATCGATGGCATAGGCTGTCTCTTGACTTCATATCCGATTCTATTAGGCCAGTTGCCTCTATTGCTGGCCTAATTCTCTTAAAATTCACAAATTCTACAATTCTCTTTTTGAGTATTTGTAATCCTTTCACTAGGCAATTTAGACACCTTCCAATGTTGAATATTGCAAGGACTAATCCAGCAGTTGGTATTGTGATTGGTCCATTTCCACACTTTAGAGTCTGTGGCAGGCGGCATGTCGGAGGCCCCACGTGGTGGTGCCACATATGAACCTACATTGGAAATGTATGATTCGAGGAGTGACACATGGCAAATTGTGGGCCCAATACCGGGGGAATTCGCGGTAAGGCTAACTGTTTGGACCCCCAATGGGAGTGTGTACTCAAATGGGGTCTTATATTGGATGACTTCGGCTAGGGCCTATAGTGTGATGGGGTTTGAGATTGGGTCAAACAAATGGCAAGAACTGAGTGTGCCAATGGGTGATAGGCTCGAATTCGCCACGTTGGCAAAGCGCAATGGGAGTTTGACACTTATAGGAGGAAAGGGAGGAGGTGAAGCTTGTGTGTGGGAGCTAAATGAAAGAGATAACTGGGATTTAGTTGAAAATGTACCTAGCGAATTGGGGTTGGAACTTAGAAAGGGCAAGGCAAATTGGGGTAGTACTAAATGTGTGGGTGGTGATGGGGCAATTTTCTTGTATACAGAAATTGGTTGTGGAATGGTGATTTGGAGACAAATTGAAGGGAAAGATAAAGGGGAATGGTTATGGGCTGATGGATGTTGTTCAATTAGTGGCAAAGAAGTGCATAGTGTGTCAATCAAAGGTGTGCTTATTCATCCTAATCTTTCCTCCTCTTCCATTTTCACGTAGAGAATTTTAAAAATTTTTCTTCTGCTTTTCTTGTTTGTACCTTTCTTTTCATTCTTTTTCAATGGTTGTACCATGTGTGAAATTATGAAGAATGGAGAATATAATTCGAATTGGTCAGACCAGATGATTTTGAGCATCTGATATTTATTATAAAAAGACAGAGAGTGCATCAAAATTTAGAGTAAAGGGGCAATAATCTTTTTAATTTTTCCCCTTCCTATTTTTAGTGAATGTGTATCCTCTTCATGATATCTAAGCTGCAAAGTATTGTTCCATGGATGTACCAGTAGACAGATTAAAATTAATTATGATTATCGAGTCTAGATTTTTATGAAATTGGAGCAGGAAATTCGGTTAGAAAAGGGTAAGGAAAAGAATGAAGCCGTCTTTATTTTCTCTGTACTTTGGAAAAAGGAATCCTGTCACGGTTAAAACAAATTAATAATAATAACATTTAATTAGTCTTATGACAGTCGAAAAAACAAAATAGATTTACTTTCGAAAGGATGTTTAATTGCAAAATCAATTGAATTTCTTTGATATTTATTATAAAATATCCTTTCAGGCTCTCTTTGCGGCTTGATTGATTATATATGCAACATTAGAGGATTTTTTCTGAAAAAATGTAGTGAGGAAAATCAATAAAAAAATCGCTAGAGGAAGGGCTTGAACCTTCGACCTTGTGGTTAACAGCCACACGCTCTAACCAACTGAGCTACTCCAGCTTGCTGTTATGTTTGATATATATGTCTCTCTTGTAGTTGAAAGTTGGTGATGCCTCTTATCAGGATCTAGTTGTAGACCATGCAGCAACCTAAAATGTATATATCTAAATAACAATCTTAAAGCACTTAAACAGAAAGAAAATGTCAGAGATTGATATATTGCAAGTCAAAACACCCTGTAAAACTATCACATATAATGCCTCGTTCTCTTATGGATTTCAGGGCTGGAAGGAAGATCAACATGGTCTGCAATAATAATAATCTCACAAACATGGGGTAAAAATAATCGCAAACTGGTCTAACTTATGTGTATGGGCTTTTAAATTATCTGAAACTGCCCAATTGCAGTTATCAATTTTAATCTAATCAAGTTTTGTCCACTGCCACAACTTTCCAATCTGTTTAATTACCTAGGCAAAAATAAATTCGATATACCTAGTTAGGAAATACCGGAAGCCAGAAGATCAACCACAGCACTTTTACATCTTCATGGTTGTCATTTTCTCTGAAATAATGCTGGTTTCTGCAATTGTCTAGTTAAGGATTCTGAGCACTATTGAAAGCTAGTTGGAATGTATTACGAGTGCCAAAATAGCACAATAAAGAACTTTGCTAGAGCCACATTATAATGCAACTGGGAATTTGCATCTGCATACGCATGTTATAAAAACCAAAACATTATTGCCCATTTGAATTTGAGACAACTTCATGATGGGTCCTTTATTTAAATTCAGCAAATAATGCAAAAACAAAAGGAGTAACTATGCAATTTTAGTTTTTTGATTGAAGATATTTCTTTTCACATCCACCATATGATCACAACTGCACAGAAAAGATAGCTTAAATGAGATATTCTGGAGGCAAGAAATTAATAATTTAATATCTACCCAAGACGTGAATATTACATATCAGAACAAAGCATCCAGAAGTTTGCCGCAGAACTATACCACATAACTGAGAACCTACATTGTTGTTTTATCAACAAAGTAATCACAACTTAAATATCTCTGTTGTCTGTTCATGTAACAGATTCTGCCACATTAGGATCAGTTACTGAGTTCTTCCATCAAACCCTAATGGTCAAGAAAGAGAACATGAGATAATTCAGAAAGAACTCCAGAAACCACGTAAAACAAATCAAGTTAATAAAAGTAAACTCACTCGCGCAATGTATTGTTCAGCATCTGTCCGTTTTAGAAAATGCATCGAGTGACGGGCAAGATTGGCTGTCTTATCACTCAATAATATTCCTTCACCCATGTCGTCAAGGACTCTCACCTTGATGTAGGGATCTTTGGGCGGCACCATATCCTAGCACATAATTACTTTAGCAATCAACATCTATATGATCAATTCAAGATTCTCAAGGATGCTGAGAAAATGTTACAGTAGTATAGTGGTTTCAGCTTAGTTTAACACCAAGAAACCATGATTACTATTTCTAACATGATTAAGAATATCCTCATGTTATCAATATCCAAAAATTTTTTAAAAGGAATATCTGATACACCATAAAAAGCTAAGCTTCTGCTCCCTCAATATGTGAATCCATCGAAAACTTAATGAGTTGTCAAAATCCTCTACTGTATTAAACGATAATTGGACGGCCTGAGGTTCTATTTTTGGCAGCATCTTCACTAGGAGATAGACTACGGGGCATATATATCTCATTATCATTTGTCTCATAAAATTTGAGATATGGTCTCCATGCATGTGTTGAGGGATAGAGAAGTTACCACATTCAAATCAATGCCTACATCTGCCATATATGATTGGAAAGCAGTAGAATGCTTCCCATAATAGTTTTTCTCCGAGTGATTGAGCTTCTCTTGAATTTCTTCCGGAAGCTCAAGGAGCTCCAGCCCTACTTTCCATGCCAAATTACGTATAATTTCTGCTCTCTTGTACCTTCATTTAATTAAAACATAAGACACAATAGCAGCCAACATGGTTACCTTCAATATAGAACTGGCCAGAAATTATATAGTCGCAAAATAACATGAGAGAAAATACTTACATGTACACCATTAAGCAGCGTTTGTTGCGCATTAAAGAAAGGTGGTGAATAAGTGCACCATAGTGGTCATCATTTCTAGTTTCTCTTACATCCACATTGTCTTCCTGCATTTTCCTATTGCAACATCAAACAATTAACCACATAAGAAACCGAGTTCTGAAGCAAAATAATTTCTCTTGGTTGGCATGGTCTTTAAGAAGCATATCCAATGTTGGTACAACTCCAATTTTACCAATACCATTGCATCACTGGAGCAGATTTATGCATGTTTGTCAAAACCTGATAACCTCTGTTCACAAGTTGCAACTATTGTTGGACAATAATTAGTTTTAGCATAAATTAGGCTATTGTTTAGTTCTTTAGAAGTGCTATACAAGTGATTTGATTTCATGCTTTAAATCTTAAGGGAAAATAAAGCATAAAAGAGAGCAGCGGCAATCAGTCAATTCAATAAATAACCAGATACGAGGGAATTCAATTACCATTGCATGTCATCTGTTGATTTCTAGAACACTGACATTAATGACAATATTTCGAAATTCAACGAAAACTCGCAAAGTTGGGATCTTAGGGCATTAAAATGCCACGACAGAACCAAAGAGATAAACCAGAATGGGGTTTACCTTATCAGAGCCTGAAGTTCAAGGTAATGCTGGGTACATTGACCAATAACTTGATTAAAAAGGTCCTCCTACATTATTGCAAGTATTATAATAACAGGTCATACATGAGCTACAACATGGATTAACTCAAATCTATTAACAAAAAACTATGATTTAAAGGGAGAAAGCTATATCTTACATTAAATGGCTGAAGCTGGCCCTTCTCACCACTGGCAAATTCTTTCACAAGCTCGTATCCTTTTTTTGCATACATCTTCCTCAACCCGCCGAGAAAATAAGGAATCTACATTAAAAGGGGAAGATCTAGTTGAACATCTCAAACAAGTTACACATAAAAATTGGAGAAATCTATAAAATCAATCCCCTATACCTATATATGCAGTTTTTAGAACCAAGAAAACGCTATCATAAGGAGGAAAAAAAATCCCCATGTCCCATTCGGGAAAAATCACAAGCACCTACCCATCAGCGAAAAAAAAAAAACAAAAAAAAAAGGTTACATGCCACCCATTAATAATGACCCCAAAATAATTTAAAGTTGCATCAGCAAATGAACAAAGCTACATACCAAAACACTCCCCTAGTACTTCCATGATAGGCCTTAAGGATGGCAACAGGTAGGGAACCAACAAGAATTAGAACTCCCAGGAACCCAATGGTAAAATCGAAAAATTAGCGCCCCAAAGGATGGTTAATTTACCAAAATAATTCCAAATGCAAGCCTCGGCTTATGCAACCCAGATTCACACTCAATTTGAGAAATGCTAGGCATGAATTATAGGTGAAAGATTGGGTAAAAGCAGAACCAATACTCTTTGATGTGCTTCGTAGACTATCCAACCACAACGATTACAGAACAAATAGAAACGCATACCTTGGGGTGGAGCGAATGAGTTGAGTTGAGTGCGGCGGTGGACCGGAACGTGATTTGCCAATGGAGATGCCGAGACGGAAGCCGCGCCGCCGCTGGTGTTGGTGAGGTTACCCTTTGTTTGTCTCCAAGGAAATGGATAGTAAATCCGATTTCTATTGCTTGCAGTTGCACAATAAAAATAGAGGGAAATTTTATTTGCTAAGTTTCTGTAAATCCGCAAATATTGTCCCGCCTATTTGGAGGGAAGAGAGGAGAAATAAAACCTGTTAAATTACAATTATAGCCCTTAAAATATATGACTTTTCACTCGCAGCGGTTAGTAGGATCCGATAACATATTCGAATCCAAACCGACTATGCATAAACTGTAAACATAACCAAATCTAAATTTAAACTCAATTATGTGTATATTAATATATTTTAAGCTCAATTACAATTAGTCAAAACTATTCAAACTCATTTAAATACCAACTAACATATAAAATTTAGCAAAAAGCTTAAAATATTTAATATTAGTAATAATTTTAATTCATTTTAATTAGTATTCTTTCAAAAAAATAAATATTTTGTTCAATATAGTAATTATATCATATTCATATTAAATAATATAAATTTTATATAGTATTTAAGAATAAATATTTGTTTAAAATATTTGATAATATCAAATTTATCATACTTGGATCCAATCTAATAATCGTAGGCCCATCTCATACTCAAATCCAATTGTTATTTGTCAACCCTTTGGCCACTTGCAATGACATGTGTCATGATGGTCAGCTTCTTAGCCACTTTGTATTGACGTGTGTCAAGGTTGTTTGATCGAACCTGATGTTCGATTTATTCTCACTATTTTATCTATCACATTATACAGTTCATATCTTATAATATGTCATATTAGACATCTAAATCTGTCATTTGCGGATATTAAAAATCCAATACTTAAGTATTCTAAACTCGTATATTTTAACTATATAGGGACTATATGTACAAATAGAAATTTCAAGAACAAGGTATCTCATAGAGTATTTTCGAAAATCGAAACCACCGATTCAATAAGATTTTGTGAGATTCATATAAATTTAAATTTTTTATTTGGAATTAAAAAAATTAAATTTCAATTATGTGAAATTAAATATAATTGATAGATCACTCGCTGACTGATCAGATAGGAGGTATTTGGGTACTGGGATCCTCGTCTCTCATTTTTTATGGTGAGAGGATCTGATCGGGCTATGCACATATTGTTCGCTTTGGGCAGAAGCCCTCATGGTTTTATTTCTGGGGACCTACCCCAAAAGGTCTATGCAGAGATAAGGTATCCATGGCCTTATAAAATTCACTTTCAGCTCATCTCCAGCCGATGTGGGATAGGAGATAACAGGTGTTATCATTATTCGCTCTCCTGAGAGAGATCTTTGGGGGCCCATCTTAGGCGAAGCTCTAGGCCACCCTCATCTCTCAACAAAAGCACCAAATGATAGATCGCTTGCTGACCGATCGAATAGGAGGTCTTCAGATGCTGGGGCCCTCTTTTCACATTTTTTATGGTAGGAGAATCTGATCGGGGAGGAGGATCCGATCGGGCTCTGCACATACTATCCACTTTGAATCGGAGCCCTCACGATTTTGTTTTTGGGGACCTGCCCCAAAAGACCTATGGTAGGTGTGAGAACCGTCTCATTTCCATGAGTGCTTTGTAGCTCAGTGGGTAAAGCGCCATATATTGTCCTCTTTGGATGTAGCATCTTGTACTATCATTTAGTACTTTCGTTAAGAGACATGAAAAATTCAAGGTATAATGAGCACTCAGCTTTTCGAGAATATGATCGCAACGATAATAGCCAAGGAAAATCTAGGCCCTCAGGGAGAGGAGAGAGATCTCCCAGATCTCCAGCTAGAGGAAGCCTTCTCCCAAAATCTGAAGATGCTATTCTACAGCGGCCGGAGAACACCCCCATTACTATCAGGGACGTACGCACTATTCTTAGTGACTTCACTAAGAGCATCATCCAAACAATTAAAAAGGAAAAAATACCCAGAACTTCTAAAAGAGATCACGAAATAGAATTCGTGGATGAAAACTTCAGAAGAAAGAGAAACAGAAAAATCTCTATCAACGAGCCATGAGCCCACGATAGTGGAAGAATGGAAGTCAAGATCCTAAGAAGGTATGACAAAGGAAAAGGAACGATATCTGCAAGTAGAGACTCCACCTACTTCCCCAGCAAGTCTTCCACATCATCTATCGGAGATGACTTATCTTGTATGTGTATACCCAACTGCAGTCGCTCCAGAAGATCCAACGAGAAGTTCGTCTCCACGGCCATGAGCAGAAAGGACAAGTGGTTCAAGCAAAAATTCAAGTAGTTTAGCTTGACAGGGTCCAAAAAAAGTATGTTTGAGGAAAACACTTGCAGAAACACTGCCTTTTCATTTTGCAGGGAGATAATGGAGTCTGAGCTACCTCCCAGGTGAAGAGACGAAGTGATGGATAAGTACATAGGTAAAACTGATCCTACTACTCATCTTGCGGAATATCTGACTAAAGTACAGGTTTACACCTACAATGAATGGATTACTTGCAGAATCTTCCCCACCACCTTAGAAGAAGATGCTTTGAATTGGTTTCACGAGCTCCCTCAGGAATCAATCATCTCTTTCAGACAACTCAATGAGCTGTTTACCATGCAATTTATTGTGCAGACACAGGCATCGAAGTCAGTAAGTGATCTATGCAATCTTTACCAGAGAATCGATGAAAATTTTAGAGACTATATCGATAAATTTCAGATCATAATATCAGACGTAAGGAATGTAAGTATAGAAATGGCGACAACTGTCCTAGCTAGAGGCATCATCGATCGTCCACTCTTTGAGTCATTAACAACGAGGCCACCGGGTAGCTTTTCTGACCTGATGGAAAGAGCTAAACAATACATCCAGTTGGATGATGTCCTGAGATCCAACAAAGAAAGAAGAACCAATGTCATAAACAGACTACAGTATCCGAACGGGCGAGCATTCAACAAAACCCCCATATTTGATCGGATAATAGAAAGTTCAGACAAGACCGCCATTCTAAGGAATCTGGGTAAGCAGAAGGAGACCGAATGACGTATATCCGATCTGTATAACAATCAACCGGCTCGAGCCTTCACTCCACTCAACTCCAGCCCTGCCCAAGTATTAATGTGGATTAAAGAAAAGCATATGAGAGTTAATTGATCTAGGAATATACCCGAACAGGTAAGAAGTAAGGGAGATCACAATAAATACTGTGAGTTTCATAAAGATATCGGGCATACAACTGACGAATATTATTCCCTAGAGAAGGAGATCGAACGACTCTTACAAAAGGACTCCCTCAAGAAATTTATCGGTCGGACTAGAGGGCAAGGCTCTTGCAGACAACCCGACGATAGGAGAGATGCCTCTGACTCAAATAATCAATAATTATTTCAAATATCATCAAAATAAATTTATAAATGAATTTCATAAATTTTATACATGAAAGTTTTTGAAAAAAAAATCATCATTCTCTAATGGATTAATGTCTAAAAAAAATTTTTTTCTTACAATTTCAAACATTTAGTGGTGGCATGAAATGATTAAATGTTAGGAGTAAAACTTGTCAATTTCAACAAATTTAAAGGTATAAAATCACCTTATATCTCATAATTTTATTTATAATTGTGCATGAAATAAAGCCCAGATTAAAAAAAATAAAATATAAAAAACTAAATTGCAATTTTCTGTTTTTTTTTTTCACTCACTGGTTTAGAACTACAGTTCTTTTTTTTTTTTCTTTTTGCTAAATTCAAAATTTATATTCGAGAACTACTAAAAGTTCAGAATATTGCCAAATGCTCACATATGTGATAATGATTTTTTTTTTTTTTATAAGTTACGTGCGTTCAATACCCAAACTGGTTGGTTTGACTTAGATGGATTGCATATTGCAGATGTTTATTACTGAATATGATCATCCTATGAATTCTAAATACTAAGCATTATATAAAAAGAAAAGAATTGTGATAATTAGATAAAATCCACAAAAGTCAAAATTTAATATAAATAGGAAAGCGTATTACAAAATAATTTCAAAATAATAACGGCGAAAATAACAGTTAAAAGCTCAAACGTAGCTAAATTCATCGCAAAAACTATTTTTTTTTAATGATAATTAATTAATATTAACAATAATTGACATAAATAAAAGACAAGAGATAAAAATCTAAAAAAAAAACTCAAAATTATTTAAAGAGTGAAAAATTAAATTTTGCTCGAATAGAGTTTCACATAATTATTTTTAAATTGTACCTTGACTCAGCTATTATAGTATAAT
This sequence comes from Excoecaria agallocha, assembly GCA_037975025.1. Classification (NCBI taxonomy): domain Eukaryota; kingdom Viridiplantae; phylum Streptophyta; class Magnoliopsida; order Malpighiales; family Euphorbiaceae; genus Excoecaria; species Excoecaria agallocha. The sequence continues at coordinate 50,731,424 of CM075814.1, read as the reverse complement.
AAATAGATCGGTCTTAAAACTCGTTGGTTGAGTTTTACCCTAAAAAAAATAAAAGATGGGAAAATATATATTTTTGACGTTAAATTTAATTAATTGGCTATAAAATGGGGAAATTTGATATAATTGAACACATCATCCGCTAAAAAAAATCTCACTAAAAATATTGAGAAGAAGAAAAGGAACATAGGGTGGAACACGAAGCATAAATTACCATATAAAAGATTTTCACAAAATTAATTTCATTATTATGTCTGGGTGGGGTGACGATAAATCCATAAAGGTCAACATTATTGGTTGTCACTATGACACTATCATTAACATGCCAACAATATCGTTTTTTATTTAATTAATAATTAATTAATTTATTATTGGACGAATGATGGCAACAATTTTTATTAGATTTTAATTTCATGATACCTTTTTGTATACGTTAAATGATTAATGTTGATGATGGTAAAGAAATTAATAAAATAAAATGCTTGATTGTGTCTTGGACCGACAATTACATAGCAGGAACTTTCGTTATTTTGATCATTTTAGTTTACCCTTCTTTTCAAAGGCTGAAATAATTAACAAAATTAAAGTTGCGTTGCGGTCCATGTTTTTGCCATTTAGACGCGGCCAATTTGTATTCAAACCTACTCATTAAGTTCTCAACCCTTGACTGAATAACAAGTTGCCATAATTGAAGGATAAATTAAATTTCATTTGCTTTCAAAAATAAAAATTAAAAAATTTATTCACATGAAAAATCTATTTTTTAACTAATAGCTTAATTAGTAATTGGGGACTTATTCCATAATACCAAAAATAGGAATTGAATTCACACTTTTTTTACCTATGTTAAATCTCTATATTTATTGAGGAAATAAGACAACGATATTTCAGTAATTATTTGTAGTTCAAATTTTGATAATTTAATTATTATTTTTAATGCAAATTAAATCTTCATTAATAATCTAAAAAATACATTTAAAAATTATAAATAAATTTATAAAATTTAAAAGTATATAAAATGTATGAACTAATAAAGTTATTATAGTACATTTCTAAACATTTTCAACGGAATTAATGGATAATGATAACATATTGCGAGTAATTTGAATTTAAGCGAAAAACTCAGTTCATCATAAAAATTTTCATAAAAAAAAATAATAATTCCTAGATTTGAAGGACAAACTTTAATGACAAAAATTTAAATTGTCAATATTATATAAAAGAACCATATTTATAAAAATACAAACAAAATTTGGATAAATACAAAAATAAAATCTAAAATAAAAAATTTAAGATATGAATTTATTGAAATCAAAATATAAACCAAATACAAATAAAATTAAAAATTAAACGACATATATAAATATTTGAAAAAAAAACACAGAAAAGTAAAAATACAAATATAAATTTAATAAAAAAAAGTAAGATTAAAAAGGAAAATTGTTGCCACCGGTAAATAGCCTGAGGACAATTTCAAAATTAAATAAAAAGTAAAAACTTTTAAATTTAGAGAGAAAAGAAAGTTAGGATTTTTTTTTATTTAATTACTCGCTTAATTGATTGGAGATTGATTTCTAAAAACAATTAATTAGTAAAACAAAGTGATGATATTTGGTTATATATATATATATATATATATATATATATATATATATATATATATATATACTATTAAGATAAAATTAATTGCAGAAGTTGTTATTTTGAATAGAATTATAATGCATAAGGACACTTTCTTTGAAGGTACATAGACATTTGGTGAGTCAAAAATATATTGTTTGAAATTTTTCAAAACTGATGGAACTTGAGAACTTGATTTGGGTCCTTATTATTATTATTATTATTTTTGTATTAATGTAATTTTCATATCTAAAAGAAAGTGTACATAAGTTTTAGTATATTTCCATGTTGACGGTGATAAATGCATTTGCAAATTAAGTAAGGAATTAAATTGCATTGATAAAAGAGATGGACCCAACAATATTAATTGGTCATGCAAATAGTCCACTATATGAGATGTCAAAGTATATGCCACCCACAAACATGAATATTTTGTCCTTCCACGTACTATGCAATCAATTAAAATTATTTGTTGCTAAATCATTCGAGTTAATTTCATTTATAATTATTAAATTTATCTCTAATAATTTAAAAATAATTAAATTATTTTTCATAACAAAATTATTATCAAATTTTACACTATTTTACGTAAAAATTATTTTGATTGGTTTTCAACGATAACTATTGTCGGAGTGCTGAAGTGGCACACCACGTATACAAAATTAGCTGACGTGGTATGTCACACGTGCAAAAATAGCTAATGACGTGGCACATCACGAATGCATAAATAAATGACGTGACGTGTCGCTTCAGTAATTCGGTGATGATTTTTGTCGAAAATCGATTAAGATAATTTTTATATAAAATAGTGCAAAATTCAGTAATAATTTTGTTACAAAAAATAATTTAATTACTTTTTGATTATTAGACATAAATTCAACAACTGTTAGTGATATTAACTTTAAATCATTCATGCAATACTTCCATACATTTTATTTATTTATTTTGCCTTGATGAATATAAATAAATTCATAAATCAAATTAATAGGAGTGACTATGTATATAACTAAATTTATGATTACTTTTTACATATACATAATAAAAATTTATTCATGTATTTAATCTGAATAAGGATAATAATACTGCGGAAAGTTCAAATTCATGGTCCTGCAAATACTTTATAAGATATATTTTTTAAATAATTTATGCAATGCATTTCTTATCCTTTTACCACGTAAAATCTAACTTGATGAATCCAAAAACAGTCAATATGACATAAGCATGTGTTCTGGGACGGAAGGTTCCCTGCATCGGTTATAATTAATAATTATTACTTGTGGAAAAATAAAGTAGCCACAGGTTGCCAATCGATTACTTGAGAACTTCATGGCACCGTTGCTCGATTGGAAATTTGAGGAAATATCCAGGATCCTACAATTTAATATAAGATGTTAATTATCAAATTTTATAAATGAAATACCTATGTTTTTTTTCATTATTTAGATCTTTTAATTTATTTGTTAATTAGAAACAATAATTCAAATTATAAACTCCCCTGTTCTCTATTATAAACAGTGTAAAATTGGAGTAATCCCTTATTTAAAAGTAACAAACTACACAAAATTCTGTTGAAATTTATAAAGAAAATTACTGATATTCAGGTGATAAACTTTTTTACGGAGAGAATTAAATTATAATTAAAGAAAACATTCATCAATAGTCAATGATTTAAATATGCAATATATTTTATTAATTAAAATCTACTGCTAATGTTAAATATGTTCAGTTAAATATATTAATTGATAAAAAAATAAAATTTTACCGTAGAAAAAGATATCGTCGGTCATGGAGAATGAGGCTTTAATGACCTGCAAAAAAGGAAACTAGTCCGATCTTGCCGGACTTTTGAGTTTCGATGCCTAAGTTAGCTATCGAAATATGGAGAGAAAGCTTAATGAAGAGAAAGAGTATAAAGAGTTTAGAGAGAGAGGGAGAGAGGGAGAGAGCCCCCTTGTTATGTGTTTACCTCTCATATTTATACCCTTGAGTATTGGGCTTTATGAGCTTCTGATCTTAGGCCTCTTCGTGGGCATTTAATGGGCCAACCTTATAGTTAATTTTATTTTGGGTGTTATCACTAGTCTCCCTCCACGCAATTCGATCTTTGAGATCGAAGGCTTGATAATTTTGGGAGTTACCCGTTTGGAGAACCTTATCTTTAGGAGTTACCCGCTTATGGGGAGTTACCCGTTTGGAGAATCTTGTCTTTGGGAGTTACCCGCTTGTGGGGAGTTACCCGTTTTATAATTTTTATCCTGCAAATAATATTTGCAATTTTATTGTGCAAATAATTTTATAAATATTTACTAACCTGTTTTGCGGTTGCTTATGTTGTCTGAGAGATAACTACATCCGATCCGCTCTTGGCGGTAAAAAAAATCACATCCGATTCACTCTTTGCGATGGACGGTCTTCCGATCCGCTCTTGGCGAAGAGATAATATCCGTCCGATCCGCTCATGGCGATGGACGGTCTTCCGATTCCATCCGCTCTTGGCAGAGAGATAACCCCGTCCGATCCGCTCTTGGCGATGGACGGTCTTCCGATCCGCTCTTGACGGAGAGATAATATCCGTCGGATCCGCTCTTGGCGATGGACGGTCTTTCGATTTCATCCGCTCTTGGTGGAGAGATAACCCCGTTCGATCCGCTCTTTCACTCCACCAAAAGTCCCAAAGCATGTCATTCAAGATTTAAAAGGATGTGGTAGGTAGTACACGTACCTTTCACTCCACCAAAAGTACCAAAGCTTGTCATTCAAGACTTAAAAGGATGTGGTGTGCAACCCTCCACTTGTCATTTTTGCAGGTAAAGTGGAAAAGAGATGAATTTATTTTATCAAAGTTTGCTCTCTTCCAATATTTGCTCTCTCTTCTCCTTTTTTGTAAGATCAAATCCAGGATCTTTAGATCTAGGCCTTTCCTTTGAAAAAAAACTCAGGATCTTTCAGATTTAAGCCTTTATAGTGAGATTAAGCTCAAGATGTTTCAGATTTGGGACTTAAAGTCATCTATGATTGTCCCTTTTCTTCGATTTAATGCTAAGTAGCTCAGATCCGACGTCAACTCTCAACAAAAGCACCAAATAATAAAACATAAAATTTTACCGTAGAAGGAGAGATCGCTGGTCATGGAGAATGAGGCTTTAATGACCTGCAAAAAAGGAAATTAACCCGGTCTTGCCAGCCTTTTGAGTTCCGATGCCTAAGTTAGCTATCGAAATATGGAGAGAAAGTTTAATGGAGATAGAGAGTATAAAGAGTTTAGAGAGAGAGGGAGAGAGCTCCCTTGTTATGTGTTTACCTCTCATATTTATACCCTTAAGTATTGAGTTTTATGAGCTTTTGATCTTAGACCTCTTCGTGGGCCTTTAATGAGCCATCTTTATAGTTAATTTTATTTTGGATGTTATTATTAACGATTTAACTAAAATTTATATGTTAATCAGGTTTCATATCAGATTTGTGTTTGGGTTTTATTAAGCAATAGTAATCGGGTTTGAAATGGATATGAAATTAATTTTATAAAAAATATTTTATCCACCCATCAAAGTAAAATATAAATATTTCAAAATTTAAGTGTAAAATACAAATTATTTAAATTTAATATCGATACACTAAAATAAAACTATATAAATATTGATTTATCAATAATTTACTTATTAAAATTATGAAAAAATATAGATATATATTAATATTATCCTTGTATCCATATATATGTATTTAATTACATATAAAATTAGTTAATATTTAACTAATCGATTTATCAAATAATTAAATTAAAGTTTAAAATTTTTAAAATTTAATATTTAATTTTATAACCAAAATTAACATGGAATGTTAATAATAATTTCTTAAGTATTAATTTTTAATATTATCTAACGTAATTTAAAAAAAATTGAGATAAGGGATTGGTAATTCTGTTGAGATTCCTATGCTCCATTCTGATTTATGCTAGATTGTTATGAATACAACAATAGAATGTTTGAATATATTTATTAATTTAGTTGATCTTTAATTTTTTAGTTAATGATAGTATTAATATACATGTTTTTGATCAATAATGGTTGATTTAAATAATTTGACACTAGTTAGCTTTAAGTAAAATCTTGACTTTCGAATGTTGTGAATGAAAAAAAAAAAATATTAAAACAATTTTATCTTAGTGTGCCAACCCAAAAAAATATACATGTTCTTATAGCAAAGGGCTTTTCAATTCTCTAAAACTGAGAAAAGCGAAAATTCAAAGAAACTGGATTCAGTTATTGAAATTTCCAGTTAATAGGTCTTAAGATTTTGAAACATAATAGAAAATAGAAGCACAAAACATTATTAAGTGTGTTATAAAATAATTAACACGAGGTGGCCTCGCGTAAAGGAGGAGTAATGCACGTCAGTTTAGGATGGAAAAATAACTTGCTCACGTTTTCTAGCTGCTTATTAATTAATTTTTTTGGATTAATTATTCGGTATTTGAATTCTACTTAAACGATTAAATTTGAATTCGAAACGTTGTTATAATAAATCTTCTTATTATTATTTTTATTATATCTAAAATGAGATTAAAGATAACAAATTCATATAATAATTGATGTATTATTCAAACAAATCGTATGATTATTATTTTTTTAAAATAAGGATAAATATTTAGGATATTTAAGTTCAAAAAATATATAAATAATCCTTTTTCTTGTTTGATTTGGAAAATCTTAAAATATTTGACTGACCTTGCGATGACCAGTTCTTTTCTAATTAACCTAATCCGTTTTTATTCTTCTCTCCTTTGTATAAAAGCTAAGCTAATTTTCTTCTGTCAAAGAACTGACTGTTCTAAAATAGAAATTATCAAGAAAGATCCAGAGATAAACAGGAAAGAAGAAGCGATGGCCGGTCTGCAAAGATCTGCAGTTTCTTTCAGGCGGCAGGGATCTTCAGGGCTTATTTGGGATGATAAGTTTTTAACTCAAGAATTAAACCAGAAACAAGAACATGATCAAGAACAGGTGCGACAAGAGATTCTAGAAAAGCTCGATATTAAACAAGAAAACGATGGGAAGCCACTGAGGCCAGTCGTTACCGTTGAAAGAAGCCGATCCACCGGCGGCCAACGAGGCTACCGCACCGGAAGAGTTTCTCCGGCGATTGAACCGCCGTCTCCGAGAGTTTCTGCTTGTGGATTCTGTGGTGCTTTTGGGAAACCAGCTAAGAATAAACAGAAGAAGGCTCCCAATACCAGATCAAGATAGGTTTCTGATGATCAGAGATGGAATATTCCGGTGGATTTGGGGTACGGTTATTTATAGTATTGGTAATTATATGTTTGTTAGATTTTTAGGTAATTAGTTCATCTCAATAAACCGAGATGTAGGAGTTTTTTTTTTCTTCTTCTTCTAAAACAGAACTTTCCGTGTTAATTACTTAATTTAGTTGGGTCATGTTTTTTTTTTTTTTTCCAAAAATTATAATTTAGAGATGATTTTGTGTTTTGGTGGATCCAATTATGTGTATATCATTTGGGGTTTGAGTATTTTTTTTTTCTTTTCAATTACTTCTGTTCTTAATTTTTGATAATTTCAGAATTGGAATCTTTTGAATAGGGTATGTAACTATAAGATGAGATTGCACTTTCTGGGTTAGAAATAGGCTATCCTTCTTTATCCCCAGATTGTGAAAAGGAGAATCTTCATCAGTTTATGCTTCCTCTGGCAGCAGATTCAGTTATTCTTGGGATAATCAAATATGAAATGAAGGTGGACCCTTCTAGTTTTAATTAAGTTGTCGCAGTTCTTTGATTGCTACTTACTCCTTTCTTTCTGATAAATTACTGATATAGCTTTACCACTGCAATTAAGCATTTCTACTCTTTTACTTTGTATCAAATTAGCATTGCAAAGTTGAGGCTAAACCCACTAATTACACTCTTATGTGAGGGTTAGGTAAGTTCAATGCGTTAGGTTAGGTCGGTGTGGGTGAAATTCCATATGTTATGAGATCTTAATTTATTCTAACGTTCTATTAATTAACGTGATTAGTTTTGTTAGGACTGAGGAGTGTTGATTCTTTGCCAACCCTCTAGTTAAACACTGACACCTATGCGTATAGATAGCGCTTGTTAAATCGTTTCAGATAAAAAGTTTTTAGATAAAATTGAAATACTTTTCGAATTAATATATAAAATAATAAAAAAAATTAAAAAGTATTTTAAAATTTTTTTTCAATCGTTTGTTAAATTTTTTGAAATAAATTAAAAATAAATTTTTTTCAATTTTTTAGTTATTTTTTATCTTGAAAGATTAAGATATGTATATCTTGATCCTATGTCAAGATATGCATATCTTGAAATATCAAGATATAGATAATTAAAAAAAAATTTGTGAAATCTATTTTTTTTAATAAATACTTAAAAAGGTCGAAAAAATTTGAATGATTTTATTTTCTTTTCATTCCGACCTTTTCAAGGTTAACAAATACTGGCATAGTAAATTTACACAAAAAGTTAATATATCTTATTAATTTTGAAGGGATGAATGAACTAAAGTTTCGAATAATAATTTGTAAGTATTTTTATTTTTTTATAGGGAATAAAAAAAGGACATGGAGAATTAGAGATCTCTCCTCAAATTTAAATTTAAAGTTTAGTGAAAAACGGTAGTACAAAAAAAAGTACGTAATTGATGAACAATATTATACAATGCTGATAAATTATAATTAACAAGAAATGGGTATTAATTAAATTAATGGTATACTATCACATAAAATAAAAGAAAAAATACAATATAATAATGAGTTATTTGTAATTTATTTTAACTTTTAATTTTTTTTTTCTATTTGACAGCTTGTTATTAGTTTTGATATATAGACGAGTGATTTAAGCAACAATAATTCAGTTATAGTCGGAATATTTTCATAATAGGGATGAGATGTTGTTTCATACGTACGTAATTTAGTTATGCACAGACAAGAATGCAATGGTTGAAATTTGAAGAAGTTTAAAGATATATATGGGCATTACTTAATTCGCCATCTCCACAATTTGAAGTGCTTAATTTGACAAAAGGACAAGGAGAAGAGTTGCAAATCCAAGCACCAAATATTTAGAGTAGTTGGGCATCGAGGGAGACAGTAAATAATATACTAATATATTAAAAAGGGAGAGATGATGATAGTTCTCAGCTTAGGTTCTCAAAGTGCGAACTGTGTTCTACAATGATATTAATTGATATTAGTTCTTTAAGTTTGTGGGGCTATTGTTCTGATTGCGGGGCTGGATAAGTCCTAAAATTGCAGAAAAATATCCTGATTCACGGTTTCAAATACACACATAACATGTGCATAGATTAATGTGAGCAATGATTGGTCCACAACCCCTCCTGCTCTCCACCAATAAATTAGAAATGCAACCATTTTGACCATTTCTAATTCCTATGGTCCTTCCTTACTCTTGGATTGGCCAATTATGATCACTTGATTAAACCCATTTCATGATCTGCACAATATTGGATTTTTATATAGGATAAATCTCAATTTTTTCTATCTTCAATGTTTTTAAAATTTTGAGAAACAAGAATGTTTAATAATCAATCCCAGTCTGATTGCTTCCAACATAATTGATTTCATTGGATTCCTAAAAAATATGTATTCTCCGAATAAAGGAGAAAAATAATTAAAAAGTTAAAATAGCGTTCAAATTAGTTGATATGACTAATCAATTTCATTGACCGAAAATGCTGACTTTAGTTTTTTTTACAGCTAATAAATTTGAATTTGTACTTGACTTAAATTTTAATATATATATATATATAAGAATGATTTTTATATTTTAATTATTATCATTTTACTTTATATAAATATGAATATATTTTATATTAATAATGAAAAATTACTCGTATGGATGACAAATGAGTGTTAATTATTTTTTTTATGTTGTAGAGAATTTATGTAATTTTTATTTTTAAAATTTCTAAATTTTATATTTTAATTTTATAGATGATTTATTTTTGTGAAGCATAGACTATCTATATATGTTTTAATTTTTTAATAATTAATCTACTGCATTTAACAGTTAACTAATTGTAGACTGGCCTATCAAAATGTGTTATTTTAAAAAAATTATTAAAAAAATCGATTATTAAACTTGACTTGAGTCAGTTCAATTGAATTTAGCCTGTTGAATTACAACTCGATAGATGACTTTTAATTGGGAACACAATCTACTTCTTACTTCTTAGAATGTCTAAAGAATCAACGCCGTATAGATGAGTTTTATTTCACGTTTACTAAATATATAATTCATCCGTTTTTATATATTTGATGTTTTGAAGTTAAAATTTTTTTTATGAATAATTTTTTAAAATTTTGATATATTTTTGGTTAGTTAGTCTTATATTTACCTTTATTTAATTAAGTTATATAATTAAGAAGAAAAAAAAATACCAGTATGAAAAATAAAGTTTTAAAAAAAATTAATAAGGATAAATTAGTTATTTATATAATATATTTAATATATTATTAATTTTAGTAAACTACCTTAAATATCAAAAAATATAAAAAAGAAGGAAGTATATACATAGGGAGAGAGATTTGACTGTTTTTTCTATGTCATTTTATGACAATAACGATAAAGATAAAAGGGACTTTTTTAATATTGATGTGTTTTAAAAAATTATTTTGAGGAATGGTGTGTGTTTTAACTTATTTGGAAAAATGGGGTGTTTTGTCCATTCCAACAACCAGTGGCTGCGGGAATAGACTGGGCCCCACTCTCTCTCTCTCTTTACCCAGCCCCCCCCCCTCTCTCTCTCTCTCGTTGTCTCATATATATATATATATATATATATTATAATTAAAAATAATACACACGCATGTATTATATGGTCCGATCGTTATTAAATTAGACAAAATATTTTATTTATTTGTTATACAATAATATGCTAATATCATGATATTTTTTTAATTAGAAATTTTAATTCGATATAATTTCAGTTATTGACTATTTTGCTCATAAAATTAAATAAGTTATTACGTAAAAATTCTTTGTACAACCTCCAATTAAATTTTAGGGTCAATCCTGTAAATCACAGGTTTCCAACAAGAAACAAAGGGAGAATTAAAATGGAGTGAAATAAATTTTTATGAGCAAAATAATCAATAACTGAAATTGTGTCGAATATTTTAAAAGTATTAACAAATTAAAATAAGATAAGGTTATTAGTTATTATGACAAATTAAGGGAACTATTTTACTATTAAGCCTATCTTTTACTCTTCAGGACCAATCTATTATTGACTGTACCTTTTAATTAATTGCAAGTATTTTTTTCTCTTTGAATTTCTATCTAAAACGAAAAAAACTGTATAAATATTAGATCATGAGCATCATATTTTTAGTGTCCGATTGTACGCACAACGATCGGACCATATAGTGCATGCGTGTGTATTATTTTTAATTATAATATATATATATGAGACAACGAGAGAGAGAGAGAGAGAGGGGGGGGGCTGGGTAAAGAGAGAGAGAGAGAGAGGGAGGGAGAGGGAGGGGGGGGCTGGGTCAACGAGAGAGAGAGAGTGGGGCCCAGTCTATTCCCGCAGCCACTGGTTGCGGGAATGGACAAAACACCCCATTTTTCCAAATAAGTTGAAACACACACCATCCCTCAAAATAATTTTTTAAAACACACCAATATTAAAAAAGTTCCAAGATAAAATTGGAAATTAAATATGTATTTATCTATTTGTATATATAAATTAGTTTTTATTTTTTACTAAAAAAGTTCGTCTTGCCATTGAAATAAATGGTTACAATCTCATGTGGCTTTAATGCGTTGGAGTTCGTGTACTAGGCTAATCAAGAACTGCGACTTGCAATAAACAACAAATGTTTATCCATTAATCGAAAAAATTATCATAATCTGAACGGTTCAAACTATGATTTATTCCCAAATTATAAATATGAAGTAAACTTCAGTTTGACATAATTAGGCATATGACGAGTGAGTTACCGACCTGTTTAACAGTTATTATAAAATCAATAAAAAACAGTGAAATTTAAGTCCACATGACATGATTCAAGAACAATCGGATTTGAATGTAAAAACTATAAAACCATAGTTTATGACGCAGAACAGTTTAAAAAACTGCTAAATCAGAGGCCGTAGGCATTATTTAAGAGCAAATGTGGCTTGATTTTCTCAGTTTATATTTTTCCCCATATCGTAATGAAATATTTTAGTTTTTTTCCTGACAGAGTCTCTGTTTGACCCTCACGCACTTCCATTACAAATTCTAAAATATTCACATGTTACCACCCAACGATTAAAAAAATATATGTTATAATCTCTCACTTAATGCACCCGTTCTGGTCTGAACTGTTAATTTTTTTTTATTAAATGGTTAATGTTTATTATATATTTAGAAGTATATCGCTTTCCTCTTCTTAAATACACCTAATTCTAACACAATTTAATATAATTAAACATTATTTTGGTAACAAAATATGGATTAAATATGAGCTATTTAGGCTCATATCATATAGTTCTAAAGAAATAATTATGGTGCAACAAAGCTTGTATCTTAAATCCCACAGAACCACAAGTCTGAGATGAGTACTTGTCGGGAGTCTAGATACACAAGTGTGTAACCTGCTATTCTGTGTACTGCAGACTAGAGCTGTTAAAGTTGCTAATGTATCGTTCAAGCACATCAGAGGAACTTCAGCTTCAGAATATGCTATAAAATTTGCTTGCAGTGATTACTCACCATGTGAAGGCTTATATTTAGAAAATGTTCAACTTGTGTCATGCAATGGGGAGATCTCGAAATCTCTTTGTTGGGAAGCATATGGCTCAAGTCTAGATCCAGTCAGTCCCCCTGCTTGCTTCTCATGCAGCAAAAGCTTAATTAAGCAGAAAGTCATATCTGACTCTCTCGAATCTTTCTAAAGACAGGCTGTGAACTTTTTAATTGAAGATATAAAATATCCCAGCTACAAATAATTATGATCCAGTAATTTGTTGGATTCAATTCAATGTCAAGCAGGTGGAAGTGGCACTTTGTATTAGTCTTTTGCACGTCCATACTGACGTGTGAAGTGTAACATAGAGTATTACGTAGGGGATTATCTGTAAATAATTACGACCACCTAGCGAGTTTGTGATGAAAAGTTATGTTGTATCGGCTAGTGTATAATGCTGTTAAAGAGTATGTTATGATTCATCAATTTGAATGAACCAGCCAAAGTGCTTCACCACGCTAGATATGCATCAGCCTATCAAGTATTGATACGTGATCCCTTTTCTTTAGACACCAAATGGCCGGGATGTCTCTCTTTTTTTTTTTAATAACGAAACAAAGTGCAAGGCTACTTGTAACAAAACAAAGATTCAATTTTAATGCCGCAGAAAAATCATCCTGCAATCCAAGAACAATCAAATTAATCCCTGCCCTCGATCCAGGAAAAAGAAAAAGAAAGAAGCGCTGGAATGCTAAGCACTTGTTGTCAAACTGCTAGAAGAGGCATGGCTTCGGTTGAATCTGTCAATCCCCAAAAGCTGAAATTTCATAGCCTCATTCCGATTCTTTGGACTAGCATTGCATCCTTCACATGAATTACCGAACGCCAAGCTTGGGGCAACCCTCGGCAAGAGGCAAGTCCAAATTATCTACAGTTCTAAATGTTCTTGGGACCATTTTATCAACATATAGAGTTCCATCCAAATGATCACACTCATGCTGTAAGATACGAGCTTGCCAACCAGAAGCATCAACTTTGATGGGCTGGCCATTTCGATTCAAACCCGTGACCTCAACATCAAGCCATCTCTCCATCACTGCTCTGAATCCATCAACACTGCAAATGATAACAAAAGAAACACAATTAGATTATCTGTAATGAAATGTACTTTCCTCAGTCAGTCATGGTATCTTCCTAACAATAAACCGTTGTTTGCTGAAGATATTTAAGTATTGTATTTCACAGAAACCATGGGTACAATCTCATATGACATATAAGCAAACAAGAGCCTAAAAAGCAAACGCAAAACTTGAGGAACAATAAATTTCATGATGGAATTTCATCTTACCTTAAACACCCTTCAAAAAAGAGTTCAGTTCTGTTGCTCTTTTTCTTCAGCTTCGGGTTTAGGATCACCTGCCTCAAATGAACTAATAAGTTGCAAAAGTACAGTGAAAATTATTGGATGCTGAAATTGTAGACGTCAAGAATTGAAAAAATTCTCCTCATTTATATCTAACATACCAAAAGATCAAAAGGGTGTCTATCCTGTGCTTTAGTCTCTTCCTTGGGTGCATAACTGATATATTCTTTGGTGTCTTCCAGAACTATTATCTGCACAAATGAGAAAATACGTAACACTTATTATTACTAACTAACTTGAAGTTAATTTTCCTTCAGGCAATAAAGGAAAAGATAGCATAAGACATGATAAATTTATAATCTCAAAGACATGACTTGTTATGATGGCCATACATGTGTCCCAAATCCATATTTTTTAACCAAAAATTAGTATTTGAATGTTTGCACTACAAAATAGTAGAAAGAGAGAAAAAAAATTGTTATCCCCAGTGGCTAAGAGGCTAACATTGATTGCATGAAAGGAAAAAAATGTTATTACTAAAAATATTAAGCATGAATTTTTTAGCAGATTGTACTCAAAACTCTGTCAATAGAATGCAGCAAATCTGATACATAAAAAAGTACTCTAAAATAGCTACAGCAAGCCAAAGTAGCAAGCTAACAGCACATACCCTTCAATTTAGGCCTCATGAGCATTAAGCTTTGATATTCAATCACCAATATCCATGTAACTCGTCAGGCATCTTCATAGCCAGCAATTAAAGTACATAAATTTAAGGCAGAGAGCAAGAAACTCGTTATTATCTTAAAATCCAGCCACTGTTCAAACATTTCCAGACAATTTTGAATCTGGTTGACACAGGACACGCTTAGGAGATCCAAAGAAAAAGAAGCACACTGGACATACAGATTCATTATTTAAATCCGTATCTAAAAAACTGGGATCGAATGAAGCTACAAAAACCGATATCTCAACTGATTAGTTCTACTATGTGATTATCATTTATCGGCTAGCCATTAACGTGTGTTCAGCACAAAATTCCAATCACTATAACTTCAATAAAAAAGAGATCAAATCAAAAATAGAAACTGAAGCAGCTAGTTATACTACTGTTTTCGACATTTAACAGTTCCAATTTCATCTTAGTTGCTACGAACTTCTTTTTTAATTTTTATTTTATGAAAGATGCAATTTCCTTCTTAACTTAATTAGGCAAACCAAACACAGTAAGGGAAATACAACTTCATTTCTTTTCTTTTCTATTCTATCCATTTCCTTTCTATTCTCCTTTGAATTTTAACTTCCATTGCACCAAACAGAGCCTAAGAAAAGTTCTGAACTTTCCATCCACTCATTTTGCATTTAAGCAAAATAGCGTAAACAAATAAACTACGCACTACCTTTTCTTTCATTTTCCTCAGCTTTCTTAGCAACCAAACAATAAAAAGCAAGATAAAAAAACTGACCCGTAATGGAACGCCAACTTGGGGTGCAGCGAGCCCAACACCAGGAGCCATTCGCATTACCTTAACCATCTCATCGATTATTTTCTGTATCCTTTCCGATTCTATTTCCTTCTGGTCAACTTCCCGAGCCGGTTCATGCAAAACCGGGTCACCCGCCTTAACTATGTCTGGCAAGCTGGTTTTCTTCTTTTCTCCAAGGCCCAGAAGCCATCCAGCTTTAGTTTTTGAAGTGGAAGAGAAACTCTCTCGGACTGTGAAATGCGGATTGGAGCTTACAAATTCGGGTTTTGATATGGGCAGTGGGGTCAAACGAGGATACGGAAGGAGAGTGGTTGGTTTTAGGCATTTATTTGGGAGAAATAGCGGGAGGAGACGGGGGCTAAATCGGTGCAGGCTCTCCATAGCTAGAGAGTTATGAGTGTTGAGTTGAGGCTTCAGAGATTTTTCATCTGCGGGTTTAAGGAAGCGATATTTACGAGTTTGCTACTTTTTCTATGGGCTTAGGCTTAAGGTACAGTTTGGGCTTTAGCATTGAACACAGAGTAAGCCCATTGGGCTTTTTATTCTATTTATTTATTGTATTTTTCTAATTTATGGTTAATTACGTATTTGATTGCCGATAGCAATTGAATATAGAGTAAGAAATATTTACAGAATTTATCAATCTCAACTGTTTGAACTATAAATAATTAAAGAAGATAATTGAGAAAGAATTCTACACCAAATAATTAAAGAAGATAATTGAGTGTACAAGTATGTATAACTCCATATATACACCCAATATTGCAATTATATTTGGATTTTATTTTCTTTTTTTTTTTTGGTATGATTACTAGTATTATTCAGTCTGAACCGGATTGATCCATTATGGAGGTAAAACTCTCTCTATATTAATTTTTGCCATTTGCAAAAGTTGAACTCAAGATTTTATTTAAAAAAAACAAGAGTCAAATTACTTGAACTAACCAATATTGTTTTGGATTTTATTTTCTTTAATCACTTAATAACCAATGCATTTGGATTTTTTTGTTGGCGTGATTTGTGCAGTTATAGTTTGTTAATAATTACATAACTAAAACAGCTTGTTGTTTTAGTTTGTTAGATAAGCTTTTCAGCTCTTCTCATGTATATCTGATAAGGAGTAGTTTCCTTGTACATAACAACTACTTCTCTTGTACTTATTTAAAAGCTCAGCCATTTACTTCAAAAGACACATAAGAGAATTACTCTATTTGTCATGGTATCAGAGCAGAGTTCTATCACTAACAAATTATTCTCTTGTTAATCCTAAAATTGCAGGATCTGTTCTTACTATTCTACAACACTGCATTATTCTTTCGCTATTATCCTATATTTTTTTCTTTCAAAATATGGTGGGTGAAATATCTGATAACTTCAGGATTGCTCCTGAAAAACTGACTAGTCGTGCTAACTATGACTCATGGGCATGTATTACACGCATGTCCATTGCAAGTAAGAGAAAACTTGGCTATATTACAAGGACAAAGAAGGCTCCCGTGACCACTGATGCTGAAGCTTATGAAACCTGGGAGGAAGAAAACTGCATGGTCCAGAAATGGCTTTTTAACTCAATGGATAAGCATGTAAGAGTTCTTTTTTATCGTCTTTCTACTGCAGTAGCCATCTGGAATGCTGTAGAGAAAACTTATACCTTGGGCAACAATTCTTCAAAAATATATGAATTAACACGAAAATCTGTTAACATCAAACAAGAAGGTCACGGTCTTGAAGCTTACTATGAAGAATTACAAACAATTTGGCAAGTGCTTGATGCCATCAATCCTTCATTAATCAAGAATGAGGTTGATCTCTGCACTCACTTAGCAACTGTCACCAATTTTCGTGTCTATATTTTTTTGGCAGGATTAGATTCTTATCTCGATGTTGCTCATGCTCATGTTCTTCGATCCGATCCTCTTCCTGATGTCTTAGAAACTTATGCTATGATTTGTGAAGAGGATACTCGATTAACGACTATGACAGATGATGACCAATCCTGGTGGTAGCACCTTTGCTACTCAAAAATGGAAAGAAGGCAATTCTGGTAGTTCCACTAATACTGAAATTAAATGCACTCATTGTGGCAAGAATCATATCGTTGACAAGTGTTAGAAGCTTCATGGTCGACCTGAATGGGTTGATGATCTTATTGCTAAAAGGAAAAAAAGAAAAGCAGCACTTGCTACCACTATTGAAAATAACGATGAGGAACCCATAGGTAACTTTAGTTTTGCTTTATGTACCTCTGCTTCTATTTGTAATAGTGCATGGATATTTGACACTGGAGCAACAGATCATATGATAAAAAACTCTAAGAAATACACCACCCTCACAAAACACCTCACCAATGACTTTGTTAGGACTGCTAATGGCCAGAAAATGGTTGTTACTGGTATTGGTACCATTCAACTAACACCAAACATAACATTACCTAATATCCTTCTAGTTCCAGATTTATAGAATGATTTATTATCTGTGTCTAAACTCATGACTGCATATTCTTGTCATTTTTTCCTAAACCATTATTTTTTTCAGGACCTCTGCACTCAGAAGGAGATTGGACGTGGTTTTAAGAGAGATGACTTGTGGTATTTTCATCAAGACTCAAAGACAGATAGTGCAACACTTCAAACCAGTAAGCATGCATTGGAAAAAGAAAAATTGATTTGGTTATGGCATCAACACTTAGGACATCCGTCATTCAGCTATTTAAAACACCTTTTTCCTAGTTTGTTCGAGTCGTGTAGTACTTCCTTTAAATGTTCTGCTTGTGAACCTTGTGTTTTAGCTAAAAGTCATCGTACGGTGTTTCCAAAAAGTGATAATAAATCATTAATGCCATTTAATTTGGTTCATTCGGATGTATGGGGCCCTTCTCAACATTTTACTTCTAATGGTATGTGATGGTTTATTACATTTATTGATGATTGCACCCGAATTACATGGGTTTATTTACTTAAATATAAGAGTGATGTTAGTACTGCCATCAAACAATTTTGCACTATGATCAATACTCAATTTTCCAAAATCATCAAAGTGCTACGATCAGATAATGGAGGTGAATATCTCACCAAAGATTTTTCTACTTTCTTTCAAACACAAGGTATCGTTCATCAAACTTCTTGCTCAAATACCCCACAACAAAATGGTATTGCAGAATGACGCAATCGCCAACTTCTAGAAGTCATTCGTGCTCTCTTATTTGATAAGAATGTCCCTAAAAATCTATAGGGTGATGCTTTATTGTCTGCTATGTATGTTATCAATAGGGTGCCTTCTAGTGTCCTTGCTTTTCAAACTCCACTTTAGGTTCTTACAGCCAAAATAAAAGATATGCCTCCTGTCTCTAATCTCCTTCCTAAAGTGTTTGGCCGTGTGGCATATGTACACCTTCATAATCATTAACGTAGCAAGCTATCTCCTCAGGTTATCAAATGTGTTTTTGTGGGATATGCATCTCACCAAAAAGGATATCGATGCTATCATCCTCCTACTAAAAAGATGTATGTCACTATAGATGTTACCTTCAATGAGAATGTGGCTTATTTTTCTGCTGATAGCTCTTCTCTTCAGGGGCAGATTGATGAAATGGTAATATTGATGGTGTTATTGAAGAGAATAGCCATAATGTCCCCATTACATTTCCTCCTAATGAAACTACAAGCGACATCTCCTCTCTTTCTCCACAGACCAACGTCCAATCTACTCTTGAGGCTTCACCTGAGGTACTTTCTGAGCCTAATTTACTTTCTGCACCTGCTAATGAGGTACCTGTTGGAAGTGATGAGATGTTGAATATCAGTTCGAAACCAGACCTTAAATCTGAAACTGAACCAACTGAACCTGAATCTGAAAATGAACCAAACCAATCACATTACCAATTACCAACCCGAAAAAATCGTGGTAAACCAAAAACCCAGTATGAAGCAGATCTAAACAGTAAAGCTAAGTACCCCATCAGTAATTATGTGTCCACCCATAGAATTTCTAAATCCTATGCATCTTTCTTGTGTCAAATATCTACTATATCTATTCCAAGACAGTTGCAGGATGCATTAGCAAATACTAAATGGACTGAAGCAATGGTTGAAGAAACGAAGGCATTAAAAAGTAATTACACTTGGGACATGGTTCTATTGCCTCCAGGAAAGAAGACTGTTGGGTGCTGATGGATTTTCACAGTAAAGCACAAGGCAGATGGATCCATAGAAAGATACAAGGCAAGGCTGGTTGCAAAAGGATACACTCAAAAGTACGGGGTAGATTATAATGAGACATTTGCTCGTGTTGCAAAAATTAACACTGTCCGTGTGTTACTTTTTGTGGCTGCTAATCAAAACTGGCCATTATTACAATATGACGTGAAGAATGCTTTCCTGCATGGGGAACTTTAAGAAGAGGTGTATATGGATCTTTCACCAGGTATCTCAAAACTACAGAAAGGTTACATGGAGGGTCCATCGAAGGATTCAAGAGGATCAATAATGGTATGCAAGTTAAAGAGAGCATTGTATGGTTTAAAGCAATCTCCGCGAGCCTGTTTTGGGAGATTTACACTGACAATGAAGAACTTTGGTTACAAACAAAGTAACTCAGATCACACATTATTTTTGAAGCATAATCAAGACAAGGTAACTGCTTTAATTATTTATGTAGATGATATGATATTGACTGGCAATGATGAGGTTGAGATTGAAAGATTGAAGAAATATTTGTTCAATGAATTCGAGATGAAAGAGCTTGGCGAACTAAAATATTTTCTGGGTATAGAAGTGATCCGATCAAACCAAAACATTTTTCTTTCTCAAATAAAATATGTACTGGATTTGTTAACAAAAACAGGAATGCTAGATTGCAAACTATTTGACACTCCAATTGAACATAATCACAAACTTCATGAAGATCCGAGTGATGTTCCTACTAATAAGGAGAGATATCAGCGACTTGTTGGTAGGCCCATTTATTTGTCGCATACGAGACCGGATATAGCTTATGCTGTTAGTGTTGTCAATATGTTTATGCATACCCCAAGTGAATGACATATGAATGTTGTGGATCGTATTTTACGATACTTGAAGGGCTCTCCAGGAAAACGGATTATGTTTGCTAAGAATGACCACTTAGGTATTAAGGGATATACTGATTCGGATTGGGCAGGAGATAATACTGACAAGCGTTTTACAGCAGGATATTTTACCTTTGTTGGTGATAATCTTATAACATGGAGGAGTAAAAAGCTGAAGGTTGTATCAAGGTCAAGTGCTGAAGCTGAGTACAAAGCAATGGCTCAAGATATATGTGAGTTGTTATGGGTGAAAGCAGTAATGGGAGATGTGGGTTTTAAGTCTAAAATTATGCCTTTATATTGCGACAACAAAGCTGCAATTTCAATAGCTCATAACCCAGTACAGCATGATCGCACCAAGCATATAAAAGTAGATAGGCACTTCATCAAAGAAAAGTTAGAAGCTCGCATTATTGAAGTTCCGTTTGTGAAATTTGAAGACCAACTAGCTGACATCTTGATCAAGGCAGTTTCAAGTATTGTATTATCTAAATCACTTGACAAGTTGGGCATGCGAGATATCTACTCACCAACTTAAGGGAGAGTGTTGGCGTGATTTGTGCAGTTATAGTTTGTTAATAATTACATAACTAAAATAACTTGCTGTTTTAGTTTGTTGACAGTTTGCTTGTTACGTAGTTTGTTAGATAAGGTTTCCAGCTCTTCTCATGTATATCTGATAAGGAGTAGTTTCCTTGTACATAACAACTACTTCTCTTATACTTATTTAAAGGCTCAGCCATTTACTTCAATAGACACATAAGAGAATTACTCTCTTGGTCATTTTTTCCCCAATAAATGTATGTGGATAAATATGAATACTTTCCAAAAAGATATATGTAAAATTGGAAATGAAATGGGAATTATCTAGCTTTCATACTGTCCTATTTTATGAAAAAGCCAAATAAATTGGTAGGCTTATAATATAGTATAAGGTCCCATCCCTTGTGAAATAATTATTTGTCGCATGTGCATATGTGTCCTTTTCTGCATATTTTTAAAATAAAAAAATATGTGCATGATAATGTACCTAACAAGCTACAGTTGGGCATTTAATTTTAGGTATCGATTCCATACCCTGTCTTTATTATACTTGAACCCTGTAATTCAACAAATCAATCGAGATGCCCAAGAGTTGACCTAATTTCGCATTTCTTGTATTACACCACACACACACACATCTTGTTTGTTAGATACAACTAATTATACTTAAAAGTCTCAAAATATGATTCGTTATTATTTTTTAATTACATTAAAAATTCAAATGTTATTAAATCATCTTTTATCTATATTTTCGGGTTAATTTTACTTTTATTTACTAAATTTATGTCTAAATTACGCAAAAATAACGGAAAAATCAAAAGTCATTAAAATTATCAATATTATACATAAAAATAATTATGATCGATTTTCGATAAAAATTGACGTTGAAAAGAACACATGGCATGTTATGTCAACATTTTGTATTCAGATGGATATTTTTTTGCCACGTTATCAAATGATATATTATTATTGCCACGTATCGGTTTTTTAAAGATATTTTACCATGTAGTATGATGATTTGATAATACATATGATAATGTGGCATAAAAAATATTTTCACGTAGGTTGACATGGCATGTCACATGTATTTTTTGATATTAATTTTTATTAAAAATCGATTATGATTATTTTTACGTATAATATTGCTAATTTTAATAATTTTTATGTTACGAAAAATTATTTTTATATATTATATATAAGTTTTATGATTAGGAGTCAAATTAACTCTTGTATTTTCAGGAATTTGAGGCATGGAATTTGTAAGAAGTGTTGGCAACTTTCGGCTTCGGACCAAACCTTTGCAAATCTAATCTTAAGCCGCACTTTTTTGTTTGAATGTTTCATGATCACATGCGTGTGGGACTTGTGGGAAGAAGTGAAAATTCAATTATGTTTTAGAGTCAGCAATGTCGGCTGAATTGGGTACTCCTGATTTCGCTAATCCAAACGTGCCTTGCTTATCCTCTTTTAATAGGAGTTCTATATCATCTAACATTCTTATATAGCCATTAGCCACGCAGTTGCCTATTTTGAAAATTGGGATAAGTATGACTAAACTAGTGCCAACAGCTGGAATTATTTAGGCCATCGATCCCTTTTTTTTCTTAGAATGACTAAAAATTTAGTGCTTCAAATATCTACTAGTATCTAAATTCGTTTA
Source organism: Excoecaria agallocha (assembly GCA_037975025.1). Taxonomy (NCBI): domain Eukaryota; kingdom Viridiplantae; phylum Streptophyta; class Magnoliopsida; order Malpighiales; family Euphorbiaceae; genus Excoecaria; species Excoecaria agallocha. The sequence goes on along the minus strand of CM075814.1, from coordinate 50,708,961 downwards.
TATAGAATATATTATTAAATTTTTACTCTCAAAAATTAATCAAAATCTTTTTAACTAATGTTTTTAAAGACAAAATCTTTTACCAAAATCACTTGTTTATCATTGACTCTATGAACATTTTTTAACAAAAACTAATAAAATTTTTTTAATTAATTGAAATCTGAATTCCACACTTTTCAACCCTAAAAATGTGTGGGTATATATATAATAAAATACACGTTATATTTTCTTATAATATTTATCCGGGTAAGAAAATAGTAAATGTTGACTAGAATATGCCATGTAGATGAGACGTAAAGCATATTCGTAATTGAGTCAATTGACCGTTTTGAGATATTCTTAAACTTAAGGCTATACTTGATTAGAGAGAGGACTCGGAGTGCTCATTCATCAAAAAGCCAAAAAACAAGGCGGTGCATGGAATCTTTCAATTAATTATTAGAAGCATTTCCTCGTCACTTCCCGTTAAAATTTCTTATATATATAAGGACCCATTTGTCCATGAAAATCCATACTTCTCCTATATAAATAAACGTTTCTCTTGATAGAAGAGCAGCTAGCAATGGAGAAAAATAGCTATCCTCAATTTCACTACTCCACCAGATTTGAGGCTAAAGAAGATGATATTCACAGTTACGTTAAGAGGGAAGATAAAGCTGTGAGATCATCATATCCTGTTAGAGAAGACGATGATACTAAACCAGCACAAAAGCTCGAGAGCAAGCCATCCATGGATATAAATGAAAGTGCCGAGAATTTCATCAACAATTTCAGGAAGCAACTTTTGATTCAAAGGCTTGAATCCATCGAAAATTACGAGAAAATGCTTGCAAGAGGTCTTTAATCGCCCACCTTGCTAACTATTCAACTTCTATTTCCGTGCAATTTAATTGCATTTATGATTTATAATTTCATGTAACTTATTTTCTTTCTTTGATGATCATACTTTCTAATAATATTTGTTGATATTGCGTTAGTGCATCTGTACGTAGATCTGTCTTCTTCCAAGTTTCTTATCTTCTTTTCTTTATTCTTTTATCCTTTTTCTACAAAAGAAATATGAAATCCAAATTTTCAGAATTTTTATGGAGTATTCGACAACGGAGTTTTAAATTTGTTTTTGATTATAATAGATATTTTTCGTTTTTGTTTTTGTTAGAATATGATAAAATGTATATATCTTGAATATTGTCACATTCTCATGACCTAAATTAATCCTAAGTAAACTGTCACATGAATATATATATCGTTTATTCCTAATTTTGAATGTGGGAAATGTTGCATATATATTTGGAAGTGATAAAATTTAGCTATATGTTGTAACTAGAGAGAGGGATGGACGTCCTTCTCTTTCATCTTATTTTGCGGAAGTACAAATTTGTCAATAGAGTTATTCTAAATAACTCGGCGTACAAAGATTATATACATGATGAATGAAATTAAAAAAAAATATTTTGATTTTTTTTAAAGTTATATTGATTCGATTGCAAAAGTTAATATATATAAGAGATGATTTGATATCATTAATCCAAAATTTAAAATAAACTTGTTATCATTGGATATCAAAATTTAAATTTAAAATAGCATAAATTTGAAACGATTAAATTTGATCTGATTGAACCATAATTCGCAAGAGAAGGCTTGGTGCAACCATGCATGGTGAAGAATGACTGATTGGTTAACACTTTTTTTTTTAATCCAGATCTGGTTTAGATAAATTTCACATAGTAAAGTAATGATATATTACTAATTATGTAAAGTTAGTTAAAAAAATGAGCAGTGGCTAACATGCATAGGTGGCAATACACTATTGGTTTGATTTATACAACTTATTTAAATTGGATCTAAGCAAGAATATTCCGGTTAACACATTGAGATCCAAATCATATCCTATGATTTCAAAGTAGCTAGGGGTTATGATAGCAATTTTTTAAAATCTTTTCAAATACAATGAAAATCGGACTTTAATCAATTTAAGAAAATTAAAAATTTCAATTATTTAAATTACAAAAGCAATTCCCTTAAAGCCTTTACAGTGATAGAAAAATGCTAAGTTGCAGTCCATTTTGCAAATCAAAATAGAATTGGGATTGGAACGAGATAAAAATTAAAGTGGGATTAGTCCCATTTTATCATGACCGTCTCATTTTTATCCATAAATATTAAAATAAATATATTAAGAAATTAAAAAATGGTAAACATATAAAATAAATATTTTAATTTTTTTAATATGGGATCATAAATTAAATTTATTATTAGAGAATGAAATCCCATTTTTCAAGTGTATCATTTTATGTAATGTAATGTGTTTATAATGTCCTTCAGAAAAGTAGCGAAAAAATGGATCTAAGAGATTGGGCTGACAAACCTGCCCGTGCAGCCCAAACAATCTACATGTATATATATGTAATATTTGGTTGTCATTATTGATTTATGCTGTGTATAGTGCTACTGCATTCACCCATAAAATTAAATTTCATTTACTGATTCAATGATATCGGCCAAGTTTTGGACTTTGAAACGTTATTATTATTATTATTTTTTCCCCTCATAAACAATTTCGTATATGAAATTTAATTTACCAATAAAATTAATTAATTTAAAATCATGTCAGGCAAGTTTACAAAGAAGGATCTCCATATTTAAAAGCCTTTTAGGAAAAATGAAATCTAAGCATCTCATCTATTCACATTTTAGAAGCAGAGCCTTTTTTTTTTTTTTTGACGCACTAATAAATAAACTAATTTTGTTAAATTTTGAGATTTATTTCTTGTAGTATTATTGAAAAATTTTTCTTTAGGTCTGATAAATGATACATCAAACCGATAATATTTTGACATGTAGAAAAAATGAAGTACAAAAATAATCTTTTTTTTTTCTAAATATGAATGTGCCATTAGGTTGGTGCATTTCACCATATGCATCAAAAAAGTTTCCAATATTATTCTTGCTACTGAAAAATGGACACAATTAATATGTTACCCAACTTGAAAATTTTGGATAAATTTAGTCTAAATAAGAATTTGCGGAATGGATGATAATTTAATATTGTTTATTCATTTAAAGATAAAAAAAAAAAAAAATTATAAAATAAAGTTGGTGCATGGGCGATTAGAAGTGATTGGCAAATTCACCATCCTGACACACACAGGAACAAACAAAAAAATCTACACAAAACATCGTTCATCGCTTAATTCTCTAATTTCTTAATTTCCATTCTAGTTTCAATCAAATTAATTCAGCTTTCTGCTGAAATAATATTAGAAGAATCTATATTTTCCGAAAAAGTTAAATGACAATGCATTAATTAATTTTAAATATTTTAATTTTTTTGGCATGCTTACAAATCAAGTTTTGTTTTGCTTAATACTTCCTATGCCGAAAACTCTCCAATATAAAAATTAAAAAATAAAACTAGGAATAGCTTGAGAATTAAGTAAAAAAAAACGCCAGCTTTACATGTTTTCATTTAAATATTATCTAGATTTGAAATTTTCTTATCCATATGTTGTGTTCATAGATAAATTAATCCAACCTGCTGCTTCATTATGATTTTCGGCATCACGATAACCTAGCGTTTAATCCGAGCCATTGTCGATTTCTTTTCTGTCTAGTAATCGTAGGGGGCATCACACTAACCCAGCATTTTCCAGGTGTATGCTGGACTAGATAGTGCTCGGATTAGTTAGATATTTTTGCTAAGAAAATCTAGACTTATAGTTTTTCTGAATCCACGGTGAAAATATATACCTATATAACTAAACTTTATTGCTAAAGAAGCATGTTGATCTCATATATAGATACAGTAAGACAACAGCATACCATAATTAGAATTTAATTCTTACAATATCTCTACTAAATCCAAATAATATTTCCATGAATCTGCACAATATCTGCTCAAAGTGTACATGATGAGATATCGACCTTTTAAAATTAAAATACATGATATCTTTTTTTTGTTTAGATCAAATTCATCGATATACAGATTAAATATTACCTATAATATAGAAAGACAATTTTTTAGTAATTATATAGAGCATCATGATCCAGCATTCTCTATCAATAGAAAGAAAAGCGAACCGAATTTTGCTCAATAACACAATATATAGAAAGTCCAAGAAAATTACAGCACAAACGTACAAAAACCAGCTACTACAATGCTTTTTGCATTTTTCCTATGGTTAACTACAAGGGGCCGACACAATGGGACCCCCCCAAAATGAAGACCATGAAACTTGCACAGAAGAACAGAGACCCCATCTCCACTTTATTACAAATTAATTGCACTTGACTAATTAATGTTTTTTTCCTACTGCTGGACCACTTGCTGGATCTGCTGCTGATTGTGCTGCAAAATCTGAAGATTGACGCGAGAACAGGTCCTTGCCATTTCACCAGCTAGAGGTACCACTGGGAGATTGTCGCAGTTGCATATCTCGATCATGAACCCATCTGGGTCATGAAAGAATAGTTGATCCACATGTATCCCACCTTCCTCCACCATTGCTCTCACGTACTTTATTCCCATTTCTTTCAGCTTCTTCTCCACTGCTCCCATGCTCTCACACTACCAAAGTCATACTCAAACACATCAATAAGAGCTGAATTTTCATTTTAATACGTCACCGTCAAGTTATGTGAAAGTTGAACAAGAGTACTACTATTTTGAAATTTCTTAAAACCCATTTAGATCGTGACTTGCCAAGTTTTGTGACTCGCATTAATTTATCTACCGGCGACAGCTATGCCATTGACAAAGCTGAAACGTCAAGGAAACCAAGTTTGTCTTCTATTCCATGATTTTGATGTTGAGAAATAACAAAAAAATCCTGGCCGGTTAACGATAAAAGGACATTTTCATATACCAAACTTTCTTCACCTCCAATCAACTGTTCAACGGTACTTCACCATCAACTTAAAATCATATTTTTCATTAAAGAGTAACCAACCTATACTCAACTAGTGAAAAATCTTAACTTTGATTCAGTAACTATGTATAAGCTGAAATTTTCAATGTTTTCACTTGTATGTACTCTGCAGGATCATATATATATATTTTTTATCTCTTTGCTTCTATCATAGTTTTATAAAATCTTGCAAATATCCAACAAAAAACAAATCCACTTGTTACTGTCAGTTTTATTTTTGGTTTGTCAAATGATTCGTGCACCGTATGACGTTTTAGTTCATTGGATCATACGCATGACTCCATATTCCTAATTAAAAACACCAAACCAGAATCAAATTACACGAGAAATTAAAAGATAATTATAACATAAATTGAATAGAATTCAGTGAATTGTGGAAGAAAACCATAATTAAACCAGGTTTAAAAGTACCTGAAAAGAAATATGATTATCCTTGGGATTAATTTCGCTTTTCTTTGGCACGTTCTCCTGGTCCTCCGATTGCAATAAATGAATTCCAATTCCGTAGCCACAATAACCTGCGCACATATATACCAAATACTATCTTAAACACAAAGGAATACTTTCTCCCATTTAAATACTAATGTAAACCAATTAAATTTTCTTGAAAACTATATTCGCTTATTTACCAAGCTCCATCGAAATCAAAAGACCCTGGCCTCCTTACGGGGGAAAACCCAAGAATATTTTGATAAAAATCGATGGATTCTTCAACTGATCGGCATAGAAGAGAGATGTGGTTCAATGATTTGAGATGAAGAGGGTTTCCCATATTTTCCTTCATTTTTTTCCCGAGAAAAAGAATCCAACGCCCGCGAACAAATCAGCAAGAAGTTAATTCCTTGAGAACAAATGACTTATAAAAAGAACTCGACCAATAGAGAAATCAAGAAAGAACAAAAACGAAACGGAAGCAGAAAGATTAAACGAGGGATTTGATGTAAAGCCAATCACGAAACCAAAAGGGTGCGGAGAAATTGTAGGATACGGGTGGGGTATTTATAGAGGCAAACTCTTAAAGTGGACTTTATAGTAATTGATGCCACGTGTCCGTCATGCAACGTGTCGATATGGATTTATACGACACGTAGATCCAATTGCTGATTAGGATTTGCACCCATCGTTGTCGGCGCGGTCAGTGACACGCAAGCTTCCCAAATTTAGTTTTATTTCCTATTTCGATTTGAAAAGATATATCTTGTTTTTACAATTCACGTGAGAGTAGGTCCAAATTAATCCGTACTTGCAATTTTTTCAATTCCCCATTAAATTTTGATACTAACTCAGTTTTTACTATAGTGGGTCAGCGTATTTATTGTCGGACGATTTTCATTCAAAAAAAATTGAATATTAGCTTTTATAAATAAATTGAAATTATGACTGCTGAAATTGATTACAAGAATGCAATTTGAAACAAACTTGTTGATTGTTTTTTTTTTTTTTTCTAAGTGGAAATTGTCAAGTTAAATATGCCACGATTGATTTTTCTGCCTTGACTAAAACTGTGTCCCGGTTGCCACCTCCACTATTGACTTACAGTTTTTGTTGGAAGACAGTAAAATCAAACAATTTAAATATAAAGATTAAGTGGGCTGCCAAAAATAACTGCCCTACTTTGGAACAGAGGAACTCATTTTTGGAAAACATTAGAAATGATTGAGGTAATGTTTGCAAAAAGAAGAGACTTCTAGAGTCTTCGCTTGGCTCTGACGTGTCATCTGTATTTATCATTTTGATATTATTTAAAATACTTCATTTTCTTGTACAGACAAACGTCAACACCTGCACAAGACATGATCAAGCCCTGATATAAATTGAAAGGAATTCTACACTACAAGCTGTCTAATTAACCTTCTTAGTGATGAGATCTCCAAATCAAGATTTTAAAGGGATGCTTTGCATAACAATAAGATGTGTAATGTTGGTCTTAGGAGGATGAAATATTTTTAAATATTTTGAAATTAATAACTTTTTCTTTAAATACCAAATTATTTGAGTAATTTGAAAATCTATAGCTTTTATATTATATTAGGTATAAAAGTACATAAACATGAAATTTATTCAGAATAATATATTTTTATTTAATTTTAACAAAATGACTTTAGGAATAAAAATAATTTATTCAGTTATCATTATAAATTTCACGTGAATGTGGCAACTGACAACTAGGCTAATTAGAGGGTCTTTTATAGTTTATCTACTTCAAATAGGATTTTTTATTAACCAAACATAATATTTTGAATATACCAGTTTTATTTTTTATGAGCCTCTGTTCAATCTAGCTTTTTTTTAAACTTATGGATCCAATTAATCCAAAATCGAATAATGCCGTATCCATAATTAAAGACAATTTTCCAATAACTTACTCTTCATATACGAGATAAAAATTAAATTTATGATTTTATTTAAAGAAATTCGAATTCGTTACTTCTAAAACCAACAACTGTTGTTGGATATACCGAATTTATTAAATAGTATATTTTAATTTTAATAATAATTCTGAACCTAAATTAGTTCAATTCACTTAATCTCTTTAATTATGTATTTGAGCATAAAATTTTTCTATATAAATATTAAAAAAATATGAATCACGTATTATTAAAAAAAATTAAATTATAACCGTGTGATGCACCTGGATAATAAGCTAGTTAAAAAAAAAAAACTAAACATCAAGAGCAATGGTGAGCTAATTAGGTATGGGGAGAGAATGTGGTTGGTATAATTAAAATATAAACAATTTAACGAGTCAACGAGTCTATAAACAGTGAGATTCATTTCCACGTTGGTGAGAGCATAAAATAGCCTCCAAATTACTATTTTATTTATGACAGCCTAATCATATTGTATATTTATAAATAAATATTAATTAAGTATCAATATATATTTATAAAAATATAGACGGCAAATAAATTAATTTGAACAAATTTAGATCGAATTATGAATGAACTATTACTTATGGATTATAAATGAATCTATTGCTAAATAAATTGAATATATTTACATGACATATTGAATCTAATAATTAATTTCTTTTTTTAATGTTTTCTTAATACTATTTATTTGTTTCTAAATAATAATAATAATAATTAATCGATCTACCGTACGTTAAGCTAAGGCAAGTTGTCAAAATAAATTTCATGGTGACTGAAAAATTAATTTTAAATTGTGACAAGTGGTACCATATATATATATATATATATATATATATATATATATATATATATATATGATAAAGCTAAAAATAATTTTATCCTACAGGGAGAAGAGCCAGCGGCCACAATATTGAATAGATTACCTACGGAAAGCAGATAGACCACTGAACCGATCGGACAGTCAGATTAAACCTGCAAGAAAAGGGAGCGTCCGGTCGGAACCGGACTTTAGCACTTTGAAGCTTAAGTCAGTAGCTTTTAGAGAAAAAGTGCTTAGAGGGAGAGTCTCAGATATTTCATACTTGTTGCATTGTGTTTTGGCTATTTATAGGAGATCTTTGGAGGGGCACTTGAGTGCCCTTAGAGGGTGACAACCAATAGTTAGAGTAGGTGAATGACGATGTGACAAGAAATAGGTGGAGAGTTTGGGTGCTTGCTTGTGTCAGTGGACTGATGGACGAGTTATCCCATCAGTCCGATCGGACATCACACTTCAGCGTTATCTTTTAGCTTACGCTTTGGTCCTTGGACTTTTTCAAGTATTGTTGGGTCATGCTAATTGGGCCGTGGAGAATATATTTTCTGTAGTTATCACCTGTCTCCCCTTCGAAGAGTCCGAAACGGGCGAATTCCCAAATTTTTGGCGGGAGTTTTAAACGGCCTTTCGAATTTGATAAGCCACGTCTTGTATATATATATTTTATTGGGCGGCCCGTTATGCATTTATTGACGATGCGCATGTTGGGAGTGCCGCTTCGTTCTCCATAATCGCCATCAGTAAATTCGAGACACGTGGCGCTCATCCAACGAATAGCCGCTGGAGCATTCTAGAATCGTTTTGCTTATAAATAGACATCTTTATGACAATTCTTCTTACTTTTATGTGATTCTTAGCAAAGCTCTGCCGAATTTCCTGCATGGATTCTGCTATCTCAGCAATTTGGACTTTGTTCTTTCAGCAATTTCAGAAATTTTTGTAAGAGTATTTTTCTTCCTCTTCTTCTCTCTCTTTTTTTTTATTAATGTCGTATCTACCTCTCCCCTTGTATTGAACTGGCTTTGAGTGACCACTAGCCCGTAGATTAGAGCCTTCTTGAGGCCTATAAAGGTTATGGGGATCATGGCTTCGATTTCCAAACCAATAAGAGAGACATTGGTTAAGATTTATCTTTTCCAAAATAATCTTCTCGTAGGAGCCTTTGTGACGGCTTTAGCTTTTAGTTGCGAGAATGATGAGTGGCTCACTAGTCATTTGTGAAACTTGGGTATTGAGGTGAGATTTTTCTTTGACACTTTTGGGGTTACCATTTTCAGAAATTACTAAATTGCTCTTACTTAGTGATAACACATGACGTTATCTCCTATCCCACATTGGCTGGAGATGAGTTGGAAATGGTAATATATATGGAGCCCGCTCGAATCCTCCTCCCCAATCGGATCCTCCCACCATCGAAAATGCGAGACAAGATCTTCTGCCGATCGGTCAGCGAGCGATCCATCAATTAGTTTCGTCCGGATAAGTGAAGAACAATTCATTGTGCCGCCCTTTTTGAAAAATCTTGAGAAAGGCTTGAAGGTTGAGTGGCCGATCGGCCCGCTTGTGGGCGCTCTGGTTACTAGCCTAAATCTCAACACTATTGTTGGTATGTGTAGAGCGGGATTATTGTAGTAAAAGCGTAAGAGAGGCATATACACATATGTATGTAATTATGTATTTCGAGTTTATGAAACATTATTAATTGGAGAAGTACTTATCTTCTGTCTTCATAATATAGCTACAGTCATGATGGCTAAAGGAGATGATGTTTTCAAGCAGCTGGCCGATCGGGCTAAGGCGAGAATTAAAGCCGATCGTGCCTTCAAGGAAGAGAAAAAAGCTAAAAGGAGGAAGCTCGTTGCTCCTGGAGACGATGCAGCTATTGTTGCCTGCCCTTCTCAAATCCCCCTAGGGTCCTCTTTCGATCGGCCATTACCCGCGACCCATTCCTCGACATGCTTACTTTTCAGGGATGATCCTGACTCTGAGAGGGAGCGAATAGCTCATGAGCGAGGAAAGTCAGTTCGATCGAACGTGGTCAAGATGGGTGAAGGTGCCCAAAGGAGAATTCAAGATGTGCCCGAAAGAAGGTTGATAGTTGATAGCTACAGTAGATTCAAGAGTTGCTGTCAGAAACAAGGGAGGTGGCCCAGATGTAGTTACGAGGATCGTCGAAGACCGGACCTCCTCGCCAGGAGAGGTTTTGAAAAGCCAATTCAGCCCTGGCTAGTCTATCGATGACAAGGCCGTATCGAATTATTTATGTCAGGGCATGCTTCAAGAGGGTGACTTCAAGGCAATGGGGAACCTTGACGTATTATCCCGAGAGTGCAGCCTTTTTTAGCAATAAAGTCTGGAGGTATTTTTACCGCATCTTCACTTTTAATAACATTTATTAATTTCGCTTCATCCGGCTGTTATTTTTTCGATTGACCGAACCTTCTACTCCCCCCGTTTTTTTCTTTAGTTAATAAAAAGCGGTTTGCGCTTGCACGGCATGGCTAACCTCTGCAAAGCAAAATTTAAAGATTTCGAGCGGGCGAGAAGAGAGACGAAGGATAAGTGTGAATCTGTCAGAAGGGAGTCCTCTCACACCCGGTCGGAGCTCGAAAGGCTAAAGGAAGAGGCCACTCGTCTTACCTAAGACATGCGGGCTTGATAGAGGGAGGTTGATCACCTTAAGGGGAATGTAGCCCGCCTGATTGTCGATAATGCTTTAATGTAGAAATTCAAAAAGGAGGCAACCAGGGTGAGGAAGGAGTGCGTGCGGTTGTCTACCGATTGCTCAAAGGTCAGAGAAGAGCATGAATTTTTGCGGGGTGAACACGAATCGCTAAAGACCCTCTTGGCCGAAAAAGAAACAATGTGGGGTAAGAAACTCGAGGACGATCTTGTTGTCCAAAAAGAAAAGCTGATGGACCGACTGGGAGAGGCACAGGGGCGGTTATTAACTCGATTGATTTATGCAGCCGAGAAACGCTTTCCTGAAGCAGATCTTAGTTGGATGGAGGACCCAGGGATTTTGCCCGATCCTCCTTCTGGCGACAGTGAAGAGGAAAACCCCCGTAATCCTGAATCATTGCCAGCTACTTCATCAGAGGCGATCGGTCCTAGTGCGATTATTTTGGCACCCGCAGACCCCATTTCTGTAGATGTTCCAGAGTCTTCATGACTTGTGGCCGATATAAATGTACCTCTTGCAATTGTGGAGATTGTAGACATAGATGTTTGATCTTTCTTCTTCTTTTTTGTATTGATGGTGTTTTTATAAATAAATCCTTATATTTGCAAAAATTTTGTGCGTCAAAATATGCTCCTTGTTTTATCTTCATGCTGCGATTTTAATTCAGACATAATCTATCATAGAAAATTTGTTAATGGAGAATAATAGTTATCAATCATGGAGATTTTGAGGACTTAAGCATGGAGAACGCATAGATTTAAATAAGGAGAGTACTTCCTGAATGCGGGTATACTTTCTTAGTTACTTATGAGTTGTAACTCCTTGAGAGTATTTAATCTGATCGGATCAAATTTGTGAGTCAAGATGAATTATTGCTCAAAATTATTACGCCGAACGTAATAGATAATTTCGCTGATCTTCGATTGTCATATCAGCCGATCGGCTATTAAAGAGGTCGAATGATCTTTTTTTTGATCTTATGATGGGAGATAAAACTCCATTCTCGCCCCCAACTGAGTATTTTAGCAACTCAGTGGTAGAGTACCCTTCATTGATCGATTTTATGGGGCTTTTCTTAATGGAGAAGGCTCATGGCCTTTAAATTTATTTTGAAGAATTGGCGATTTCGTACATTGGAGAGTTGGCGATTTCATACTTTGGAGAGTTGGCGATTTCGTACTTAGGAGAGTTAGCGATTTCGTAATTTGGAGAATTGGCGATTTCGTACTTTGGAGGAGGCAATCAATCCATTTGTTGTTCTTGGCATTTTAGGCTCGAGATGGACATCGAGCCTAGCGAGTAAACTAGTCAGATAGGCGTCTTGCATCCTTGGTTCGGAAATTTCATCGAACCTAGCAGACGAACTTAACGAAGAGGAACGTTTTCATGTGTTTGGGATGAATCATCGAGTCCGGCGAATAACACAAGGACGAACAATTATACTTTTGCCTCAAATAGACATTGAATTTGACAAATGATCATTATTACATTCTCATCGAGTTTATTCAGATCAGGAGTAGGGTATTTCGTTGAATGGACCGAATAGATATCCTGAAAACATACATTTAATCCTAACAAACAAAGAAAAGAAAACATACCTTTTTGAAGACGAAGAAAAGTGAATCAAATGGAGAAAGTGGAGAAAATATTCTTTATTGAAGGTGAATATGATACATGATTATACATGGTGCTTCTTGAGTATGCCGGCTTCTAGTAATATCCGTCCCCTCAAGGGGCCTGGTTCTGCATGAGTGCAAAGTTGGTGCGAGCTTTCTTTAAACATAGGAGTGGCGTAAGCGCCTTTTCCCTCATCTCCTATTGCGTCTGGCATCTGTCGGATCGACATGCGAGCCGGATCCTTGTATTAGAGTTGAGTAAGGTGGCGTACTCTGTCGTTTGGACAGAGAATACCCAACGAGCCGCCAAAGCTTGAATGGAAGCCTAGTGAATCTCCCCTTAAGCCGCGTGGGATGTCCGGTACGGACCGTCCTACCATCATGGCTTTCTCTTGATGCTCGATTGCAAGCACGTATACTTCTCTGGGTGCCTTTTGATCTCCCTTTGGAATAACGATTCCTTCTTTAATTGGGATCTTCATGGCATGTGTCGCACGTTGGTGGTAGCTCTAGTTTGACAGAGCAGAGGCCTGCCAAAAAAGGTGCTATGGGTGAGATTCATAATAATAGTTATGAAAGTTACCTTATAGGTGTAGACTGGAGCCTTCTGGCCAGGTTCGACTAGGAACTCGATTGACCCTGTTTCTGGAATGGCGGTATCGCCGAGTCTTACGAACGGTAAGGCATTTGATTTATATTCTCCACTCGAAGGACTCATGGCTTCATAAACTCGTGGAGTAAATGCGTTTACCGTGCTTCCATCGTTCACCCATACCCTTCTCTTGTCGAAGCTGTTGATTCGTGCCTTGATGACAAGGGGGTCCTCGTGAAGTAACAACACATTTTGTTTATCATCGTCGGATATGGTGATTGGGGTTAGCCGTTTGGGTGTCTGGGCGATATAAATGCCTTTGCCCTTTGTTAGATTGGCGAGATCTGTTCCATGAAATGCGCCCCCAGTGATCATATTTATGACACCGATATGCCATCGACATGGGTGCACGTTTCTTGACCTTCTTCTTCCTAGATCTTTCGCCATCAAGTCCATTTCTTGTTCACCTTCTAAGGTTTCTGGTATGCTTTCTTATTTCAGGGTTTGAGCCCTGCTCCCGGTGGGGAGGCCCAGTATGGTGCGCATGCCAGTTACTATGGAGGGGGTGCTACCTTACCGCAATGTGACGGTATCATCGAGACTCAAGAGGAGGCTGTCTTCAACTGGTGATCCGAGAGACCTTTCTTCTTTCCATTGAAGGTTCAGATCTGTCCCGATTATGGTGACCATGCTCTTCTGGGAGCTGCATGTTTGTAAAATCTTGAACCTGTCATGGCTCTCAACGAAAGCACCAAATGATAAAGCTAAAAATAACTTTATCCTTAAAAGAGAAGAGCCAGCGGCCACAACATCAAATAGGTTACCTACGGAGAGCAGGCAAACCACTGGGCCAGTTGGACAGTCGGATTAAACCTGCAAGAAAAGGGAGTGCCCGATCGAAATCGGGTTTTAGCACTCCGAAGCTTAAGTCAATAGCTTTTAGAGAAAGAGTGCTTAGAGGGAGAGTCTCAGATATTCCATATCTGGTGCCATTGTATTTTGGCTACTTATAGGAGATCTTTGGAGGGGCACTTGAGTGCCTTAGAGGGTGACAATCAATAATCAGAGTAGGTGAACGGCGATGTGACAAGAGATAGGTGGAGAGTGGGGGTGCTTGCTTGTGTCAGTGGACTGATGGGACGAGTTGTCCCATCAGTCCAATCGGACATCACACTTCCAGCGTTATCTTTCAGCTTACGCTTTATTCCTTGGGCTTTCTCAAGTATTGTTGGGCCGAAACAACAAGCAACAAAGAAACTAGATCCAGCATTCCAACCCTCCCAAAATAATAATAATAATAATAATAATAATAATAATAATAATAATAATAATAATAATAATAATAATAATTGAGCTTTTTTTTATCACAAATAATAATCGAGCTTTGACAATGATATTCCAATTAATATAATGTAAATTATAGTTAATTTGGTTTTTATTTATTTATTTTTTGATAATTATATTATTAGAGCTAAAAAAGTGAGACTTAATCGATTGTAAAAATAGTCAAATTTTTAACTATAAGTTAAAAATAAATGACGGAGGTTGAGTTGGTTTATATTAATGTTCTAAACTTATAGATGATGAATATTCAAAAGATACAAATATGCTAACTGAAGTTCAATGTACAATTCAATCTCTAAAAACAGAAGGCAACAATTTGATGCAATATGATCTAAGTAATTGGGATCCAAATAATGGAAGTTTTTATACGAATTGTAAATAATTAATTAATTGTCAAATATTCAATTGCTACTAATTTATTTTGATATACCCTCAAAGCCAAAAAATTATAGATATTACATCTTATATATATATATATATATTGAAAGAACAAGAATATTTAGTTGTTCACTCATTGAGCTCAAGTATAAGACAGTTTTGGAATGAGCAAAGCAAAGCCAGTAAGCACTCCATTGGCGAATCATTTTAAGCTTTCATCAGAACAATGTCCTAAAACAGATAGAGAAATTGAAGACATGGAAAAGGTTCCATATGCCAGTGTAGTTGGCTGCTTGATGTATGTAATGGTAAGTAGTCGCCCTAACTTGGCTCATGCTGTTAGTCAAATTTGCAAATACATGTCTAAACCAAGTAGGCGACATTGAAAAGCAGTCAAGTGAATTTTCAGGTATCTAAAGGGTACTGCAGGGCATGAAATTATTTTTGGTAGTCAGCAGGATGATCCTTTCGTTGTAAGATATGTGGATTTAGATTATGTTGGTGATTTGGATGATAGAAGATCTACAACTGGGTATGTTTTTACTCTTGGTGGAGGGCCTATATGTTGAAAATCAACAGTTCAGTCCATTGTGGCATTATCTACAACTGAAGCTGAGTACATGGCAGTGGCTGAAGCGGCTAAAGAAGCTTTATGGCTTACTGGACTAGTAAAGAAATTGGGTGTTGAGCAAGGTGGAGTTCAGGTACATTGTGATAGTCAAAGTGTTATTCATTTGGCTAAGAACCAGTGTACCATACTAGGACTAAGCATATTGATGTGAGGTATCACAAGATTAGAGAATTGATTGCATCTGGTGAGATACTGTTGTAGAAGGTTCACACTAGTGAGAATGCAGCTGATATGTTGACCAAGCCAGTTACTACCAATAAGTTCATGCTTTACTTGGACTTGTTGAATGTTTATAATTGCTAGACAAGCATGGTAACCCAACCCATTTTGGTGTATGAGAAATTCCATAGTTTCATCTCCTAAGGGGCTTGATGTTTGTCAATGTGGAGATTTGTTAGGTATGGCTCATATACTAGTGATATTCAGTAGCTTCTTACTCCGTGGAGTGGTTTATACTAGGTAGAGTAAACTCATACTCTACAGAGTAAAGGCAAGCCAAGCATTCATGCTCAACCAATTAAAATTACACTCGGCAATTTTCATCTGCTTAAGGATTCTTTAATGGACTAAACAGGAAGTCTTTTTGTTCGATTGAAAAACTTGCTGAAATAGAAAACAGTTGTTGATTCTAATATATATATATATATATATATATATATATATATATATATTGAATTTGTAACCTAAGAGAAGATACTCTCTTGAAATAATAAAATCAGCCGCTGCTTCATTCCCGAGGATGTAGGCACATTGTCGAACCTCGTTAAATTTCTGTGTTTTTTATTTTCTTGCTTGTTTTGTTCATATTTCTGTGATTATTAGCATTAATTCTCAACAAAAATTATTTTTAATTATTTTCACACATATTAAAAAACATATTTTAAAATTATAAAAAATAGCACTAATTAATTATATTATCTTTTTATTAAATAATATAAAAAATTAATAATAAATATATTTCAAATATTAAAATAAAATAAAATATATTAAATTATAAAAAATAACACTTAAAATAGAAAAAAGAAAACCAATGAAAGCAACATTTAAAAGTTAACGGTGGTGGCAGTAATAAAAAGAGTACTTAAAGCTCCAATTAAAGATGGCAGCATGTAACCAATGGTTGTTGGTTCCTGTGCTAAAAAATTTGAATTTCATTAACCGAGATCTTAGGTTCAATCATTACTTTATGTATGAAACATACACCATTAAAATGATCGTTTTTAATTATAGATATGATAATATTTGATTTTGAATTAGTGGACATGCTTAACAGAATTGGATCGGAAATTGAAAAATTATAGATAAAAAAAAAGGTTAGCATGTAATTAAGTTGCATATTAAAAAACCAATAATGCGCATGGAAAAGATTGAAAATGAAAGTGCTTTACCATAATTTTTAAGTGATTTCGCGTTAATCCTAATCAACACGCACTGCCAGCCGCAAATTCCTAAGACACCAAATAACCCAGACTGACTGGATTTTGATACTTGAACACCAATATTATTATTATTATTATTTTATTATGTTCAGTAACAACTTACAGATTAGAGACGGGCTGGGCTATAAGATTTCTGTAGGTTCAAGCCGACATAATATACAGATCATATGTGCCTGATGTGAAGTCTTGCACGAAACAATATATATATATATATATATATATATATATATATATATAACCGAATTACATCGCTGGACTCCCTTGAATGATCCGGTAGTTTGGTTATCCAGTCCACCTCGAATCCGAACTTATACGTACTCTGCCGACAGTTATTTTTTGGATTTATTCAGGAACAAGAACTCTCAATTATTTAAAGCAGATAAAAGTCTTATTAGGAATTTCGGTTTAATTCTTTAATTGGTGAAAACATCTTCCTAAATAAGATTCACGTTTACAGTAGGAAAATTAATTGAATCTTATCGAAGGTAGGATTAAGATCTCTATAGATAGGCATGATATCTTATGTATGCCTCTTTTAATCATTTTTTTCTGTAAAATCATCATTTAAGCATTATTTTAATTTATCATTGGAACTATTTTTACCTGAATCCAACTTCGAGGACAGTCCGGTTATCCGAACTGTTGTCACACACACGGATATATATATATATAGTGCAAACTTTGGGTGTAAGTTGTCAATATAAAGTTAACCTAAGTTTACGAAAGTGATTGAAAATGGAAGTTGTTTAGATTATAGCAAGTGCTTTTACCTTTTTCCAGCTTCATTTTTGTCAATATGCACTAGCAATGGCAGACTGTAATACCCCGAGTTCATTAAAAAAAGTGATAAATAAATTTGGCAACTAGCTTACCAACAAAAAAAAAAGAACACGTAATGTTACTTAGTGGCCCTACCACTTTTGAAATATATATGTATTTATTTAGATTCAGCATGTAATCATTTAATGATGACATGATACATGCATTCATGCAAGTTGTTTCTATTATGTGACATTTAACGGTTGTTTTGTTGGTCGAGAAAACTTAAAAATTCAAAGCGAAACAAAATTTAGACTAATAACGCATAAGTTCAATTTAAAGTTTTTTTTTCCCTTTTATTTCACCATAATTGTAAATTCTAATTATTTTCCTCAATTATTTAATGCATAATTCTTTCAAACACTAATAATATTGGCAATATATAAAATAAAAGCTGGCATGTGTCAAGAAGGGAAAAGTTAAATTTCAATTTGGACAGTGAATTAAAGTTTAGACGGGTGAATTAAAATTTTGAAAGTTAAAATATGAATAATGAAATTTAATATAAGTTTAGGGATACTTTACATGGTTTTGAGATATTTTCATTTTTGTCTATTACTGTCATGCCCTCCATTGCATAAATTTTATATTTCAATCCACGTCAATCTATTAAGTTAATTAGGTGATAATTTATTATAATTATTTTAACTTTAGATGGTAAATTAAAATTATTGAAAGTTTAAATATGAATAATGAAGTTTAATACAACTTTAGGGGGTATTTTATATATTAAGCCAAAAATATGTATAAATTTCAGCATTCTTTACCTCTCCAACATAAAAATATAATTATTTTAGTCTGATACATTTTCTTTTTAATTCAACATGTAATGTAATCGTGTTTCTTAAATACAATGTTTATGTAAAAAGCTTTAATATAATGTTTTTCTTTTTGTTTTTGTACAATAAATCGCATTTACTAGTTTAATTAATTAATATAAATTTATGCTTATACTCAAAATTGATCATACATGTCATCCCTTGATGTATACAATGTTGATGTCCACCTCTTGAACTCTATACATTTTGTTTTTATGGCTATAAGCTCTCTCCAAAAGATACAATCTTTATAGATCGAGAAAATTCTACCCATTAACCCATCACCTTAAACTAATAAAAAATTTGCGCCCAATCAAACTTCCAATTTCTGTTCATTAGACTTGATGACAAGTGGAAAAAGTTGTAAGTCCCAAAAGATTACATGCAAAAAGAAATAAAGGATCGGTGGATTTTCGATTATTGAGTGTCCGACGGTTAAGTTAGAACTTTTGATAATAAGAATGTATTTTTTGAAAATTAGATTGAAAGACCTCCTTTGATTACTTGTTTTTTCTCCTTTTATAGGGGTTATCTCCATTCTTTGGGGGAAAGTGGGATGAAATCCTACTTCTTTTGGCCATTCTCCCCACTTCTCCTATTATTGGGGGAGACGTGGGGGAAGAATAATCATTTTTTTTGTCATGGCAATTATCTTTTCTGCTGTTGGCTGAGCTATAGATGGGCTCCTCAGAGTTCGGTTGATTCAACCTCTTCGTTGGTAAGGATTTGTTCGACCTCTATGAGCTTACCTAACTACTTTTCGGAGTTGTCCGAATTGTTAGCTAGGTTTTGTTATCATAAAGAGTAGTTGTTTCCTTTTCAGCTATTGATCGGGCTGGGGATGGAATCTTGGGAGTTCAGTTAATCCGACCTCTTGGTTGGTACAAATTTATCCGATCTCTATCTACTTATCTAGCTTCTTTTCAAAATTATCAGGGATGTTAGCTAGGTCCTGTTATCATAAGTCTCCTCCCAGTGTGCGATATTTATGTCAGCAATATTAGAGATTATTTTTTTAGGGTTGCTCTCTGGCACATATAGCCGGGGTGAGCTATTCCTTGAATTGACTTAATTAGCTTTCATAGCTTGAGTGACGAAACTATTTGTGAGCTTAATTGGGGTGCTCATGGTGACAGTACTGCGTGAGCTAAGAGAGTAGCTGATGGCTAGAGTGCCATATGAGCCGAGAGTGGAGCTTGTGGCTAGAGTGCCATATGAGCTAGGAGTGGGAGCTCGTAGTTAGAGTGCCATATGAGCTAGGATAGGAGCTTGTGGTAAGAGTGCCGTATGAGTTGGAAGTGGAGCTCTTGGATAGAGTGCCGTATGAGCTAGGAAAAGAGCTTATGGCTAGAGTGCCGTAAAAGCTAGGAGTGAAGCTCGTGGTTAGAATGCCGTATGAGCTAGGTGAGGAGCTCGTGGCTTATAGTGCCATATGAGCTAGAAGTGGAGCTCATGGTTAGAGTGCCGTATGAGCTAGGTAAGGAGCTCATATCTAGAGTACCATATGAGCTAGGTGAGGAGCTCGTTGCTAGAGTGTAGTATGAGCTAGGAGTGGAGCTCGTGGCTAGAGTGCCGTATGAGCTAGGTGAGAAACTCATGGCTAGAGTGTCGTGTGAGCTAGGAGTGGAGCTCTTGGCTAAGGTGATGGTATGAGCTAGGAGTGAAGCTCGTGGCTAGGGTGTCGTATGAGCTACTCTGGCGACTGTGCCGAACTTATGGACAGAGCTGATGTGAGCTCAGTAAAATGAATAACTTTAATTGAATATGTTATTCATTACAAACATATGTTCTTTAGGGGTTATTCACCAAAGAACTTAGAAATGCCATAGAGCTATTCTGCTGATAATTCTGAACAAATAGGAATCGTAAAATTAAAACTGAAGCGGCGATGGTGTCGAGCTATGTGATCCGAGTGAAACATAATAAGACCAGGTTGGCAATGCCACCGAGCTACTGGTAATATAACTTAAAGCTTGAAACATCCTATGAGCGAGCCAGTAATTTGCCAGAGAGGTCTTCGAGTCTATATATGTTGCCTTTAATAACTTCTCTAATCATATTCTGTAGAGGTGTGGGCGACCTGTGTCTCCTCACCTTGTCCTCCTTATCTCCTGAGTTGGTAGTAGTAACTGTAAAAGTCCTGTTGGATGAACTATTTCCCCTATGTCTTCAGGAATCATTTCGACCGAGCTATCCTTTCTTTGTCTTCCCTTTCCTTCTCAACCCCTCCGTCTGTGTAAGCACTCTGGTGTAGGTGCCTGGCCTTATCCATTCGGATGTACTTGTGAGCTCAGGACATGAGCTTTTATGAAGTCATTGGGGGGCTTCTTACTCAGAGAATCACTGAAGTTCTGGCACCTTGTGTTCCTGATCAAGGCGTTAATCACTACTTCCAGGTTAATGTTCTGTATATCCATCGCCACCTCATTGAATCTCTCCACATAGGCTTGCAAGGAATTTCCCTTCTCCTGCTAAACTTGGTTGAGGTCAGCTGATACTTTGTTAAGGTGGATCGCCGTCACTAAATTTATGATGAACATATTGCTAAACTGCTTAAAACTATTAATGCAGTGCTCAAAAAGATTGTGAAACCAAATCTGTGCTGAGTTCGTTAGCATTTAAGGGAATATTTTACACAGTGCTGTGTCCTCCACGATCAGTACTAGCATGGTGTGATGGAACTGGTTAACGTGGGCTCGGAGGTCAGCGTTACCATTGTATATCTTTAGGTGAGGCAGTCGGATTTTGAAAAAAAAAAGGCGACTAAGATTTCTCTGGAGAGTGGAGATCGGAAGCTGCCGTGGTATTGTAGAGTGTTTTGATTTTGTTGTTTTTGAATTTGATCTTTTACAAGTCAGTTGAACTGCTCGATCATTAGGGTTATGGTGGACTCCGAGTTTGGGGGAATCACTGGGGTAAGTGGGTCTCTGGCTAGTGGTTGCATGGTTTGGGGGATCTGGTAGGGCTGTGCAGGTTGAGGGAGTGGTCGCGCCCGAGCAATTATGGCCGATAGTGCAACTATTGGGGATTGGGCTGTTTACGGGATAATGCTAGAGGTGTTCGTAATAGCTATGGAGGGGGATGCCAAGCTGGGGTAATTGGACTGTTGGGGGGAGTTGTTGCATTCCAGGGAAAGCTTGTGGATTTGCCAGGTTTTCTGGCAAAGCAGTGTCCAGGTTAAGGTCTGGAAAAAGGTCCATATTTCACGCTCGTAACTGTCACCGCACCAAATGATGACAAGTGAGAAAAATTGTAAGTCCCAAAAGATCACCTGCAAAAAAGAATAAAAGACCGGTGAATTTTCAATTAGGGAATCTCCGACCGTTAAGTTAGAACTTTTGATAATAAGAATGTATTTTCTGAAAATTAGATTGAAAGGCCGTCTTTGATTATCTGTTTTTTTCTCTTTTTATAGGTGTTATCTCCATTCTTTGGGAGAAAGCAGGATGAAATCCCACTTCTTTCGGCCACTCTCTTCACTTCTCCTATTCTTAGGGGAGACATGGGAGAAGAATAACCGTTTTTCTTGTCGTGGCAGTTATCTTTTCTGCTGTTGGTTGAGCTATGGACGGGCTCCTCAGAGTTCGGTTGATTCAACCTCTTGGTTGGTAAGGGTTTGTCCGACCTCTATGAGCTTACCTAAACTACTTTTCGGAATTGTCCTAGCTGTTAACTAGGTTCTATTATCATAAAGAGTGGTTGTTTCCTTTTCAGCTATTGGCCGGGCTAGAGATGGACTCTTGGGAGTTCGGTTAATCCGATATCTTGATTGGTACAGATTTATTTGATCTTTGTCCGTTTACCTCGCTTCTTTTTGGAATTGTCCGGGCTGTTAGCTAAGTCCTGTTATCAAAACTCACTTTTCTTTCACTTGCTGAACCAATATTTTGAATCTTTTAAACTCCAGATCAAGAAGCATCTATTAGCCAGTGTCTTAAGATCACTCACTAAACAACACTCAATATCACTCTGCAACCAAATTCATACCCAAATTATACTCTCGGGCTTTGAATCTGATACTGTTATAACGAATTTGCTTCCAAGTGTGTACGTTAAGATTGACTATTTATGTGCTGCACGTCAATTGTTCGATAAATTGCCTAAGAAAAACTTATTTCCTTGGTCTTCAATGGTTTCTATGCATTCCAGGCATGTTTTGAATAAGGAAGCATTTGTATTGTTTTTGGATTTCAGAAGACATTTCCAAATGACTATATTTTAACTAGCGTTATACGTGTTTGTTCTCAACTTGTCAGTGATGGTGACGATGATGGTTGTGATATGGGTAAACTAATGTATGCTTTGTCTTTAAGAATGGTTATAGTCAAGATGCTTATGTGGGTACTTCTTTGGTTGATTTCTACTGCAAGAGTGGTGACATTGATGAAGCGAGAATGATCTTTGAGGGGCTACCATATTAAAGTACCGTTACATGGACAACAATAATCATGGGTTATATTAAAACTGGGAGGAGTTTTGTTTCATTGCAATTGTTTAACCAAATGAGAGAATCCGCTGCTATTCCTGATAGATATGTACTTTGTAGTGTTTTAAGCGCATGCTTGACACTTGATTTTGTTGAAGGGGTTAGGCAAATTCATGGCCATGTCCTTAGAAGGGGAATAGAAATAGATCATTCATTTGTTAATGTGATGATTAATTTCTATGTCAAGTGTGGTAAATTAGTTACTGTTAGGAAACTGATCGGATGGCAGACAGAAATGTAATTTCATGGACTGAACTGATTGCTGGGTATATGCAGAATTCTTTGGATGATGAAGCTGTAGAGTTGTTTGTTGAGATGACTAGATCAGGTAGGCAGGCAGATGGTTTTGCATGTACTAGCCTTCTCACATCATGTGGTTCGCTCAAGGCTCTAGCACTGGGGAGATAAGTGCATGCTTACAGTATCAAGGCAAATGTTGAGTGTGATCTTTTTTGTGAAAAATGGTTTGATTTCTATGTATGCAAAATTTGATTGCTTGAATGATGCAAGAAGAGTTTTTGATGTTGTGATTAATCATAATGTGGTCTCCTTTAATGTATTAATTGAAGGATACTCAAGAAACGAGCAACTGTGTGAAGCAATAAGTCTTTTCCATGAGATGAGGCAGAGGATGCTCCCACTTAGCCTTTTTACGTTTGTTAGTCTTCTTGATGCATCTGCTGCACTATAGGCCTTAGAATTGAGCAAGCAAATTCACGCACTGGTTATTAGATATGGTGTCTCTTTGGAATTATTTGTCAGCAGTGCCTTGATAGATGTTTATTCGAAGTGTTCATGTCTCACAGATGCCAGGCTTGCATTTGACGAGATGAATCAGAAGAACGTCGTAGTGTGGAATGCAATGTTTTTTGGCTATACCAAACAATCAGAAAATGAGAAGGCACTTAAACTATATTCTGAACTATAGATGTCAGAACAGAGACCACATGATTTCACTTTTGCAACCCTTATGACAGTAGCCAATAACCTAGCAAGCCTCCAACATGGCTTACAATTCCATAGGCAAATGATCAAGATGGGGCTAGATTTTGATGAATTTGTTGTGGACATGTATGCTAAATGTGGAAGCTTCGAATATGCCTATGAGGCATTTGTTTCCTCAAGCGGGAGAGATGCGGTCTGTTGGAATTCCATGATCTCAACATATGCACGTCATGGTCAAGCCAAAAAGGCTATTCTGATATTTGAAAAAATGATGGAGGCAGGAATGAAGCCTGACTCTTTGACCTTTGTAGGACTGCTTTCAGCTTGTAGTCATGCAGGTCTTGTTAAAGGGGGACTTCATTACTTCAAATCAATGCCTAAGATTGGGATTCATCCAGAAAGTGAACATTATGCTTGTGTGGTTTCACTTTTAGGCCGTGCTGGTAAACTATATGAAGCAAAGGAGTTTATAGAGAAATTGCCAATAAAGCTACCAGTAGCAGTATGGAAGAGCTTGCTTAGCGCGTGCCAAAGTTGTGGTAACCTTGAGTTGGGAAAATATACAGCAGAAATGGCAATTTCGATGGATTGGAGAGATAGTGGTTTGTATACTTTGCTCTCCAACATTTTTGCATCTAAAGGAATGTGGGAGGATGTTAAACAGGTGAGAGAGAGAATGGATGCAGTTGGGATTGTGAAAGAAGCAGGACATGGTTAGAAATAAATAATGAAGTTCATGTGTTTATTGCAAGAGATAGAGCGCACCAGGAGACAACTCATTTATTCAGTTGTAGATTATTTGATTATGCAAATTAAAGAGGCAGCTTATTTGCCTGATGCTGCTAAACTCTTGATGAATGAATGGAAACTTGAAAAACGTTCATTCAGTTGCTTAATGTGTGTACAAAATCGAAATAAGGATAGTATGTAGGATTCAGAATACGAGCCGCTTTGAATTTGCATGGACAGCTCTCTGGTTCCGAATTTAATGTGTATACAAGAATCGCGTAAAGTATATGGCAATCAAAGGGAGGAGCTAGAAGCAACAAAATTGATGAAGCAGATAAGGAATGACAAGAAGATTGTTCACAATTCAGTAGAACCAAAGGATTATGTGTTTGATTTAGAAGGTGAATCATCAGGAGGAAGTAGAAGAATAATCAAACTCACTTGAAAAGTTTTCTCGGATTATGAAGCAAGCTGAACAAACGGGTAATGCATTGAATATTCAAGATATTCCGCCTATAAACAAAGTAACCAGAAACAATCTTCAGGTAAGGCTTTATTGAGCTACCAGAGCTTGTTGTTGGAGCGAGGTGAAGAGTCATGTGGCAATAAGTAGTCAGTTACTGTTGTGCATTACTAAAAGATGCTCATTAGCAAAATTTCTTTCCATTATTTGATTTTACTTAATTTCATTATTTCTAATATTTTTAATATAAATAATTATAATTTTATAGTTTAGAATTTACAATTTGTAATCTAAAATTTATATTACAGGAAAAACTAAAATACATCTGTAATCTATAATATACATAATAGAAATTAAAATGTTTCATATTCATATATTATGTTTCAAAATATTTATTGTTTAAACCTTCCATCTAAAAAGCAGTATAAAAGTTTAAGAAATTTTTAGATTGCAATGGTTGCTTTAATATAACCTCTCAAATTTTAATATATTCGACAATAATAATCTAGATAAATATAGAAAAAAAATCCAAATTTTATACAAATAACTTTTTATATAAGTATATTAGAATAAATTAAATGTTTAAATAATGTTAAAAATATATGTATACCTAAAGTATTTGGAAAATTAATTTAGATTAAATAAATTTTATTGGTCTTCTTAATGTAAACATATTCAAGTTGTCTTTAAATCTTCTTCTTCTTTTAGTACCGGAAAAGATAAGACTTCGCTTCGCTACTTCTGAATTTTTACAGTGCAGATATAAGTGGGTTCAGCTTCTCAGTGGACTCTTTTACGCGGGATCTGATCCAACAGTTCTACGTTTTCTATTTCCTTGGCTAAGATCGAACAATTCTTGAACCAGACACTTTCCAAACCCTAAAAACGTTCGCGTTTCACTTCACAAATTACATCAATCTATACGATATACTGTTCTTTTAGTCCAATGATTGCTGTTTCTGTGAAGCCATTATTTATAACAATCTTCACTTTCTCCCTCTTCCTTGCCCTCATTTTTCTCTCTCCTTCGATTCCGTTTTCTTCTAGATTCGTTTCCTCTTCGGATTCATCATTGTATGTATAGCCATCTTCACCTTTCTTAATTGTTCTTCTCTTTACAATTCATTTCGATTTATGAGAAAATCTGATTGTTCTATTAGTAGTAACAAAAAAAGAAAAGTCACCTGTTAAAGTTTAATTTTTGTAATGCAGAGGGAAATTGGATATATGGAGTGTTAAAAGGCTTGTGGAGTGGAGGCCCTGCAATTGGTGGCTTCAAGGACATCTTGCTGGTATGCTATTTTCTCTTTATCTTGATTTCAGTTTCCACTTGAGGTTTCTGTGCTAGTGTCAATAATGAATTTAAAATATAGAATCTTTGGAGCTGAAATGTGAACTAATTGCACAGCTAATGGGTGGCTTTGTGTGTGTTTCTTTTTAATCTGTTTAGTTTAGAGTAGTTCTAGGCTTGTCATGGTTTTGAAATTATAGAATTATGTGTCAAAAAATTCATCAGCCATATCCCTTCTTATGTAATTAGGACTAGATAGTATCTTGCACAAGATCTAGATCATATTTAATGCTAAAATAAGGGTTTGGGTTGTGTTAGAAAATAGGATTCTTTTCCTTTTCTTTCTGAGTCAATTTTAATTGGTTTTCATTGCAGACAATTGCATTGGTTTTTTGTTGAAATCCTGCAGCTCTTCCGGCAGAAAGTAATGGATATATCCGTGTGGATTGCTATGGTGGCCTTAATCAAATGAGAAGAGACGTGAGTCCTCATAAATGTCTATATTTAAGAGAAATGCATAGTCTTATGTGTTGTTGTGGTAAATTGCCCTTTTACAATGTGTACAGTTCTGCGATGGTGTTGGTATTGCCCGTCTGTTAAATGCAACTCTGGTTTTGCCAAAGTTTGAAGTAGCATCATATTGGAATGAATCGAGGTACATGTTGTTATATATATTCTTTGAGAGTTTGTTCTCCTCATAATTTGGATTGAATATCCTATTCAAAGGAAGATTGCTTATGCTGTTCTCAGTTGAAGAACATCATATAGTAATTTTGTTTGCTATTAGACAATCACACAATTTTTCGGCAGACTAGCTGCATTCATCTTTTAAGATACCTAAGAGATTCTATGTAGATTACAATTGTGATTTTCATAATTTTTCCGTTGGGATTAATTCAATACAACACTGGGTTAGCATGTAATGTTATGGTAAATTTCCTTTCAAGGAACCCAATATATCCTTCTACATGTAAATAATTAATTTCACACTCTGCTGTTGGCAATTTCAACATGAGCAAGAAATTCTTGAAATTGTCAAATCTTTAGAATCATAGGCTTTCCAAAATTCTTTGTCCATGTTGTATTTTAAAAAGAATACTGCTAGAGTCCCTTTTTTTTATTTTTTTTGTGGATGCGGTCATGGTAAACATGTTAACATTATTTTTAAGGTAACACCTCCATATTGTGTGAAAACAAACATTTTTATTTCATTTTGACATTTACATTCTTGACATGATGTAATATATTCCAGAGGATAATGGCTTGTGATGAATTACTTTTTCTTCTAATTTTTCCATCTTTCGTGGGCTTACATTGCTGTGTTAAATTTGATTATTGTTTATCTCAGTGGCTTTGCAGATGTATTTGATGTAGATTACTTCATTCAACAAATAAATGGCTTTGTTAGAGTTGTTAAAGAAATACCATCAGAGATTGCTTCAAAAGAACCAATTCGGGTAGACTGTAGTAAACGAAGAGGCCAATTTGACTACATTGAGAGCGTTCTCCCATCCCTATTGGAGCATCGTTTTATTTCAATTACACCAGCTATGAGCCAAAGGAGGGACAGGTAATGCATTGTGATTTACCCTGCAATGTTATATTTCATGCCTGTTATTATATTCAAAGTTGTGAAAACTGGTTTGGACTGGGAGGTTTGGCTGGAAAACCAGTGACAGGCGACCCATTTGCCCAGAACCTGCTTAAAATCTGGAATACTGGCCAGTTATCCAGTGACCGGAGGGGCCATGGCAGGCAAACTGGGTTAATCTTTCTTTCTTTCTTTATTTATTTATTTTTTTTCATTTCAGCAATCTCTTAAACCCGCACTCCCTTTGCTTGATTAGAAAAAAGGAAATAAGATCTAATCAAGAAAGAAATTGGAATAATTAATGTCAAGAATTGATGCAGAAAGGAAGGAAAAAGAAATGCAATTCTTAATAAGAGAGGAACCAAGAAAGGAGATGAGATGCTGAGAGACACCAAAGAAATGGAGAGGGAGCTAGAATAAACAAGAATAAAAGGGATTTAGGAGTGTTCTTAAAGCTGTACTTTTTTAGTTTTTAGCCAGTTACTTCCGGCATAAGCTAGTGTAGCACAGGCTTTCAGGATAGCCTTTAATGAGTATTAAAAATTTTAGGCACTAAGCTGATGGATCTTGAAGGCCGTTTGATCTTGTCGAGGTAGTATGATAGTATGTACATTTATTTCCAACAGTAATTTTTGCAACATACGCTAAGTTGGGTGTCGTGGATAAAATTTAAATGACTGCACTTTGTTCATTTTATAGGTATCCTCGGTATGCAAAAGCTTCTCTTTGTCAAGCTTGTTATAGTGCATTACGCCTTACAAGATCCTTGGAAAAGAAAGCTTCAGAACTTCTGGAAGCCATACCAAAACCGTTCCTCTCACTTCACCTCCGATTTGAACCTGATATGGTAGCATACAGCCAGTGTGAATACTCAGGCCTGACCCCTGCCTCCATGAAGGCTATTGAAGCTGCAAGGGGAGATGGGAAAAAACCATGGACAGGAGAGTTGGCCCATAGTTGGAGAGAACGAGGGAAGTGTCCCCTCACACCTAATGAGACAGCCCTCATGCTGCAGGCACTTTCTCTTCCCACGAACACAAACATATATCTTGCAGCTGGGGATGGCCTGATGGAAATTGAAGGATTAACATCTGTGTATTCTAATGTTTTCAAAAAGTCTGCCCTTCTTAGTGGCGAGGATTTTACAAGTATGCATGGGAACACCAAAGCTGCATTGGATTATTATGTGTCTATTAACAGCGATTCATACATAGCCACTTATTTCGGTAACATGGATAAGATGGTTGCTGCCATGCGAGCTTACAAGGGACTGTATAAAACTCTATTTTTAAGCAGAAGAGCTTTTGCGAAGCTCAACTTTCAGGGCTCAAAAGAGAAGGAATTGATGCAAGCCTTGTGGGCAACTCATGAAGAAGACTTTGTCAATGGAAGAGGGTTTGCTTTGCCTGACTGCTTTTGTGAATTCAAATTGTGACATGAGTTTTATGCTGTACCTGTTTTATTTTTGTGTGATAGCATGCTTGCTGTTCCCTTTAGGAGGCATGTTTTGAATGTTGCTGCTGATTGATTAAAACAGAAAACAACGATCAATTTTGTGCAACAATGTTGCTTATATGGCGATATATAAAATATTCTTGCCCAGGAAATTGTGATGTTGTTTATACTGTTGCGATAGCGGCAGTCAGCCAGAGGATCTACATCCATACCTCATGCCTATCAGTCACGTCTCGTTGAGCATATATATCAAAGGATAATACAGTTGATTGAAAAGAGGGACTAATTACAAATGAAAATTCCTGGATCTCTGCTTCATGAATCATAGCCATTTAGAATAATAATAAGGGGTGATTATTTGACAGAATTCCCAGCATGATAATCTTATCTTTGAGGATACCCCAGTTCACAATTGGGTCGTGTCCGTGGAAAAACAGTAGACGAAACAATTTAAGTTTCAACTATTATATTCTTTGAAATAAGAAAAAAACATTACATCCAACGTATCCTAGCATTTGTGTTCTTGTAAGCAACTCATTTGCTGTATATTGATGGCATGCGCAGTAAATGAGTTAAATCGAAATCATAAATATGTGTTGCTAGAAGACTTTCAAGAATCAGTTGTGCTTTCCTGTTTCTTTATAGGTTGGTGATATTTGGGGAGTTGAAGAAACCAAAGAACAACCTCTACTTCTTGTACTCCAAAAAAACATCACATAATTATTGGTCCTAATGCCAGTAATGCGAGTCAAAGTTTCACTCCGCTTGAAATTACAAAATATTTTTCCCAAGTCGGCCTATAAAACATATGGGAAAGCCGCCATAACAGTTAATTTTCCTTTAGGGCTATAAAAGTACTTCCCAAAAAAGGCCATGTCCCTCCACCGTTCTCACTTTCACTGATACATTTGATGCCATCTCACACCGTACTAGCAGATGAATCGACGTTGAATTTGTGCAGTAAATAATCCTTTTCTCTCATCAACATAAATGTCTGCTGTTATCTTCCATAACTAAACCATTTTCGTTTGACGCCGGATTTGAAGGAAAGTTGCATGTAGTAGTCTGTGATGAGATGCTTCTTGCTATAATGTAATGAAACTAAAACCTTTTTACCTCCCAAATGCATCTTCAGAAGGAACAAAAGGAGCCATGACATTCTAGAGATTGCACTTCTTTTCAAAGTCAAGTCCAATTGCACTGGACCATCACATTAAATATGTTCGGCACTCAACATGTCAGCAAATCAAATCCAGATACTTGATTCCTTTACATTACTGATGAACAGGATCTCTTTATGCTATAGGTTGCATTACATTGAAAGATGGACGAAATAATATTCTGTTGCATACCTCATCAGACACGTCCCCTTTATCTTCTAGACTGCTGCAATTTTTCTGTTCACATCACAGTAACAGCTAATGCACAAAATATATCTAAATGCACTTGGCCAGTATTGATCTACATATAGAAACACCAAAAACTGAGTTACAAATACAATCCATTTACTGCCAAATCCAATCCCTCATAATTAAATACATGACCTGTAAAAAATTTCAATACCGCGATTCATGCGACACAGTCATGTTGGCTGACACGATTACCCGCCAAATGCTTCTTAACACGACATTATCTGTACATAACCAACCAGATGTGAAAGGATCTTCTGGCAGACCATCATCAAGGAACTGACATCCATTCCAAAGTATTACCTGCCCCATCCCTGCATCTCTAACCACAAGCTCAGGTTCCAGCACAGCAAAGGTCAGGTTTCCAAACTTTCATCTTGGTCCTATCTTGAGACTTCAAGATTTACTACATCTTGGATATGGAACTCGAACCATTAACCAAGGAATACAAAATACGTGAGGCCTCAGAAGTTAGACCTTGATAGAGTAACTTATCCAATTTATCGGAGTACCTAACAGCTATTTGTAGTTCTAGTTCATTCAAATTGCAGGAAACAATGTTGTACCAGTCCTGTGATCTTCCCTCCAAGCAAAGACCATGTAGCAATGCAACAAAAGAAACAGAATCAAGATGGAATCCCTTACTCATCATTTTATCACGTAATTGAAAAGCAGATTTCACCATGTTATGTCGGCAGAGGCAAATGAGGATAGAATTATAAGCAGCAGTCCATCGATCCCATCCCTCTGATATCATCATTCCGAAAAATCCCAGGACTAGACAATTCTCATTCAGTTTCGAAACTGCAGTTTCAATGTTATTAGTTAAACCATTTACTAGATAATTGAAGGTAGCATCATTAGGAATGCATTTGTTCATCAACATTAGCTCTAAAAAGGTGCAAGCTTTTTTAATTTTACCCTCCTTACAAAAGCAACCGATAAGTATAGTATATGTTACTACATTAGGCTCCAATCCACAAGCCCGCATCTCTTCGAAAGTCTTTTCAGCCTTCATGGAGTCCCCCTTGCGACAAAATCCATTAACTAGAGAGGTATATGTTATCACATTTGGTTTGCGAGCACGTTTCAACATTAGTCCAAAAACTCTCAGAGCTCCACGCAAGTCATTCTGCTTTATATACCCATCTATGATTGTAGAATAGGTAAACTCATCTGGACAATGAAGCACTCTCATCATTCTTTTGACGCAGAGTAGTGCATCAGTCATCATTCCGGATTTGCAATAACCCTTTATCATGGCATTGTACCCAACAACACCAGGATCTCTACCCTTTTTGATAGAGTACTCGAAGAGTTTTTTGGCCTCATCAAGGTGACAATGCCTTATAAATCCATCAATCAATGTGGCTATAACAAATGCATCAGGGGTTACATTTTGATCAAGCATCTCTACAAGCAGAAGCTTGGCAGCAGGAAGCCTCCCTTTCTTGCAAAGCCCGCTCATTAGAACATTGTACATATTTGCATCAGGCAATACTCCCTTCTCCACCATTCTTTCTCGAACAGTCAATGCAACATCAACCTCCCCTGCGACAACAAGGCCATGGACAAGTCCCCCATAAGTAACCAAATCAGGCGTATAACCTCTTTCTGACATCTTAAGGAGCAAATTTAAGGACCTAATATATTCCCCCTGTTGGCAATAGGCATGTATAAGAGGAGTATAACTAAATATATTCGGCAACAATCCTCTCTTTATTGCCTGTTCCAAAAGTTGTGCAGCTTCATGAACTTTCCCATTTCTGCATGAACTACCAATCAAAATATTGTATGTTGCCATATCAGGCTCACAATTACTCTCAGTTATCCATCTTACAACTTCTGCTGCTTCAATGGTACAACCATACTTAATTCGAGCATCAATAATACTATTGTATATTTGAACACTTACAGCTACACCCATTTCCTTCATTTCCAACAAAAGATTGTCAACTTCTTTAAAATTGCCATTCTTACCAAATCCATCAATCACTACCCCATAAGTCCAGACCGTAGGTAAAAAACCCTTGCTTTTCAGTTCCTTGAGAAGCAAAATAGCCCTTTCGATATCACCTTGCTTGCAATATCCATCAATTAGAGTGTTATAAAACACAATATTAGGCACACATCCCTTTCCAAATCTCTCTTCAATCAACTTCCTACCCTCCTCAACCTTCCCTTCCTTACACAAGCCCCTTACCATAATGCACACAGTATAATTATTAACATCACCATTTCTTTTGATAATTTCATCATACACTTCGCGTGCAACCGCAATTTTTCCATGTTTCACTAGCATATTAAGCAATGAATTGCAAGCTAAAGCATCAGGCACGCAATTAGGTGTATTAATAACACTATGGTATAGTTCAAAAGCCTTATCAATCAACCCAGAATCGGCATACGTGCAAATGGCATAACTCACTGCTTCACTTGAAGGTATCATATCCTTAGATTTCATGGTTTTCAACAAATTCTCAACCTCTACAAACACTCTGCGTCTCGCTAATAGCTTCAAAAGCGAAGAACAAGCGAGCCCATTTAAGGAAAAGCCGCAATCCGATTGCTTTGATGCCCAATAGAAGAACTTTAGACCCAATTCAGGGTCGTGAATTTGATCGAAAACAAAGTGCGCAACTTCAGAAACTTGGGTCTCTGTCCCCGAATAGCGGATTTCTAATGACTCTTGCCACTGTGGATCGGTTCTGATGATTTGAATGGTGTCTTTTACGAGATGTTTGAGGTGGGGTGTAAGGGGAATGGGAGACGAAGTGGCCTTTGGGTGTTGAAGGGGTTTAATGCGAGAAAGAAGAGATTTTGACATGAGAAATGGAGGGAAAGAGCATCAGAATCAGATGGGATTTTCTGGGTTTCAGGCATTTGTGCGGACTTTGTAGTTTGAATTATCTGAATGTGGGGATAACTCTGAGCATCTCTGAAAGGGGTTTTTCATGGGTTTATGTTTTTCCTGTTAGACTGCATATTTATGCCTTCTGCAGTTCCAAACAGTTATTCCGGATGGTAGCACTACCTGATTCATTAATGTAAAATACGGTATGATATACTATAATATTAACGATCTAATATTTAAAAAATCTGTATAATAATATATAATTTTATAATTTTTTATTTAATTTAATCGTATGATATTATATAATTTTATTATAAAAATAACATAATTACCCTCTAATTTTAAAGAATATAAAAATTTCTATAATTATTAATATTTTTATTTTTTATCAAAAAAATATTAATATTTTAATAATGAGATAAATATTTATTTAATAAATATTAACCGAAAATTTTAATAAATAATTCAAACATATCATAATATAAATAAATCTATTAATGGATGAAATAGAATAATGTTGAAGTCGATAAATATAATAATATTTATTAAAAAAATAAAAAGAAGAAGAAGAAAAACCTGCTATCTTATGGTGAGAAATAGAAGTGCAGTAGAAAAATGATGAAAATGGATTAATAGATGAAATAGAGTAATGGATGATTTATAAGGTAGGTGGGTTAGTTAGAAAAATTAATTATACAGTAAAAAGTAAAAATTATAAGGTTAACATAGTAAAAATAAATTTATTTTATAAAAAATTACCAATTTGATGATTTTTAAAATTAAATAAATCCATAATTTAACAAATATGGATCAAAATTATAGAATATAATACCATAAAAAAATTATACTCTCAAACATGATTTTAAAGAGAAAAATATATTAATAAATTATATCATACCACCAAACAATCAGGACATGAGCTTTGTACCTTCAATACATGCTAAATTAATTAATTAAATTTAATTCAGTTTAATGTGGTTTTTTTTTCTTTCCTTTTTCAGAAATTCTTTAACGTGGTCGCTTTAAATTTTTTACATTGTATACCAAAATTTGACTTCTTAGATAACCAAAAAGTTTTTGACACAAAAAAGAAAAAAAAAGGTTTGCCATACGACGACGATCATCAACTCCTATTGGTACTGGTCTCCTACTAAAACGGCAAGGTCTGGAATTATATCCTAATTACATTATTTATGAAGGGGAAAAAAAGAAAACAAAAAACAGCAACCC
This sequence comes from Excoecaria agallocha, assembly GCA_037975025.1. Lineage (NCBI taxonomy): Eukaryota > Viridiplantae > Streptophyta > Magnoliopsida > Malpighiales > Euphorbiaceae > Excoecaria > Excoecaria agallocha. The sequence goes on along the minus strand of CM075814.1, from coordinate 50,674,071 downwards.
CATGCTCACATGGAACAACCACATAACCCATAATATGAATCCTTAAAATTATTCTAACTTGTAGTTTCTTTGTTGAATTCCGTAGATACGATAAAAATTTATCATGCCATCAAGAGATCCTATGATACCCAAATGTCACCTATTCTGAGATGCTAATATGAATATACTTTAAGAATGTACTCCTGGACAGCCTCAGTTCAGTCGATGAATGAGTTGGGAACAAAAGCACCTGTTCATGAACTTGTAATGACAATTTATCATTCACATATTGGCTTGCAAGTCTCTTGACATGAAAAAGAATGGAAGGATCAGAAAGCCTCAAAATTCATGCCACATTTTTTACAAGGATAACGACATTCTTATCCAACCAGCCACAAACATGTTATATCAATTAGGCCAAGCTGCTCAACATTTCGAAGACCAATAGCCCCATTTGTAGGTGCCAAATAGTGCCACTAACGGAATTTCAACAACCGCATAGATTCAGCAATGAAATCCACTGAAAGGCTTCTGTTTGTTCAGTTTTTTTCCTTTCAGCTGTTCCTGTGCCACTGTTGAATTGTGACTTCTATCCTGCAAATAAAAATAACAAAAGTGGTCAAAGGTCCTTTATGCCTTAACATATTAGTGGTCTAATACAGAGTACAAAGAAAATTCATGTCTTTGTTTTGTTTTTATTTTTATTTTTTTTATCAGAACAGATGCAGTGATGGAAAGAATTTTCAAAATTTAAAATTGACAACAGAGATTTCAATATAGATGTCCATCACACAGGTTTTGGTACTGTCAATGATGCCACTCACCTAACTTCCTAGCATAAAATTTTCAACTGATGACTCCCCCATCATAAATGAATTCCTGCTGTATTTGCTTATGATTTTATTCAAGCACTGGTTATTTGCAAAATATGCAGGGTTCTCTCCGCAACTGCTTATGATTCAATTCCCCTTTATTTTGAGATCTCTCCAGCTACAAGGAGTAGAGATTCACCAAAAGCAACCATCTTCTCAATGTCGTAAAGACAAACTATGATTCCACATTTACATTCTAGCATTTTACAATGTTACAAAAACAATCATGGAACCAATACATTACAACCATTTTCCAAAAGCTGACAACAGCTAATAGTGATTAAAACCAGCTATCAGCGATTACAACATCAAGAATTTGGAAAATATGAGAATATTTTAATTTTAACAATCATCAAGTGCAAGCTTATAGACCAGTACAGGTGTACAATTGAATATTTTCAATTGAATTCAGAAGGCATGCAAATAAAGATGAAACCAATATCTTATACTATTTAATGCTGATCTCTGAACAAAGCAATAGCTATCAAAACATGCCACTTACCATTATTAGAATCTAAGAATTGTGTAAGGAGATTACGGACATTTTCCTGCTGCCGCTGAACTCTTCATTCTAACTGGAAAAAGGGGGAAAAGGAATTAGTAGTTTGCATCATCTCAGAAATTAACTGCCACAACTCAAAATTTCAATTATATGATGTAACATAAATTATATCATACAGCGCCTAAACTAATATAACAAAGCCAAGACTTATATTAACATGTACACGCTTCACCAAAAATGATATGAGATATAAATTGTAAAGAGTGATTGTCAAAATGGCATACAAAGTGCATAGTTCCGGTTTAAAGAAAATGCTGAAAACACGTTGCATGTGTATGCACATCCACACAAAATCATATTACTGCACTTGGACTACAAATAGAAAAGACACTTTGCACTATAAATGGTAACTTACAGGAATTATGGCACTGTACAATAGGAGTTTCATTTCATCACGAACTTTATTGCGTTGGTACAACAAATTAATTGAAGAAAACAGATGTTCTCTTGATTGGAGAATAACCATTAAGATTTGTTGTCCATTTCTTTTGCAAATTTGCCAAAATTGAGTGAAAAGAATAGCTAATCCTGTTAAGCTGCTGATTACAATAATCAAACAATTTAAGAATTTCCATCATCTGAACTCCTAGACAATATAGAATGGAAAGAACTCAATTGCTTTGAAGAAAAGGGAGGGACTCTTCTTTCAGCTAATGCCACAATCAACTTAGCTTTACCAAGTCGCCCATTCTTCTTTAGCCCATCAAGCAGCCCATGAATGGTATCCAAATTCAAAGACCAACTCTTTATCATGCAGTCTTTACACATTGTATATGCCAAATCAAACTCCCCAGCCTTACACAAATAATGAATCATGGTTTGGTAAATTTTAACATTTGGCTCATACCCCTTGTCATTTAAAGCTGAGTATACCCTTTTGGCCATATCAAGATATCCAGCCACACAAAACCCTTTGATAACCAAATTATAGGTAACCTCATCAGGAGTAATCCCAATTCTCTGCATCAATCTCATCACTTCATTAGCATGCCATGATTGCCTTATGTTAACTAGATATTGAATCCTAGCATTAAACGTTGCAAGTTTGGGTAAGCATCCCTTAAGCACCATAATATTCCACAAGCCATTACCAATCTCCCATCGATTTTTCTTATAAAATGCCGATATAAGTGTAGTATATGTAATCACATCAGGTCTTATACCCAACTTTTCCATTTGCACCATTACCAAATATGCTTTGTCCAAAATATCCATTTCACAAAAAGCCTTAATAATAATGTTGACTGAAAAAATATCCACTACAATGTCAAACTTCTCGGGGACCTCACTCAGAAATGCTTCAATTGCTCCTAGATCCCGGGTTCCAGTCAAAACTTTAAGGGCAGCATTGAAAGATTTAACAGTTCTCTTACACCCATACAAATGCATATTATAAAAAGTATCTATAGCATGCTTGATCATTCCTGCTTTACCATATAACATTATAATCCTCACAATAAAACCTTCACGCCTACCTTGTGGAAGAGTTTTCTGGTGCTCAAGCAAATTCTCGATGTAATCAAACCGGCGAGCTCCAGCTAAACGAGACACGGTGTCTTCAAATGCAAATCGATTCTCAATGACGAGCCTATTCTGAGCATTGGCTTTGAAAAGGTTAAATAACTTTTCAGGGTCTCGCTCAGCTTTTAGCTTAATAAGGGCAGGTTCCTCCAAAGGTTTTTGATTCAAAGTACGATTAGCTGCAGCAGTGGAAATATCAGTTGACGGAATAACAGCAGCAGAATGGCGGAATCTGCGAATAACTCGCAGCCAGAGCATGTTCTGGATTGTCCTCAAATTGAAACATATCCATAAAGCAACCTCATAACCTATGCACTGCTGTATAAAAATCTTCTATGGCCATTCACCACAATAAAAACCGAGAAATATCAACACTTCCAAACGAAGTACCGCATGAGGATTTATCTCAAATAAAAGCATCCTCATCTACAAAAACCAAACCATGAATTGAGGCCCCGTCTTGAGTATATACGGCAACCACTTAATCCAAAATATGAATCCTTAAAATAACGAATTGATTGAGGAATTTTATCAAACACAAAAGACCAACTGCCAAAACCCGATCACAAGCTCTAACTTTGAAGATAATTCTCAAAGATACCAAAGTAACAAATCGCCCAAACAAGCAAGATAGCGAATGAATTAACAAAGCAGACACAAGAAAAAATGAGGACAGAAGAAATGTTTAATGCGGCATTAAGGTTGTAAGGCTATGACTGCTGAGTGCAGATGACGAAAACTGAAATCAGAAGAGATTTTAAGAAGAAAAAAGAAGGGGCGGATCAGAGGAAGACGAGACTTTTGTATTTCTACGCTGTGGGAATCTCCTGTAGGAGGTTTTGGGGTTTAGGTTATGATTTCGAATAGAATTTGTTAAGCAGGTTTGGGCGCTAGGAGTGAGACTCACGGGAAGCTATCGTGGACCCTCTCCTATGGTTGAGATTTTGAGAGCAAGCACGAGTTGCCTGTCTTAAACTTGGCCGTCAATATCCATTATTCACCATATTTTCAGTGGAGAAAATTGGATGCCCTTTTATTAGTTTTATCAACTTATTCTAACATTAAATTCATTCCCAATTGTAAAATTTTATAATCATTTCACTATTATTTCAAGTTAATAGAAATTCCACCTCATTAAATCAGTATAAACATATTGATTTTGGTATAAATAAATTGATTATTTCTACATTTTAATAAAATTTTGAATCATATACAATTTATAATATGCATTTTTTTTTCTCAAACATCATAGTGTATCATTCAACATTTATGTTAGCTATTCCTGGGAATTGTAAAGTCACATTTAACTTTAAATTGATTGACATTATTTTAAGTCCCGGTTGATTGAACCCTGTCTTAGTACAGACATCATTAGCTAGAATTTTGTGGAAATTAAAGCAAATGCTGTCAAGATTTTGAAATCTTGAATTTTGCTTTGAACTCCATGCTACCTAATTTGATCAAACTAGGTCTTGAAGGACTGTAGAAGTTAAGAGCGATAATCAGTATAAACTTCAATCAAAATCAAGTGTTTTTAAAGCTAGTCATGCTTGATCATCCATAACAACTTAATTTCTCTGATAAAATTCATCTTATATTCTGACCAGCTAACAAAAACCGATTAGCTCAAGGCAAAAAAAGGCTAGGAATGGCAGAGTCAGCTCAAATGCTTTACTTGGTTGCCTTGCCCAAGCCATCAACTAGCTATATCTTTCAGTCTTTTGAAGTTATGACAAGCAATCCCAACGCACCAATTAGAACGTACTGCAAACAAAAACAAGAGTAATAATTCAATTCATGGTATATTCCTAGGTTGAACCAGGAAAAGAAATAAAGATGGGCAAGAAATTGTTGGAAACAATCAATTTAGACCCGGAAGATTAACATTCAGTTTTATTAAATCAAACAGACCTTGATAATTGGCTTTTCAGTCATGATAATTGTCACCCAACCGACATAAGGCAAGAACCTGGAAATAGGAAACGTAAGCAGCATTAAGAGGCTACCGTGCTATTGACAAGCCCGACCATATATTCATCCAAGAATGGAAAGGAGAAAAAACAGTTTAAGGATAAAACTTTTACCCAACAGCTCTTCCCATGATATGATTCCGCTGCAGCCAAAGCTGACCTTGAGCATACAAAAGCCTATCATCCCCATAGTTATTGTCTCCTGAAATGCAGTTATATGAGAATATGGCGTAAATAAAATCAACACATTGTTAGCAATGTCAATGAAATTTATAACATGTTGAAACAGCAGAAATTTGGACAATCTAAACCACTTATATCCTTTAGTAAAGAAGTTAGCACCTTTTGTGAGCACATCAACTTCACCATCTTGCCTTTCATGTACCTGCACGACAATTGAATATCAAGAAATTTAATCTCGTCCAAAAAAATTAATAAGAATGTAGGTCCTGTGCAACCCCCCAAATACCACAATTTTACAGGATGAAAACTTTAAACAAAAAGCAAGCATACAATCTGTCTGATGATATTGCATCAGTTAAAGTTTGGAAAATGCATGAGACATCAGCAAACGCTAAGGGCCAAAAGAATATTTACCTTGATTACACGATGGACAATTGGAATTTCACGGCCCTGATCAATAAAGTAGACATTTTTAGAATGCAAATAGTAATGAAATAAAGCAGCAAAACAAACTACACAAGAAATCCAATCAACAACTGATATTCTAAAATACATGATCAACAAAATGTTACAAAACTAGTAATTTTACAAGTGACAATCTAATAACAAGAAAATCATACAAAAGGAGTTAATTGTATGCTAATTTGCCAGGTGCAGATAACTAGTGCAAACAGAGCTTTGGGTGATCACGCAATGAAGCGATAAGCAAATCAAATCAGATCAAATCACACAAATTAAACCTGACTCGAACTCTGCTTGATAATGTGTGGATTAAGTCAATTGATGTCAGCAAATTATAATGAAGAAAGAATTAATATAAGCAGCCTGCTACAACATTTTCAATCAACTGGTTACTTGATTGTTTCAGGTCCATGTGCATCGAGAGCTCTCCCCACGTATAATTCAATGCCAAAAAGAAAAAGAGTTGTCTTAGATCTAACTAATACTTTTGGTAAAAAGGTCTTATTCTAGAATGAATGATCTGATGCACAAGCAATTTTTGGACATTATGATTCATGTAATCTGATTATGCAGTTACTCCAGTCATATCTTCTTAAATCCCATTATCTTGTATGCCAGAAGGTACAAAAGCAACACTTTTATCTATTTGTAAAAAAAAAAAATTAACATAAATCTTTCTGCAATGATTATGCGCAGGAAATTGACAGAGCTTGAAAGGGTACAAAGAAAAGCAAAGCTCCAGCCCACTATGCACCAGAAAAACATCAGAATGAAGGCAAGCCAGGCTGTGAATTTCTGTACACTAAGAGCTGGAAAAACTTCCATTATGTTTGCTATTAGAACCATAGGCCAATTTTTTTTGGCGCCTCTCAGCAATTCAATATTGGCCACCCAAATAATTCCTTCATATCTGTACATGTGAATGCAAAACGTATAGAATAACAACAAATAATTATAAAGAAAAATGAAATTCAAACTTCATTTGTATTTCCAAGGCGTAGATACAAAGAACATGGAAATACAGGCATGACCAACTTAAAATATAAACAAGTTAGAAACATAATTGGGAATACAAAACATAAGATATACGAAATTAGGAAGAAGCATACATCAACATTAAAAACAACAATCTCGCCTGCACGAATAGGATCCTTACTCATGTGCAAAAACAGTATATCCCCCTGCAAGTGAAGTGATCATAATTAGTTTAGAAATGTAATAATTATTACAATTAAAGAAGTCTGAATGGACAGAACACTTTCAAAAGAATGGTATCACTACAAATAACTTCTCTTAGCAAATACCCAGTGTCAGTATTACTTCTGAAATCTGACAAACTATTTGAATGAGTTACTGATCTCAGTTAAATTACATATTAGATTCAATACATATGGTAAATAAAGAGTATTTACATTCGTCGAGAACATCTAATGGCATCTTTTAATTTCCTGTTGCATTGAAGATAATTAATGCTTCTGTTTACTAACTTTTATGTCCAGCCTGAAGTGTGGAAGGGAGGAAAAGTTAATACATAATGGTTGCAGCACAAGGAAATAGAAATCAAATAAAAACAAAAATCCTTGGTGGATGAGTAGAATCTGGTCCAGAAAGGACATTAAGTCGCAAAAAGATATGTCATTTACTAGGCAATCTCTTGCAGGAACTGGTAGTGTTCTATTAAAAACTTTTGAAGACCCTAAGATGGAAGATAACTGGGGATGTTGCAATGGCTAAGAAGAAAAAATCAAACTTCACTTCCACAAATATGAAGATGATAGAAGAAGCCATCTTTTTCTCCTTTTTTTTAGCACTGTTCATATTTCATAGATAACACCAAACTAACACAGATACTGGCTGGAGCTTAAGGCAGAAGGATAGGTAAAGAAAATATTGAGACAAAAAAAAAAAAGCTTATGAGAAAAAAATTAAACCATTTAATTCAACTCACCCTCTTGAAGCCAGGCTCCATACTTCCAGATAGAACTACGACCACAGGAGACTCACTACCTGTGATACACATCAATGCCTTCCATATTATTAGTGCTGACGTCACAATCATTCCTGAGATCAAAAGCAAGAGTTACAAAGAATTAGCACATGGAAAGACCACAACCAGATATGACATCATGTTATAACATGAAAAAGTGAATCCACCCACTAAGTAGTACTTAAAATTGAACAGACCGAATCCACCAAAATGTTATTGTAGGTGAGGCAACTCTAACCATATGCAAGTCCTTGATTTATGTCGAAATAATTCTCTAGCAAGCATAACCAAAGAAACATAGCAAACCATGGCATTAGTTATAACATGAAAAAACTGCACGATATTCTTTTGGTCAGTAAATCATGAATGAATGTGAAGAGGCACGACCCTCTACAAGCCCACATTACTACAGCAAAACAATTTTAACAAGGAAGTAAAAATTACAACATAATTTTCCACTATGGAAGAATTTGAATGCCATGACATCAGTTGTTTTCAACCCATGTCAAACACTTACATCAATAATATCAGTATTATGAATGCATGAGGATTAACCTGCATTTGCCAGAAAATTGCATATAAACAAATAACTGCTAACATTTGCATCAAAACTAGCACAAAGTTATCTCTTTAAAAATGTTTTATAATCTGTGGTTCAACTATAACTGTTGAAGCTAACAAGCATAGTCAATCTTCAGAGCTTAACAGTTTCTTCAAAATGAAACTACAAAAACTTTAACACATTCCAAAATCACGATTTTGATGGAATTTTCCAACGATCAGTTCACGGCTATGTCTCCAATGCATAAAAATTTCATTAGGTAAAAAAATTCGATTCTTCGCTCTATCAAACCCCGATTTTACCCTATCTACGATGTTAACCTCAAGCACCAATTCCTCTCACATTCAGTGCCAAATACAGCTCTATCATGAACATAAAAGAGAATCGTATAAACTATTCATACAAGCAAGGAAAATAGCCAAGGGAGTTAAACGCAAATTTAAACTCTTCTTAACCCAATAAAATGATTGAAAAAAAAAATATCACAATTGTTTTCACCATATTTTACCCATACACCCAGCACCCAAATTAAGCTATAGAAATCGAAAACTTTTCTCTCGGTATCAGTATTTCAATACCCAGATGAATACATGGGCATGCATTTGTGATAAATACAACAATTGAATTAAAAAATGAGTAGAGACTGACCTAGACTGACGGCCTGAGTGAGGAGTTGACGGATCTGGATTGATTTGATAGAATCGACGGTGTCTCCGATCCATCCCATTTTCTCTTCCTTCTCTTTTCCTCTTTCGTTGTTCCGCTTATGTGTTCTACGTATCAAAGGCTTCAACTTTACGGCCGTCTTGGGATGGTGCTAATCCGTGATCGGTTAAAGTATACGGTATTATTTTAACTATAGGACATTTGAAACGGCTATTCGACGCTATATGATTTATACAATATTTGAAATGACCGTACGATTATATGTAATTTTATAATATTTTTTATTTAAATTAACTATATGATATCGTACAACTATAAACATAACATAATTATTTTTTAATTTTAAAAAATATAAATTTTTTTTATAATTATTAATATTTTAAATAATAATTTTAATACTATAAAAATAATATTAATATTTCTAAAATAATAAATTTAATATTTATTTAATAAATATTAACTTAAAAATTTAATATTTATGGAACTTGACTGGAAGTTAATATATATTTTTTAATTAATCGAAAATTATTATATATAAATCAATAACTAACAGAAAAATTCACTGATTAAAAATTTGCAAACATGTAATTTTTTTAGCAACTAATAGAGGACCCATCAAAATGAGATAAAACAAACAAATGCACTTGTTAAATGATAATCTTATTTCGTTAAAAAATGCACTTGTTAATATCAATGAAGTGTAATAAAAGTAATGCATTAAAATAGAATAATAGTGATTTAATTATAGGCAGGTGAGAAGTTATAAAATTAATTATAGTAAAAAATAAAAGTAATAAAATTAGAACAGTAAAAATAAATAATGAGAATCATAATTTGGTAATTTTTAAAATTAGATAAAATTATGATTTAAGAATTACAGATTAAAATTATGGAGTACAATACCACAAAAAAATTATACTTCCAAACATTATACTTTAGAATAATATATTAATGAACAATGCTGTACCACAAACCAAACCAGCCCTAAATCCCCATTCTTCTTTGTTTCGTTCTCGTTATTGTTCACAGTTTAGAATTGATTTTCTTACTTAACGATGTAAGAAACTTTAATTCTATGAATTTTTTTTTTAATGACAAAATTGTTTACGAGTTACGACCAATAAAATTGTAGTATTTTTAGATATGATTTCAATTTAAGATTGATGGTATGGCATGAGGGCAACTAAAAAAATTTTATTTTGCTCTAAACTTTGAATTTTTTTTTTTTAAATCCTTTGCTCTAAAATTTGATTGGCTGTAATTCTTTATACTAAATTTAATTTCAAAATTCCAAAATAAATAACGATAGGCAAAAATTCAATCAAAATGTGTAAAATGGTCACTAACTTAGGGGGCGAGGACGGAATAAAAAACTAAGGGCCTGTTCACTTATAAAAAATCTGCTCCAATTTTTTAAAAAATAGAAATCATTTTTATTTTGGTCAGTTTTCTAAAATAGAAAATAGAAAATAATTTTTTTAATTTTTTAAAATAAAAAAAATTAAAAACTAATAAAAGATGTCCAAATTTTCTGAATAATCTTAATACACACACACACACATATATATATATACACACACACACATACATATACATATATATGTGTGTGCATATACATATACATATACATATATATATATACATATGGGAGTGTGTGTGTATATGTATACACACACACATATGTATACACATGTATATATGTACATACATACAAATATATAAAAAATAAATACTTTAATTTTTTATTTATGATAAATGAACACGTTTTTTAAATTTTATATTGAAAATAAATACTTCAATTTTCTAATAAAATAGAAAACGAAAAACTATTTTATGTAAGTAAATACATCCTAATTTGTTACTAGGAATCATAATTCGGTGCAAGTGCATATCTAAATTGTTAGATTTTATATATATGAATTTGAATGAACAATCTTGATACACGGCACACGTATGCGTGCAGTATATTTCATTATTTATATGAATTGATATTGATAAAAAATTTGAAATTTAAATATAAAAAATAAAATTCCAATCCAGTTGGATTCAAAATAAATATAAATGGCCGAACCAAATAGTTAAAATATTTTCAAATCAAACTTTTTGGACTTCCAAAAAAATCCAAAAGCTATTTTATAAATTTTTTATACACATCAAATTAATAAATGATAAACTATATTTTATTTTAAACCTTAAATTAATTAAAAATAATTTTAATTTTATACCCCACACATAAAAAATGATATTCTTAATTTCATCTAAAATAAATACAAATTAGTTTTTCTTAAATATTTACTCCAAATAATCACAAATAATATGATCATTAAACAACTAGGACTATTTGGAAATTTTTTTTTAAATAATGTGTTCTTAAAAAAATTAGAGCAATAGGATTTGTCAGATTTTATTTAGATGAAGTGGAATTTTTTTCGAAAATGCAACGTTTTGCTGCATTATAGGGTTGGGATTCTTGTTTGTGGTGTGGGCCTCAAACGCAAATTTTCCTCCACATGACGTGCTCCCATTGAAGACGTAGAGGCTGGCTACGTCATTCATGTGGTAGGTAGGCCTTCCCTTCTCTCCTCTATGTGGCACGCGCTCGTTAAAGATGCAGCAGCAGGCTACGTTATCAGAATCTGACATGGCACGTGATCCCGCATTGATCTACCGAATCATGTTGACCAGAGAGAAAATTTTGATATATTATCCATTTTTATACACTTCCTTTCACTCTTACATGCTTCTTACATTTCACTCTTTCCTTCATTCTTAGCTTCTTTTTTTTTTTTTTTCACCATAAATATCAAACTTTGATAGTTTAAGCTACAAGATTTGATCTCTAAAATTAGAGGTGAGTATAATTTATAATATTTTTTAAATTAAATTAATAAATATTTAACTGTAATATTATTATATAATTTACAAATTTTGTTGTTCATTATTTTGGAAACGTAAAAAAAAAAAAGGCAAGTTAACACTTTAGTATATTTCAAAAAATTTTATATTCATGTATCAATATGCAATAATTTATAAATTTAGCTGTTAGTATAATAGTATAAATTTAGTTGTTACAATAAGTAAAAATAATGATTTTATATATTAAGAAAAATTTGATGTTAGGGTTAGATAAAAATTTTCAATATTTTGACATATAGAAATAAGGATATATTTTATAAGAAAAATATAATTTATATTATAATTAATTATGTATTTATAATTTTATTGAAGTTGAATAAAATAAATGTGTTATTATTTATGAAATATGTATTCAATATTAAAGTAAATTTATATTGTTAATCGAGAATTATGTTTAGTTATGGATAAAATTTATGTTAGGTTAATTTGTTATTTATTTATTTAATTCATTAATGTTAATATTCAAGCATGTATTTAGCTTATATTATTTTATTATATGTGAAAACATGAATACAATTTAGATTGTTGTATTTACGTGGACTAATTAAACAGATATAATATGTTAGACTATTTTATATTTTGGGTCATCTTTGAAAATATTTGAATATCTTATAATAAATAATTTTATTTAATGTGCACATATAACATATGCTGGTGTATTTGCACATAGATTATAAAAAATGGAACCTTTTAGAAGATAACAATTTATTAATTCGAAATCTTACAATGATGAGCTTTTGACTTTGAATGGCAAACATCGAGATGATACGGTTTGGAACGGATAGGTAATTATATTATCATTTAATCATTAAATATTAAATAATTTTAATATATATGTTTATTTGATAATTTTATTTATTTCAAATTGAACACAATGTTCCGTTTGCACGTAGAGTGTAACACCCTTATATCGTTGTACAGTGTATGCGGTAATCGGATTTCAAAACATACGTGAAACAGTAAAATTTTTTTTCCAACATTTGTAAACTTACTTAAGCATAATAATCAACTGTGCAACTGCGATTTAATACATATAAACATACATCATTAGTAATGTCTTATATTTGTACAAATACTATACTTTTGTACATATACATATACATGCCAAAACTAATCATTGCCTTGGTCCTATCCTGAACTTGACTATTTCCGCAACATCGGCCATTGGAAAATCTTATCGCCTTTATATATGCGCGCAGTTAACAAACTACGCCCTGAGCATCGAAACGCTCAGTGGTGGATACATATCACAAACTTTCCATAATAAATCACATAAACACACATACACACTTGCATGAATTTATTCATACATAGATTCATTCGCATGCACATACATACATACATACATACATACACATATACATACATACATACTATATACATATGTTTACATACCTATACATACATACATCCACATACGTATACATACATACATTCACATACGTATACATACCTACACGCATATTTGTTCACATACGTGTATATATATACACATACCATACATGCATATATATACGTACATCTACCATATACACATTCACATACATACATACATACATACACACACATACTATACATGCATACATATACATACACATACAATACATGCATACATATACATATGTATACTTATCATACATATATACATACATACATATACATGTCATACATGCATATATATACATACATATACTTATCATACATGCATACATATACATACATATACATGTCATACACGCATACATATACATACATATAGTGTACATCCACATACTTTATATGTATATTTATACCTATACATGCTTTACATACACATGCATACGTGATCATATATATACTTTTACATATACATGCATACATTATCGCATACATACATTCATAAACATATACATACATATCCACATACATATTTCTATATAGCCATACATACATGCATGTATACATACATTTCATTTCCATACATTACTTATACATATACATACATTTGCATATACATACATGCATACCTATTTATATTAACATACATACATATATTTATATATATATTCTTGTTTACATTCATTTATACTTATGTACATACTTGTCCACATACGTACACTCACATACATACATACATGGTTGTTTTTAATACATGTATTTCTTAATTCTTTGAATTGCCCCCAGTAATAGTCTAATAGAAATCTTGGACTGGATATACGGGACAGGGATCCGAAAGCCCCATATGTGAGGTGATCCCAAAGGATCACAAGCATAAACATGAACATGGTACTTATAACTGTGAGCATATAACATATCATACATGTACTATGGGAGACCATCGCAAATCTGGCATAGTAAAGTAAGTCGTCATGACTTACACCGCGGTATGGGTGTCCTTATGGCTAGCTAACTATATTCCCAACTAGATTTACTATCAGACTACTAAGGGCAATATTTCATGTTCTGTGCTTATTTTTGTTCTTTACATTTAATTTATTATAATGATCATGTGTACTCTATACATACATACATACATACATATTCATGTACATACATTCATAATTATATGCATACATATGCATCTATGCACACACACACACACACACACTCACACACACACACACACACACACACACACACACATATATACATGTACACATACCTATATACATATATTTAAATACAATTATTCATTCTTGGAAACACTAACAATTCTCTTTGATTTTCTTTTTCCTTAAATTCAGCCACTACATGAATTCTTCTTCCATATATTTTTTTTTCTAATTAAATTATTTAATCATCAATTAAAGCCTTTCAATATATATATATATATAAAGTTCAATTTTATTATTCATGCATAATTTCCATTAAACTCTCATATCCATAAACTATAATTACTTATTCATCTCTTAAAAATCAACTTGGCTTTATTTTTTTTACTATTCATGATATGCATATAGTTAAATTACCCTAATTAATTAAAGTGGGCCTTGAAATCTTTAAGGCCAATTTTGGCCACATCATAGTTGCCTTCTCTTTTCTTTTTTTTTTCTATCAAATACCGAGCTAATCGAAAATAATACTTTTTGATAGTGAATAGTGGCATCGGTTAAAAGGATGCATAGGTTAATTGAGAGCTTTCTAGGACTTTAAAAATAATAAATGATCTTTAAAAATTATCATAATTTTTAAATCTATATTAAATGTGATATAGAATTATATGGAAATAAAAACTTAATATTATGGTAACTTTGAAAATTAGAATATCAGACTAGTAAAAATGAATCAGATCGAAAAACAGTCTCTGAATGACTCAAAAATATTTATGAAGTCTAATGAATATATTTTAAGAATTTTGAAAGTATTTTTTAGGATATTTGATCTCAAGAAGTGAGAGAAAAATAATAATTTTGGTTTAAATAGTAACCGATCAATCATAAATTTGATCGAGCTTTAAAAATAGCAAATAATTTTTAAAAATTGCATGAATTTCTAGTTGAGCCTTTTATGATGTGTAGAATCATTTGGTAGAAAAAAATTAATTTACTGAAAAATTAAACCTTAAGAGTGTATGTGATCGAAATAAGAATGATCATTTTTAAGGTAAGTATTTGGGTAAATGAATATATCTCTGAATGATCAAACGACTGTATAAGGAATAAAAGAACGAAAATAAATTTCCAAGCGAAACCAGAATGTGAGTAAGCGTATCTGTAAGAAGTGAAAGGGATTGGTATTAAAATGTAAAATGATAAGAAAATAGTATATTAAGAACCAAAATTTGTAAACTACATAATGAACAGTAAATGAAATGTATAAATAAAATTAGTTAATTATATTAAAGTGATTAATTAAGTAAATGACTGAAAAATAAGTATAAAAATGAAAATAACAATTGTATCCTACTGAATGATCGAAACAGTTTTACATGATGGAATGCATGTGTGCATGATTGTGTAATGCACATCAAAATGATAGAATAAATAGTTAATATTAAAGAATGCTCATGGATGCATGCATGTGTATAGGAATGTGCGTATGCATGCATGTATGTATATGTGTGAATGCTATTTTTTATGAAAAGTTTGGGATATGTATCTATCACTGGGCATTTTGATGCTCGGCTCGTAATTTGATGACTGCGCGCAAGTCAAAAAGATAGAAAGTTGGTAGCTGATGCTACAATATTGATCAAGTTCAAAGTGGAGTTCAAGAATGATTGTTGGCATGACATGTATATATGTGTATATGGGGGTATCGAATGTGAAGTATACTTTTGTAATAGTTTATTATTAATATTATTTTCTAGTTGGATCTGTTGTGTGTTACAAATGTATTTGAAAAAAAAATTTAGCAAACTGTTTAGGATAGTCCTTTTCGTTATCACCATTCTATTGTAACATGCAATCTGTGAGATTCCACATCGGTTGGAGAGGTGAACGAAGTGGGCCTTATAAGCCTATGGATACCTCTCCCTAGTGGACACATTTTAAAACCGTGAGGGGAAGTGGTTGCTCGGCACGATCTTGAAAGCAGACGTGTGAGACATGATCCCCAAAGCGGACAATATTCACTAACGGCGGATTCGGGGGCGTTACATTTGGTATCAGAGCCGGTCCCGGATCGGTGTGTCAGCGGGGACGCTGGGCCCTAAGGGGGTGGATTGTGAGATTCCACATTGGTTGGAGAGGTGAACGAAGTGGGTCTTATAAGCCTATGGATACCTCTCCCTAGTGGACGCGTTTTAAAACCGTGAGGGGAAGTGGTTGCTCGGCACGATCTCGAAAGCAGACGTGTGAGACATGATCCCCAAAGCGGACAATATTCACTAGCGACGGATCCGGGGACGTTACACAATCACTGTACGTTCGGTACAGTGGTATAAGAGTGTTACATATTCTATCATCATAAATAAACTCTATACACCTAAATCCATCAATATATGTTTTTAAGTTAAATTAAAAATGTTAATTTTACTTACCTCTAATTTGACACATAAACTTCAATCCTTAATTTTTACCACTTCTTTCACCATAAATAGAAGTTAAAGGTTGCCACCAACTAATATAAGAGCTTAAATTTACTTAGGAGGCTTGAGCTTAGGGAGAAAATCGAGTAGAAGATGAAGAAACCATTAGAGAGAAAAAGAAAGAAATTTGGCCAAAAAGAAGAAATAGGAAAGAAGAGAAGACTATGGTGAATTCTGAAAAAAATTAGATTTTTTTTTTGTTTCTTATAAGCCTCTTAATGGGTTAGGTTTGGTCCAACCAAATTGGCCCAATATAATTTAAGCCCAATTATCCTTTTAAACCTATTATAATTTTTCGAAATTATTTCTTTCATCTTCCAAGCTCATTTTCTTCCAAAAGTGATTTCATAATTCATAAAATATATATCTTAGCCTACATACAAATTTTTAGCCAAATCGAAATTTGTTTTCAACCCGGTTCACTTAAATTAATCCGATTAGCGAATTTTTGGTATTATCATAAAATATATTTTTTACTATCAAATAATTATAAATGCTAATTAGAGCTCAACTGAAACTTTCTGTATTTTTTAAAAATCATTGCTATGTTAAAGTTTCGGTCAAATCCACGATCAATCAGCTACTATTTAAACCAAATTTTTTTTTCTCTTACTTTTTGAGTTCAAACCTTCCTAAAAATACTTTTATATTTCTTAAAATATATTCATTAGGCTTCACGAATATTTTTGAGTCAATCTGAGACTGTTTTTCATTCTGATTTGCTTTTACTAGTCCGATAATCTAATTTTTTAAAATTATTAAAAAATTAATTTTTTATTACCATATAATTTTAATCATTAATAAGAGCACACTCATATTTTCATATTATTTTTCTGAGATTCGTAGCATATTTTATGGTCCAGTCAAATTAGTTATGTTTTAAATTTGGGAGTGACTCCCTAACGTCTTTTTGAAATCCAAATGATCTTCATTTGATTCCAAATTTGAACCATGGGTTTTTGATGACATGCTTTTTTCAACGATCAAAAAAATATTATTCAACTTCGGGAGGTACTATTCATTTCGATGTCACTATTTATCATCAAAAAATACTATTCCCGATTAATCCGGTATTTGGATCATTACACTTGCATTCTCGCTTCTCTAGGCTTAGTACATATATTTTTGACTCAACGTTGACCTATGGTTGTGAGATCCCACATCGGTTGGAGAGGAGAACGAAGTGGGCTTTATAAGTCTATGGATACCTCTCCCTTGCCGAGGCCTTCTCCGCTGCGTGAAACAAAACCTTGAGGTGTCGGCACAGTCTCCAAAGCAGACGTGTGACACCAAAGAGGACAATATTGACTAGTGGGTGTCGGTACGATCTCCAAAAAAGACGTATGGCAACCCTAGTTGAGGCCTTTTTCGTTGAGAAAAACAAAACCTTGAGGGGTTAGTGGTAGCCCGGCACGCTCTCAAAAGCAGACGTGTGGGACATGGAACCCCAAAGAGGACAATATCGACAAGCGGCGGATCCGGGGGCGTTACATTTGGTATCAGAGCCGGTGCCGGATCGGTGTGCCAGCGGGGACGCTGGGCCCTAAGAGGGGTGGATTGTGAGATCCCACATCGGTTGGAGAGGAGAACAAAGTGGGCTTTATAAGTCTATGGATACCTCTCCCTTGTCGAGGCCTTCTCCGCTGCGTGAAACAAAACCTTGAGGTGTCGGCATTGTCTCCAAAGCAGACGTGTGACACCAAAGAGGACAATATTGACTAGTGGGTGTCGGTACGATCTCCAAAGAAGACGTATGGCAACCCTAGTTGAGGCCTTTTTCGTTGAGAAAAATAAAACCTTGAGGGGTTAGTGGTAGCCCGGCACGCTCTCAAAAGCAGACGTGTGGGACATGGAACCCCAAAGAGGACAATATCGATAAGCGGCGGATCCAGGGGCGTTACAATGGTGCTCTACTAGTAACCACCTTAAATAATTTATAGTGACTATCATAACAGACAACGATATTTTTTCTGGCTTTGTTACCCCATTTGTTCATAATTTGAATGCATTTAGGAGTGAAGCATAAATCTTGGCTGATTTTGGTCATGTATAAATTCCTCATATTCTTAAAAAATTTTACCAAATGAATAAAAATATGCTCAACGATGGCAGTTATCGGCATCATGCAAACACCTTTAAAAGCGTTGTTGACACTCTCAGCAATGTTTTTTGTCGTATGGCCATATCTATGACCACCATCCTCAGATAATGTTCATTTGTCTAATGATATATGCATTGCCTAGTTGTAGGAATCTTGGCCGAGTTGTTTACTTCATCCATCTTCTGCTGGAACTTACATGGTTGAAATTGCGCACTGACAATGTTATGGGTTAAAATTGCCCAATCATATAACAAATTAAAGTAAAAAATATTTAAAAACTTACCAGCCTTGTAAAGCAAGTCCTTTATTATTGAATTTATGTGGTGCATGTTGTAATTGCTTACAAAATATCGTAAACAAAATCTGTGAAAGCTCAGAGGTTCTTTCCATCCACTCCTAGCATCTCGAAATAAAGCCATTATACCATTGTGTCTGTCTAATATGACGATAATGCCGATGTGCTGAGTTACATACTTCATAATCATCATTATAAACCAAGCCCAGCTTGATTTATTCAGACTCCACTATCCCGAATGTAACTGAAAATAACATGTCATTACCATTTATAGAACTGGCTATCAAAAGAGTCTACCAAAATTTTTTCATCAAGAATGTGTCTTCGATTAATGTAATTGACTTACAATGAGCCAATCCATTAATGACAGGTTTAAAACTCCAAAATACTTTTTGAAATTGCTTCACCCTAGGGTTTTTTTTAGTATCCTGTAATACAAACTCATACACAGTTCCGAGATTGTACTCTTGTAAAGCAAATAAGAATGCCGGTAACCTCTCAAAGGCTTCAACATAACCATAAAAATTTGACTCCAACGCTTTCATCTTTCCATACCAAGCCTTACTATATGATACATCAAAATTAAATCGCTGCTTAATAACAACAATAATAACATCAACGTGCAGTGTCGATTTTTTTACTTACGATGCCCACTATGCAATTTCGAATCATTTTTTATTCTAATTGTCTGTGATCCAATGAAAAATTTCCACCTGGGCATGAATGTGGCCCTTTGAACCTGGTGATAATCCACAGTGGACTTACGCCTTTCTTTGTTGCCCTTAATCTCCGTATGCACCCATTATCAACCTGTGCGCACTTTACAATACAGTATTTTGGCTTCGATTCAACTACTCTGAAGTTAGCATTACTCATTATTGAGTTCTTTTTCACAGTAGATTTGACTTTATCCTTACTACTGAAAACTAGGCCAATCGATAAATCAGACATACCATCCCAAGTTTGAAAGTTAACACCTTCTGATATATCAACTTGGGATGTTTTGAAGTCAATATTTGTATAATGCTCTGACGAAAACATAAAATTACTTTGTCCAGTCTCACCACTTGGATGCAGTGATGCTAATAAACTGGCGTATTATGTATGTCTGGATTCATTACCATCACCAGTTTCTTCTGAGCTATCACTTCCTGCATTCATGTTTGCATTTTCGTCTTCTAGATCATCGTTAGATGATATGTAATCATTGTTAACTATAACATCAACGAAATCATCCTCGTCATCCAAATTAATGGTGTCTTCATTTTCATAAACTGCATCAGTGCTGCCAGATATGCAATCTTCAAGCAAATCACCATCTCGCCTACAGATATATTGCCAAGGCTGACTAGGAGCAACATCTATTATCTATGACACAAAACAACATTGATTCACATCTTCAATACACAAAATAGAACTTCTGTGCTTGACATCTGTGGTAAGGGATACAACACTCCTCAGTCTGACTTATGGGATATGAGATACAGAATGTCGTTGACTGGTGTATTTAATACTTTGACTTAGCTTAGCAGGTGTACCCGTCATAAAATTTATATATGTCTGCTAAATGACTTTTTGATCTAGTTCTAAAGATTGATTTACTTAGAAAATTATCAATCCTTCAATTCAACGACCGTCGAGGTTGACTCGTACAAGCATCGGGGATCTGGCTTACTTGTGTGTATATATGAACATACCCTGAATCGACATATGCCTCCCTTCTAATCAAATCACCATCCCATTGACTGACAGATTATCTTGGCTAACTAGGAACAATATCTCTCCCAAACTGTGAAAATATTTCAATGTCTTATTGACTTACGGACTGCTTGGGCTGACTCAGATCAATATCATTTACATACAATTGTTGAGTTGTCCCGGTGTTTTCCATTTGAAAGCCTTCAATTGTAAACTAATAATCATGAAGATTCGTAGGTAATCATCCAGATACATCGTCTGTTCCTAAAATGATTAATTCTACCAATGTATAATGTTCATATCTCCTTAAATTATCATATATTGCATCTACATCATCATCATATGCTAAATCCATCGCCATTCAAGATAACGATCCTCCGTTGTACGACGAACTCTTGTATATAATTCTAAAAATCATGTCATTGATGCCTAAATCCATTTTAACATGGATGTTATGATGCAATTCAGTAAGAGTTGGTTTATTTTTAAGTCTTAATCTCCTTATGATGACATTCGGCGCAAATATGTCATATTCAAAAGTTGCCGCTCCATAACTTATTTTTCCTCCACTGTGCAAATAAAATTCAATATATGATGACATTTTTCAACTACCTATAAGTCAAAAAAATATTAAAAAATTTTCCTAAATTATTATATTCGGAATTATATATTTCATATATAACATTAAAATTAAAAAAATTAATTTAAAAATTTGACATAAATAATAAACAAATATATTCACTAACAAACTTTATTGCAAAATTTATTACTAAATATATTATTGATATATTATAGCAATAATAAATATTTCTTCAAATTTATCAAACGTTATTTTAATATATACAACGAGAAAAAATAAAGTAAAATTATTAAAATACATGTATTCGAAAACTAGTATAGTTACGATCTTCTTACTTTCAATCTCACAACTAACTTTTGTTTTTAAATTAATAAATTAAAAAATATATTAATTACCTTATAGTAACACTATCATTAATACATTAAATTATAAAATATTCAACTAAAAAAATCTGTTCAAGCTGTAAATATTAAAATATAACAATATTGTTATTGAAGAATTGCTTCGGCTACTATTGAACAATTGTTTTTGAATACAAAAAAATTTACCATCTGAAGTTTATATAAAGCTCTTCAAAATGGGGGTGATCATGAATTGTTTGAAATTTTGAAGCACAAAATACTGTAGTGCGTGGGAGAACGCTATAGCGCATGGGGAACAAATCTTCAACAAGCACGCGCCACGTGTAGGAGAGAAGAAGGGCAGGGTCTACCGCATGAATAACGCAGCCAGCAGTTGCATCTTCAACGACAAAGCGCCACGTGGAGGAGAGGGCAGTGTTAGGTTTGCCATGTGGATAACGTAGCCTGACGCTGCATCTTCAATCAAATGGGGTCCACATGCGTCAAACGCAATCTGATGCTATAACGCAGCAAAATACTGCATTTTGATTAAAATACACCAATCTATTTAACTAAAATTCGATACATTTCATTATTTTAATATTTTTTTAAAACATATTATTTAAAAAAAATTCCTGAACTATTTCTTAGTAAAATTTTCATTTAAACAGTCATATATTTATGAACAATTGTATTTTTAAGTTAATTGGAATAATAAAAAAATCAAATAATTATAAAACATAAAAAAAAGATCCACTGTATAAGTAATGTCAAGTGAAATAATATTTAACATTATTTCGCAATATCATTTATTTTTTTGGTCGGTTGAATTTTTTTTTCCTCTTCTGTTTCGATCTGGACTTAAATCGGAGAATTTGCACAGACAAGTTAGAATTGGAACCCCCCCCCCCCCTCTTTTGTTTCAATTTGAACTAAAGTTCAATCCAGTCTATCAATATATACCATCTTGTACACCAATATGTATTTAAAAATTTTACATTATTCAATTCAGTATACATATATAATATATATACCCATATATATCTATTTGTATATCAAAATATATTATAAAAATTCCAATAATACATTTTGGTATACCAATTTCAAACAATTCTAACATTATTTTAGTATGCAATTAAATAATGTTTGGTCAGAGACCTATTGACTACCAATAGAAGGCAATGAAAGATTAAAGTCTAGTTACCCAAAATGATTTTGTCCAATTTTCTTAGAATGACGGAGATGAAATCTCCTATTAGTTTAATAACTAAGATGTTAAATTCCGTTAGTTTAATAATATATTCCTAGTTCTGATTAGTTTAGGGTAATCTTATTGAGATTATATACCCGTAACATTCATATGTTTTTTTTTCTCAATTAAACGAGCCAATTAAGTTCTTGTACTTGAGTTTTTATGAACAGTGACGACTAATGGAAAATTGGTGATGAAATTCTGCTGCTCTTCAGCCAAATTGGTATCTCTTGCCAGTCCAAATTCCCACCCTCAGCACAAGCTCAACGAGCATTTCATTACCGCTTCTCTCCTTCTCCGTTGGTGAAATTAGGGTCGCAGCACTTGGCTCAAATACTGAAGCAACTGTATTTGTAGAAGCAAAGTGGAGGCAGGTGGAGGGTATTTCTTTGGAGCAACTATACCAAGAATAAGCAGACTCACTTTAACTATCAATTTAAGTTTACGGACTCGTGTTGTGACAACTTGGCCATGGTTTGCACATCGTATGAAATTAATTGGTGTTCTCGTTATCAAAATATTGTTTCTTCTACATGATCAAAGTCCATGCTAACAGTTCTTTTAGTTTCTTATACGCAAATATGTAATCATATATATAAATACATGTAGTGTGCTAAATTTCAGAAAATAATTTATTATCTCATAATTAAATAGAGAAATTACTTTCTATTTTCAATAAGTTAATGCGTTTTTCAGTTTTAAAAAAATAGAACAGAATTTTTATTTTCAATAAGTTAAAGAATTTTTTAATGAAAAATAAATACTCCATTTTTAGAAAAATAAAATAAATTATTTTCTATAATTAAATACACAGAAATTCCTCCTCCAGTTTTTCTAAGGCATTTTTGTATAAAACTTTTTTTTTTTTTGTATGCGTGCTAAATTTTGGAATTAAGGCGTGTTATTTTTTTTTAGTGGTTTCTCAAATCCCACGTCACCATCCACGCAGGCAACAGAAAACTGACGTATCATTTTGACCAATTTATCCCCAACTAAATACAATATGACATGGAATACCTGTCTACTGTAACTGATCAACCAACAAGGGCTTTTTCGTAATTTTAATCTCTATCTCGTTCCCTTCCCGTTGTCTATTTCCCCGGTCGGGCTATACGCCACCAAAATTAGCTAATCCCTCTCTGTTTCCATGGCGCTAGTTACTCCAGGCGGGTGCGTACGACTAAGGGCGACACCCACTGCGCAAGTTAGACGCAGATTGGCTGCATATGCTACTCTATCCCCTCCTAGACGTGAAACAGTGGATTGGGTCGAGGCAACGAATAGCTTCTTCGAAACAGACTCTAGGCCCATCATGTTGTTCGATGGTAAAACACTGTAAAGAACCCATTTTTTCTTGTCATCTGTACTTCATTGGGGTTTATTGAAATTGGGTTTTTAACATATAGGTGTTTGCAACCTCTGCAATGGAGGTGTAAGATTTGTGCGCGATAACGATCGAAATAGGTCGGTGTTGTAAATTGTAATTCTGTTCTTCTTCCAATATTAATTCTTTTTTCACACTTTCTGATATATTTTAGTTTGACTAGGTTTTTTTGTTGTTATTATTATATATGAAATATCCCTTTAAAATGAATCAATCAGGTTAATTATTGGAGAAACTGACAAGAAATTGCTACTTTATGCTTTTTTCTCTTGGTGTTATGAATGCTTCTTCTTTTGGATTTTAATTTTTAAAAAGATATTCTTTCGTGTTATGTTTTTCATGGACAGGAGAATTAGATACGAAGCTCTCCAAAGTGAGGCGGGTAAAAAGCTGCTCCAGAGGTCGGGAAGAGCTCCTGATGATATATCAAGCGTTGTGCTTGTTGAAAAGGAAAGGTATATGTCATGTTCATGTACATGTTGCTTCTAACTGGTTATTTTCGGATCAACTTTCAAAATAAGTGCTAAAAGATTGGAGTCATTGCTGACTAGTATTTTAGAAAATGTGAAATTAAACCAAGGGCACTTTTGTTAAAATGAGTGGTACTGTTATTTTTACTGTGAAAATAGTATCCCGCTTGTGTTGGATACAAACGTTGCAAGGGCTTTTGCTTGCATAGGGATTGAATTTTGTGATCCATTCGGCTGGGTAGGTGATGGATATAGGAGTAATCTGAGTAATGTCCCTGGAATCAGAAATTCAAACTCATTGTAACATATGAATTCTCATAATTGTGGCTCTACTGCAAGAGCATGTTTTCATAGGAAAAGAGCATGCTATTGAATCAAATTGCGCAATGGACCATATGATCGCTTACAAAATATATACTAAGGGAATATTGAGCACCTATATTTGTGAAATTTATAAATAATAAATATAAATTCACACGGTTTTTGAAAAATTGGAGCACATGATACTCAATGGCATTAATGTGACATTTAAACTATTGTAATAAAGGTATATGTTCCATGTGTATAATGAAACTGGCAGATATTAAAAACAAAATGGGTTGATATTTTTATTATATATATATATATATATATATATATATATATATATATATATATATATATATATATATATATATTATGTTTTGAGTATCGCATGCTTCAATTAGGTGCCTAATAAGTCACTATTAAAACTAGGTGTTCAAATAAATTATCGAGTCGGGTGTATGTGCATTAAACCAAAAAGTTATAATTTATATGATCGGATAAGAAAGTACTGTACTAGGAAAACTAAGGTATTACATTAAATCTCAGATCATATATCAAGTCAGGTGCTGTATTGAAGATAATGGAGTATATTGACTTGCCATTTCCCCAGCTAGCATTTTTCCTACAGTTTGTACCTTTGTAAGTCATCACTTTATGGGTCTTTGGCTTGATTTTCTTGGGCAACTGGCTGAAGTACTAATCAATCATCTGTTAATATGACATTATGATTTTTATATGGTTACAGGTTCATAAGGGATTTTGCTTATGATAACGTTGCAAACAATCGTTACACAATTTTCGGTCGTTCAGAATCATGCGAGGTTTATTATGATTGAAACTGTCATTTGCACTTGTGTGTGTGTGTGTGTCTATATATATATATATATATATATATACACACACACACACGCACGCACACACACATATATCGTGTAATCCACAAAAGAAAAGATCTCAAGTTTGTTAGCTATTGTCCCGTTTAAGAGGGCTCAAATTCAGACAATATGTATCATTCTAGATGTATCAACGTGATCATAGTGCATGTTTTATTATTCCAGATGATGTTGCTACAAGATAGATACTGTGCAACACTGAAAATTCTCTTCGCTTATCTCTTCCCTTTTCATCTTGGGCATCAAATATTGAAACCTTGAGAAGGATATGCATCATTCATA
This sequence comes from Excoecaria agallocha, assembly GCA_037975025.1. Classification (NCBI taxonomy): domain Eukaryota; kingdom Viridiplantae; phylum Streptophyta; class Magnoliopsida; order Malpighiales; family Euphorbiaceae; genus Excoecaria; species Excoecaria agallocha. Next base: position 50,647,781 of record CM075814.1, on the reverse strand, counting down.
ATTTAAGTTGTAATGTTTTCCACTAATAGTTCAGATATAAGCTGCAGTTTAGTTGTAATGTTTTCTACTAATACTCATTCCTTACAACTGTCTTTACATTATCTTTAGTTGAAGCAGACAAATTTGATAAAGATATATTATTACCTAACTCAGAACGTGGTGCTTGAATGTGCGGTGAACGTATTAAGCCTATGCACCTTACAGTTGCAGCATTTTCTTCTGATCTTGCCTGGTGCCAACTGACCTCGCGCAAAAGCAGTCACCGTCCTCTTCTCAAATTATAATATATCTGCCGTTTCTTGGTCATTTTGTAGCACCTACAGGACCATTGACCCACGGTAGCTCAGGGAGAGGGAAGATAACCACTTGAGCAAACTTCAATATCTCCAAGTAAAGAGAGAGAGAATGATTCTTGGTTGATTATGATCTGTTACAAACATCTACCACTTGAAAGTGAAAAAGACTTTTCTGAGAATTACTTATGGAACTTAATTAGGCAGTACCCTTTAATCACATTGTTCTGGCATAACAGAGCGATCATTTGTTTAATATAGTTAGGCATTAATGGTCTACCAAAGCCAGCTCGGTGTACTTTAAAAAAAAAAAATTGAGGACTTCAATTGTGAAGAATGAATGAAGCAGCAATATATATTAGTTTTAAGTGCACAAATGTTTACTATCCTATATCTAATATGGGCCCTGTTCCAAAATCTGATGTTAGAAGCAGTGTGCATAAATATAAGCACAAATTTTCTGTTCTTGAACCTCAGAAGAAGTAGCTATTCAATTAATGATTTCAGGAGAAATTGTGAATTTCTGGCCACTATATAGCATTAGCAAACCCCATGTATACCTGCAAAATTCAGAAATCATCCATGAATTGACAGTTTCAATATGATTATATTCATGACAGAATTGTACTAAAAGAAATCATTGTTATTTACCCGAGAATGAGGACAATCGATGCTAAAATCAACAATAGATATTGATAGCACTTATGCTTAGGTTTCCTCTTGGCTTCATATCCTGCAGGTACATTCTTGCGGCTTACATATCCATATTGAGGGCGTATTAGAAGAATGAATCCGAGAAGAAATCCTGACAGAAATCCTCCGATATGAGCTGAATTATCGACTCGAGGAATGAGACCCATTGCTAGATTCAGGGCTATGATCAACACGAGAGAGGTAATTGCCGCACACTGAATTAACAAGGTTAGAAATTTTTCTTTTCCCTAATAATTCAAAGTTTATTGGCCTTTGATATTTGTAGCAGCTGTTACCTTATTTGTATATATCGTCCAGTTCATTAAAAGCTCTGATAGCATGCATCCTAGAAGTCCGAGAAGCGCACCGGATGCACCAACGGATATATTAGGCTTCGGATTAAGAGAAGACATCAAGCTTCCACCGAACCCGGCCAACACATACAATAGACCTATCCTCACTGCAACATAAAGTGATTTTGCATCAATGTTGAATGATATTTAACAATATTAATTCTGCATTTGGATATAATATAGTTATTATGTTCGGATAGAAAATAGATGTTCTGTTCAGGCAGAAAACATTTGTTCTATATATTCTGTATTTTATCAGAACTTTCATTATGGTTTCAGCATTGATAAATTCTTACAAAATCCGAATTCTTCCTCCAGCCGTATTCCTATAAATAGAAGACTCGTCATATTTGCAAAAAGATGAGCAACTCCTGCATGAAGCCATATGCAAGAAAAGAATCTCCATGAATCACCATGCTGCACTATTGCTATTGCATCAAGGGCTCCTAAATTGTACAGCCTGTGAACAAAGCAGATGAAAAAGATTAAATCTTTTTGAGAAAAATTTGTTAGATATATTATGCAATGAAGAAAATTATTAGAAAAAGAAAGATTACGTGGTCATAGAAGGGCCAAGAACAGCATTTTCTTTCAAGGGTTGGAATGAAAATCTGCCTAAAACATCATAGAAAAGACATTTATCTGATCCTGTAATTGCAGGGCAATCATTGACATACATTGTATAAATAAACATGGTAACATTGGCCGCGAAAATGAAAGGCACCAGCCATGAGAACCATGTCTCCGGTGGCGGGGGTGGTGATGGTGGCGGCCGTTTGATGCAGGCCCCGGTCTCAATATCTGGTGACGGCGGCCTCTTGGCCATTTTCAATGGATGAACAGGAGACTTCAGGAAAAGGAAAAGAGAGAGAAAAGGGAGCTGGCAAAATTGTGGTTTTGAATGGTAAAGCAAAGTCTTGTTGGGTTTTGGTAGTTACAGTTCGTTATTTCTCCCGCTAAATTGTATTCAGTCAAAACTTTTTACTTTCAAATTCAGGTTTAAGTTTCACCATTGTCTACTCTAAGCCCATTTAAGAATACCCTACCATGTGGGCCACCAACTTCTCTTGTGTGCTTAGGGGGGCCAATCAAGTTTGACAATTATCTAGTTTGTATTCTGTTTGGACATTTTGTATCCAAATAAAATTAGGCAAAATTTATAATTTAATATCTAAAATTTAATGTTTTATATATTAAATTATTATACTTTTAAAACTAAACATTGAGTTTCTAAATTTTTCAAAAAAATACATTAAATCCAAAATGAACCGTACAAAAATATACATTTTATTAAAATCTCGTGTATTTTTAACGGAACGCTGTTGTTTTTAACGTGCGTTTGGATTTAATGTATTCTAATAGATAAGTTTGGGGATCTAATATGTATCTTTGAAAGTATAAAAATTTAATGTATAAATAGGTCAAATTTGAGGGATCCAATGTATAGTTTTGAAAATATAAGGATTTAATGTGTAAAAATGTTAAAATTTAGAAATTAAATTATGGGATTTTTTCATAAATTAAATCTGAACTTAATTTTATGTGGCCAGAAATGTAGCCATATCTAGCATGTTTATGAAATAAATGTCAGTATGATCATAAGTCATAACTGGTTCTAGCTATGTGTTTATGAATTGAAACATAGAGTTGGGAAAGTCGTGAGAGTGTCTCATTTTCATTAATTAGATATAAAGACGACAATTACAGTTACTGAATTTGAAGGAAAAATCACTAGACATTTAACTAACTGGATAAACATTGAACAGAAGGAACAACACTGAAAGATCTTCCGTGGGCATTAATGCACTTAGACGAAACCTGGCCTAGAGGACCTGAATAGGGGTGTTCATAGTGCGGGTTCGGGTGAACCCGACTCGAACAACCCGAATCCCGAAAATTTTCTATATATCCCAATCCTACGAATAGTTCGGGCCCCTATCCGGATAACCCGCACAATTTTGGGCCCGTCCGAATAACCTGAACAACCTGAATTTATTTTTTCTTTTTATTTTAAATTATTTAAAATGAAATTCGGGTCAACCCGATCCGAACCTACCTGATTATTAAAATGCCGCGTTTTGGGGTGGGAGAATTTTATTTTTCGGGTTGTTCGGATTAATGAGGGTTTAACCTGATCCGAACCCGAACAAACCTAAAATTCATAATCCTATCTGACCCTAACAACCCTAATAATCCTATTCGAATTCCTTGTTTAGTGCGAATTATTCAGGTAGGGTCGGGTTTTGAACACCCCTAAACCTGGAATAATGTTGATATCGGATACTTCAATATCAGAGCAACCTACACTCTGGCTGCAGCCAATGTTCACTGCTACTTCTGTGTACGAACTTCCACTAAATCCACTGAATGTCACATCACTTATGTTCACTGCCTTCTCCTTCAACATTTCCAACATAACAAAAATTGAATAAAATCACTCATATTTACATGCAAAAATTTCTTTTAGCAAATAATAATAATAATAATAATAATCCCCGTGTAATTAAAAAACCAAAAATGTATTTTTTACTTTATAACATATTAGATTTAGATAATAAAAAGTTATTTAAAAATTACCTGTATATCGCACTGCTTTCGATGGCAACAATATTGATCGATTATGATAGGATTGAAAGTGTTAGATAGAGTAATGTTTTCAAAGGAGACCCTTCTCGCAAATCCTGATCCTCCCTGAAAGAAATTCAAACAATGATTCTTTTTTAATAATTAAGTTCATTTATAAATAAATACATTACTAAAATTCACATATTTCCAAAATAATATTTATCTCGAATTACATTATAATTTCCGATTAGCTAGATTGGTGCATAAATTTGATAATAAATCTCTGAATTTTACCTGCCATGTTTTAATACGTGCTCCATTTCAAGTCGCACCAAATTTACAATTCTTCACATGTACTTCTTCCACTGTGTTGTAGTCTCCATTGTGCCCTAAGCTTCCAATACCACCATTAAAGACATCATGTTTCAGCAGTAACCAAAAATATTTATTTTATAGATTAAAAAATCAATATATTTTTTTATTAATTAGAATTATATTGAGTTTACTGGATTTATCTATAATAAATAAAAGTATAAAATTAACAGCAAGAGGTTCATACGAACCTTATACCATGGCCTTTAATGCATGAAACCCCATCAATGTGGATATTAGAGCAGCCAGAAAGAATTGCAATACAATCATCACCTACATAGATTGAATAAGTTCATAGTTTGGCACAATAATTATATTAAGATTGTTAAAACAAAGAAATATTGCAAATGGATAGTAATTAAAAAGGGGGATAATTTTTATATTTGCACCTGTGGAAATGTGACAATTCCTGACTTGAATATTAGTAGAGTGACTGATATCCATGCCATCAGTATTAGGGCTTGCTTCAGGATTTATTATTGTAAGGCTTGAAATTGATGCATTTTCACACCCAGATACTGACAGAAACCTGGCTGGGGGTGTTAATTGCTCTTAATCCTACCATTTGTAAACTCTTGCAATTAGGGAATTTTAACCCCTAAACATATAGAAAAGGCAAATTTTTTATTCATAAACCAGGCCAGTATTAGAATGTTACAAGCATATAAGTCCATAAATAAAATCATTGGATTACCATCGGTCTTGAACATCCAGAAATCTGCATCTGCGTATATAAAATTTGAAATTTGAGTTTAAATTCGTTGCAGAAATTAAAAAAGTAAATTGATTAATGTAGAATTATTAATTGCACAGACTCTCCGACGCACAATTCCACCAGTCATAACCTTGGCCATCGATTTGTCCATCTCCAACCACATCAAGTGCACTTACACTTGCAAAAACAATCCAACTACCCATGTAAGATGCACTCCAATCTGCCATTTTGCTTGGTGCAACGATATTCCCTTTAATCTATATATAATTTAGGGAAAATTAAATAAATTTAATTTATAATATTTCATGGGAAAAATTATAAAAATAGGAGTTTAATTACCAAGAACTGAATGGTAGAGCAGTTGCATGGACCAATAAACTTCACTGACTTGAGAAGAAATGTTTTGTTGGCCGGTACTACCAGAGAAATAAATCCTGTAGATCCGCAGGCTGATTTCCATGCCTCCATAAAACCTTAGTTTCATTAATTAAACATATGTTAGTCATAAGAAAATTTACATATGATTTTCAACTTACAATTTTTTTTCTATATAATATATATATATATACCATAGAATCATCTGTTATTCCATCTCCAACAGCTCCAAAATCAACCACATTTAAGTTTTTTAGCTTTGATGTTGCCTGTGCCCAATATAGCAATGCACGATACCAACAATATAATGTAACGATTCTGCAAAATTCCAAAAAAAAAAAAAATTATAGTCGGATTAATTTCAATTGAAATCAAAATGTAGTTTAAAAAACAGAGAAATCTCATCATTTTTACACTCTAGAATTGAAGAAAATTAAAAAAAAAAATGCTTCTATAGAAATGGTGTAGCTAAACCATATAAGATTGCAAAATTTCTGGTATTTATTTTCTAGCGAATTTCATGTCTCAAAATGCTAATTAGAATTGAATTTAATATGAAAAGATGTTGCCATACAGATTGAGTGATCTTTGTAAAGGGATAACATCACCTCAACAATTCTTTTAATTTTGTATTTATTTTGTTTGTTATCCTTGTTATCTAGTTTGTTACATAGATAGTACATGCTTCTCTATCGTATTGTCTATTTACCGTACAACAATTTTCCATAAATTTCTGCAAATTTTGACAGTAAAAATTGCATAAACACATTTTAATTAAGCGTCCAATAGGGTTCTACGTCATCTTATCATTATCATATGATAATTGCAATTAAATAATTATAAATTAATTGTTTTTGGCAAGAGAGTTTCTGTGCAAATAGAGATACAGAAATACTAACAAGGAAATAAAAATTTCGACTGGTGGCTTTAAATTAAAGGGTGCAAATTTACAGATGCTGCGTTAAAAGCCATAACTAATACAAACTATGGGCGAAGGCAAGATGGTGGAGACACAGTTCCTTGAGGAAATCCATGAGCATTTTTACAGGCCGAAGTGAGTTTCTTCCCAGGATCAGCTGAACTCAGTTCTACATCCTTTAACGTTATTTGAGTGCATGGAACTTTGGTGCTGCAACTTAGATCTATTTCCACTTCTGTTGCTGATTTCCCTCTTGCCCCACTGTAGCTCACGTTGTATATCCGAACTCCACTCTTCAACGCAACATTAATTATTACTCCCTCTGTTCTTTTTTATCTATCACTTTTGAATAAAATTTAAATTTTATTTATCTGTCACTTTTAGATTTTCAATGTAATTTAATTCTCTTTTTCAATTTAATTTTCTTTTCCAATAAAGTTATAACTAATTAGATTTGATAATTTAGTTTTAATCATGTAATTTAATACTAAATTTAACTCTCTTTATTATTTCTTAATCTTAGTGAAAACAACAAAAGTGACAGATAAAAAGGAAAAGAGGGAGTATTAACTAATTAATTACCCCATTATTAACTCATTAACTACTAAATAATTACTCTTACCAACGCTGGATCAGTTTTCTTAATCAATAATTATTGGATTTTTTACTTCCGTGAAGTTCAAATTTGAAAACTGGATATCTTGAATAATTTCTCATCCACCCTATCACACAATAAATAAATAAATATAAACTAATTTTTTTATATATAATTAATTTGTTTGAAATTTTATAAAATAATTAGTGAATTAATTAATTAATTACCTCCCATGTTTTGATGCGGACTCCATTATCAGAGTGAATAAAGTTTGCACCATCCACAAATATTTTGCTTACATTAGCCTCTTAATTCTCCGTCTTTTCCCAAGCTTCCAATGCTGTTATCAAATTCACCACTTGTTACGTGTCGATCTTTTTTTTTTCTCTTTTTAATTAAAAAGTTAACGCTAAATTTTATTTACTAATGGAATATCATGCAATTATAAATCTGACAGTATCCAATTTTTTTGTTTTTAATTAATAATTAACTACATTAGTACACAAAAGAGAAAACCACTCACGTAATCCCTTGACCAGGTCCACAATGAATATTAGTAATTCGGATATTGCTGCTTTGATCTATAACAGCGATGCAGTCATCACCTATATAATCAAATATTAAAATCAGACTAATCGATATAGATATATCCACCCAAAATATCTCTTTTGGCCCCTAAATGTTATAAGACTATGCAATTGAACCCCTCGACTAATTAAAATATGTTCAATTGAGCCCTTTACCTGTCAATTCATCATAATTCAATCCCTTAACTCTAAATTTTCTTCAGTTGCATTGAATAGAGCATCAAATTTTAAATTTTTTTCTTTAAGAAAAAAAAAAGCCCTGTTCCAATTTGGGAGTCATGAACGGAGACAGCATGGGAGGTACTAATGTCAATGCCATCAGTGTTGGGGCTATCACCAGGAGCGTCGATGTGTAAGAAACCCAATTCAACATTGTTGGATCCGAATACTTTTATATGAACTCCTGGACTACAATCAACCCCGATAACTTTAATTAAATTGGAAAACCAATAATTAAAACCCCTAAAGTATTTTGGGGTGCTACAATCAACTTTGAATTAAAATTTCTTGTCAGGTTTTATATAGGGAAATCTAACATGGCACATAAAATTTATTTATTTTAATTTCGTACCAAAATGGTAATGGTTTTAGAGTTGCAAGGGCCAGAGAATTCTATCGGTTGCAGCAAAAATGTCTTTCCCTTGGGAATTATCATTGTAGGACTGCCTACAGCTTTGCATGTGGCATCCCACGACCTTTTAAATGCCTACAAATATATTCGAAATAATTTAACCAATCCAACTAAACTAAACTTAGTTATCACAAAAATTAATAATAATCAATAAATTAATGGATAAAAATAAAATTTAATTACCAAAGAATCATCTGTAATACCATCTCCAGCAGCTCCGTACATAATCCATGACATTAAAATTAGGTGTTTGAGCATTAACGCTAATCAGCATTACATAAACCATACTACAAATAAATAACAAAGCAAATGTACCCTGCAAATCACAAAATTGATCAGAGTTATCAAATTATTTTATATTTAATTAGGTATTATGGAATTGAAATTTTATGATTTTTTTTTCTTTACCATTTTGAGCGAGAAAAAAAATTGTAAGATTAATATAAGAAATTTAGATGAATGTAGTCATGTAGTGTATGATTAACACAAGGTGAAAGAGTGGTATTTATATAGATTTTGAATTGGAGTTTTAGGAAATAAAATCACCAGGGATAGTTTATTTTTTTTTATTTTCTTTATATGGTATGGCTTCAATTTATAGTTTTAATGTACATACAGATGATTTCAGTGAAGCCAATGAATCACTAGGCATATGGAAGCTATTTTGTTAAGAAATCAAAGAGTTTCTCAATTAGATTTCCTTTCTTTTTCAAATATTTTTCAGATTATTTCGGATTCTACAGGTGCATGAGAAAACTAGGGCTAATGGTGTTAGAAATGGTCTGTGGATTAATTTCATTTATAGAATTTTTTGTATTAGCACAATCATTTTTTCTTTGAAACTTTTTTTAAAATAGTGTATTTTAATAAAACAATTAGGATTTCAGGATATTTGTAAAATTATTTGGGAAAATTTTATATTTTTTTCATTTTTGCAACCCTTTCTTACTAAATTAGATTGGACCCCTACTCTCTCTCTCTCTCCCTCTCCCTCTCACTCACTCTGTCGCCCACTCTTTCACTCTCCCTTTCACCTTCTCTCCATATTTTTCAAAATTATTATCATACTTAATTCTAAAAATTAATTATCTACACAATCCTACAAATAAATAAAAAATATTTTTAAAAATAATGTGAGATAAAAATAAAAGGACTCCAAATAAAAATTGCTTCAAAAATAAAATTTAAGACTACACTTGGAATGAATGAATTTCATAAAATTTTAGGAATTGAATTCCATGAACTAAATTTCATGGAATTCATTATGCTTTCACCAAATTCCATCAAAATAGGTGGAATTTGCAAATGAATTTTTTATTTTTAAGGAGTCAAGGTTGAAAAGACCATAATTACCTTATTATATTATACTCCCTCTATTTTTTTTATTTGTCACTTTTGTTATTTTTACTAGAATTAAAAATGTTAGGATTTGTGGACAAATACACTATATATATATATTAGGATTATAATAATTATATGTCATAACTATCATTTAAAAGACTTGGCCCAAAATATTAAAGTGATCTAATTTAAAAGAAATTAAAGTGGGCCATAATAATAATAATATTACAAGTATGGATTAAATGTATAGATACTCTTTTATAATTTCTAATTTATGATGGGTTAAATTAGAAATAAAGAAAAACCCTACCATATAAAAGGGTTATGGTCCCCAAATTATAGGTAAGAGGTATTTGTCTCTGAATCCTCATCTGTAGAAGACAGTTCTTTATCCTGCCTATCAATTTGAAAGATCACTGACCAAAGAAAATTTCGTCTTTCAATGCAAATCATTAATTCAGATACGCTTTCGCCATAGATTTGATGTTTTCTTAATGATTTGACATGAACAATATTTCCTAGATGAATTTTAGGGTTTTCTACAATTGGTATCAGAGCCAATTTCATATTGAATTATTAGGAATTGATTAAATTTTTTGCATGAATCAAGCGTCGATTTTATTAAGGTCTAATGGAAATCGTTGCTTTGATCAAACCCCTTTGGCAATTGATTAATTCTCTTCGACGATATTTAATTATTCTGGTTGAATTGTTGGTTTTGGCATTTTGTGGATCTGCATTTCTATTTAATAGATATATTGATAAAGGTTGCAGAGTTATTGGTTTCGTGGCAATAGCTTTGCAATTCTTGTTGTTTCCTGTTGTGAATTTATAATTTCGGCTTATTGCAATTGACTTTGGGATTCAATTTCTTGTCCTTTTGTGAATTCATAATTTCGGCTCCTTTTTTCTTATCTTAATGTACTGCAAACTTTAATGCTTTATTTGTGTGTATATATATATATATATATATATATATATATATATATATATATATATCTTAAGTTCATGTCATGGTAGCCACCAAATAATCCAATTGCAAATCTTTTAGATGCTTTATATATATACATATATATATAAATGGTGTTTGCATTTTACTTTTCAAAGCACAGTTGTGGATTTCATTTACTGCTTGGTTTGTGAAAGTGCAACAATGATAATATGTATATTAAGGTTATGCAAATATATATATAAAGTTCTGCGGCTGCCTATGGTATTGTTTTATGTGCTATTGTGTATATACACATATATATTAAGTTTCTGCCAATAACATTAACAATTTGGTATTAAGATGTTTTATTCTTAATTTTATTTTTAAATTTTATGGAATTTAAATTTAAATTACAGTATGGCTATATATATATATATATATATATATATATATATATATATATATATATATATATATATATATATATATATATATATATATATATATATATATATATATATATATATATTGAGATGGGTTAATTGAACCAATATGTTGCCAAAGTGACCTCTATGGAAATCAATTGATCTATTTCAAAATATATAATTGATTGTGTGTATGTAATTACATAAATATTGATTGGCCCAAAGGAAAATTGATGTTTAACATGATTACATATACATTTGTGGCAATTAACATGTGATAATTATTTGGTTTACATGTGAATAATAAATCAGCCCAAAGGAAGAATAATTATTTGACATGTTATTTTATTATTTGTGTTCAATTGCTACACCAAGATATCACTTACAAGTTAATGTTCTGTCCAAAAATAAAACATTAATGGAGTGTCAGATGTCTTGAGATGGGGTTTAACTGTATTTTAAATTTATTATTCAATTTTGGTATTGTTTTGGTACTTATGTGAGTTTGTTTTATATGTTTTGTTATGAATTCAGTTTCTGCTCCTGCTGCTAATATTATTGCTAGTATCAACTCCATTCCTATGCTGATTGGCATGAATTTTAAGGCATGGTAAGAGAGTGTACTGATCACTCTCGGAGTCATGGACCTAGACTTTGCACTAAGGGAACCTAGACCTGCCAATCTCACTAATGAGAGTACCTCTGAGGAAAAGAGGGAGATGGAAAAGTGGGAAAGGTCTAATCGCATAAGTCTTATGGTCATTAAGCGTGCCATTCCTGAAGCTTTTAGGGGCACAATGTCCGATCAGGTGGACACAGCTAAGGGTTTCCTTGAGAACCTTGAGAAGAGATTTGCTAAGAATGAAAAGGCTGAAACAAGTACAATCTTAGCAAAATTCATCTCTATGAGGTATACAGGCAAAGGAAACATAAGGGAATACATTATGGAAATGTCTAACCTTGCTTCAAGCTTAAGGGCACTCAAGTTGGATTTATCTGAAGACTTGTTAGTGCATTTGGTTCTGATCTCTCTTCCTGCACAATTTGGTCAAATTAAGGTGAGCTATAATTGTCAAAGGGACTCATGGACCCTTAATGAGCTCATCTCTCACTGTGTTTAGGAAGAGGATAGATTGAAGCAAGAAAAGACACCAAGTGTTCATTTGGTTTCTACCTCGAAGGACAAGAAAAAAGACAATAAGAAGAGAAAGAATAAGGAAGCTGCGGTAATGGCACCACATAAGAAACAACATAAGGAACAAGCTAAAGGTGGTTGTTTCTTTTGTGGAGTTGTAGGACACCAAAAGAAGCAATGTACCAACTATCACGCTTGGCGTGCTAAGAAAGGTATGCTTCTTAACTTTATTTGTTCTGAGGTTAATTTGGCTTCAGTACCTAGACACACTTGGTGGATTGATTCAGGTGCAACAACTCACATTAGTGTGTCTATGCAGGGTTGCCTGAATTGCCAAAAGCCTAATGATGGTGAAAGATACATCTATGTTGGTGATGGCAAATCAGTTGAAGTCGAAGCAATTGGAACTTTTAGATTATTATTAAGAACTGGTTTTATTTGAATTTGTTTGAGACTTTTGTTGTACTGTCTTTTAGGCGGAATTTGATTTCTGTTTCGGCATTGGACAAATTTGGGTATTCTTGTTCATTTGGAAATGGAAAATTTGGTCTTTTTCAAAATTCAAGTTTGGTTGGCTCTGGTTCTTTATCAGGTTATGATAATCTATATTTAATTGATAAAATTGCTTCATTTAATGAATCCTTGCATGTTCATTCAATCAGTAAAAAGCGTAAATTAACTATTAAGAATTCAGCTTCATTATGGCACAAGAGATTAGGTCATATCTTTAAAAAGAGAATTGAGAGACTTGTGTCTGATGGTATTCTCGATCCCCTTGACTTTTCAGATTTTGACATGTGTGTGCATTGCATTAAGGGGAAACAAATAAATATCAGGAGATTTGATGCCAATAAGGAAACAAATGTCTTAGAAATAATACATACAGATATTTGTGGGCCATTTCCTTTAGCTTCTTGGAATGGCCAAACATACTTCATAACGTTCATAGACGATTTCAGTCGATATGGCTATCTTTATCTCATTCATGAGAAATCTCAATCACTGGACATGTTCCAAAGGTTTAAGGCTGAAGTTGAAAATCAACTCAATAAAAGTATTAAAAGCGTTAGATCTTACCGTGGTGGTGAATACTATGATAGATATGACAGTTCAGGTGAACAACGTCCATGTCCATTTGCTAGATTCCTAGAGGAAAGCGGTATCATACCACAGTACACCATGTCGGGTTCACCCAATATGAATGGTGTTGCTGAAAGACGAAATAAAACGCTTTTAGACATGGTAAGAAGTATGATTAGTCACTCTACCTTACCTGAGTCACTTTGGGGAGAGGCATTAAAGACTGTAGCTTATATAATCAACAGAGTACCAATAAAGGCAACTAGTAAAACTCCTTACGAACTTTGGACAGGTAAAAAGCCTAGTCTAAAACATTTTCATATTTGGGGATGTCCAGCTGAGGCAAGGCCTTATAGGCCAAATGAAAAGAAACTGGACTCTAAGACTATTAGTTGTTATTTTGTTGGATACTCTGAACGCTCTAGGGGTTACAAATTTTATGATCCCACAACTAAGTCTATTTTTGAGACAGGTAATGCTCGGTTCTTTGAGGATGTTGAGTTTGCAGGGGGAAAAAGAGTTAAGGACTTTGTCTTTAAAGAGGAATATATTGATATTCCTTTAATTGCTATGGGCAATGATCAAGAACATGTTATTATACCAGACATTGTTCATGATGCAATTCCAGAACAAGACAATGTCATTGATCCTCCCATTCAGTCTCAAGAAAATACTCTTGAAGAACAAACTCTACAGCCTCAAGAACCATTGCCATTAAGGAGATCCACTAGAGAAAGGAGAAGTGCAAGTTCTGATGACTATGTTGTGTTTCTCCAAGAACATGATGTTGACATTGGAGTGATGGAAAATGATCCAGTCAATTTTCATCAAGCAATGAAAAGCTCTAACTCTCAAAAGTGGATAGATGCTATGAATGAGGAGATTAAGTCTATGAAAGATAATGACGTATGGGATCTTATTCCATTGCCTGAAGGTGCAAAACCCATTGGTTGTAAATGAATTTTTAAAACCAAAAGGGATGCAAAGGGCAATGTGGAGAGATATAAAGCACGTCTTGTCGCTAAAGGCTTTACGCAGAAAAAAGGCATTGATTATAAAGAGACTTTCTCTCCAGTTTCATCGAAAGACTCTTTTAGGATTATAATGGCATTAGTAGCACATTTTGATCTTGAGCTACATCAGATGGATGTCAAGACAGCATTTCTCAATGGTGACATTGATGAAAAAATTTATATAAAACTATGTATCAGAAAATACAAAGTCAATGGTTTGACATATAAAACCAGAAAAATATGCTTACTCCCACTAAATTTGTGATATACACAATCATCAACCAAATTTATCTCAAAACCATAAGAGATAATAATCTGGTGAAATTTGTAATACCACTGACGAGACGCTTGCTTAAGCCCATAGATAGATTTCTTCAATTTGCAAACCATTGACTTTGTATTTTCTGATACATAGTTTTATGGCTGCACCATATAAATTTTTTCATCAATGTCACTATTGAGAAATGCTGTCTTGACATCCATCTGATGTAGCTCAAGATCAAATTGTGCTACTAATGCCATTATAATCCTAAAAGAGTCTTTCGATGAAACTGGAGAGAAAGTCTCTTTATAATCAATGCCTTCTTTCTGCGTAAAGCCTTTAGCGACATATTGCTTGCCAGTAATGATATAGGCTTGTTGCATGAAATCAAGAGATTTCTAGCTATGAATTTTGAGATGAAAGACCTTGGAGATGCAAATTTTGTATTAGGGATCCAAATACATCGAGATCGCTCTCGAGGTACCCTTGGATTATCACAAAAGGCTTATATCGAAAAGGTTCTTAAGAGATATGGCATGTAAGATTGTAAACCAGGAAATACCCTTGTGGCTAAAGGAGATAAGTTTAATCTTCAACAGTGCCCCAAAAATACTTTTGAGGAAATAGAAATGCAAAAGATTCCTTATGCATCAGCAATAGGAAGTCTAATGTATGCTCAAGTTTTTACGCGTCCGGATATTGTGTACATAGTTGGAGTGTTAGGAAGATACTTAAGCAATCCAGGAATGGATCATTGGAAAGCAGCCAAACGAGTCATGCAATATCTTCAAAGAACAAAACATTTCATACTCACTTACAGGAGATCGGATAAGTTAGAGATCATTGGGTACTCAGATTTCGATTTTGCTGGGTGCCAAGATAGCATGAAATCTACATCAGGCTATATTTTTTTGCTTGCTGGAGGGGCTATCTCTTGGAAGAGTGCTAAGCAATCTCTTATAGCCTCTTCTACCATAGCAGCAGAGTTCATATCATGCTATGAGGCATCAAATCAAGCAATATGGCTGCACAATTTTATTACTGGACTGCGAATTGTTAATGGAATTGAAAGACCACTTAAGATCTTTTGTGACAATAAGTCAGCAGTCTTGTATTCCAATAACAACAAGAGTTCGAGTAAGTCAAAGCATATAGACATTAAATTCTTGGTTGTTAAATAAAGAGTTCAAAGTGGACAGGTGTCTATTGAGCATATTGGTACAAACTCCATGGTTGCGAATTCGCTCACTAAAGGATTACCACCCACGGTCTTTAATGAGCATACTACTCATATGGGTGTCATATCTTTTGAGGATATTTAATTTTAGTGGGAGTTTTGTAATCTTGCTTTCTTATTATAGACACATTTTGTTTTTTGGCTTATCTATATTTTTTGCAGAAATGAAGTTGAGTTATTCACACTTTGATTTATCTATGCATTGATCTCACTAAGTTTATAGAACGGACCAGTTGAAAATAAGCATGTTTAGATCACATTACATGTAATTTTCATGCTATGCATCCATACTGGATCTATGTCATTTGGTTGTGTTTATATATGTGATCAGGGATGGATTTAGTTACGGCATATAAGTAACAAAAGTCGCCTTGGTTCTATGTAAGCATGATTGATGGACGAGATTGTTCAGAAATGTCTTTATTTATGATAGTAAAGTTTTGAGCTCATAAAATTGACATATAATTATAAAGCAAAAAATATATATAAATGTATAGTCCAAGTGAGTGGGAGATTGTTAGGATTTGTGGACAAATACACTATATATATATTAGGATTATAATAATTATATGTCATAACTATCATTTAAAAGACTTGGCCCAAAATATTAAAGTGATCTAATTTAAAAGAAATTAAAGTGGGCCATAATAATAATAATATTACAAGTATGGATTAAATGTATAGATACTCTTTTATAATTTCTAATTTTATGATGGGTTAAATTAGAAATAAAGAAAAACCCTACCATATAAAAGGGTTATGGTCCCCAAATTATAGGTAAGAGGTATCTGTTTCTGAATTCCCATCTGTAGAAGATAGTTCTTTATCCTGCCTATCAATTTGGAAGATCACTGGCCAAAGGGAATTTCGTCTTTCAATGCAAATCATGAATTCAGGTACGCTTCCGCCATAAATTTGAGGTTTTCTTAATGATTTGACATGAACAATATTGCCTAGATGAATTCTAGGGTTTTCTACAAAAAAAAAATAATAAATAGACTTAATTTTAACATTAAATTTCATTATTAAGACTAAATTATCAAATTTAATTAATTCTAATTTTATTGAAAAAGATAAATAAATTAAAAAACTAAATTAAATTACATTAAAAGTCTAAAAGTAGAAGATAAATAAAATTTAAATTTTACTCAAAACACATAAAAGAAAACGGATGGAGTATATATGTGTTCTGTATTTTTAACGTTTGTTTCTCTTTTTTCTCGATTTCTCAATTAGATTTGTATTTTAAACAATTCTTACTCTCTTTTTTCTCAAATTTTCAATTAATTTTACCGGATCACTATTCTCTTTTATTTTTATATTTTGTAAATTAATTTTTTTGTATAAAATTAATTAGAATATATAGTTAATTAGTATTTTATTTGGTATAATTTCTATAAATATAATATTATATTAATTTTTTTTGTATGTACTGAATTGATATTGAGGACATTTAAGGAAATAAATTAGAAATGAATTTTTTATTCATTCATTCCAAGTATAAAATTAAGAAATTCATTTTCAATTCTATACATTGATTATCATATTCCAAGCATAAGAATTCATTTACAAATGAATTCCACAATTCTAATTCTTTTATTCCAAGCATGGCCCAAAGCAAACTCATAGTTAAAAAAAAAAATGACACAAGAGTAAACATAGAAAAAATTTAAATCACCAACCACTATACTTTTTTTCTTACCCTACTATCATTTTTTTAAACTATGAATTTATTTTAAATTTTATTTTTGAAGTAATTTTCATTTGAAATCCTGTTATTTTTACCTCACATTATTTTTTAAAATATTTTTTTATTTATTTGTAGGATTGTGTAGATAATTAATTATAGAATTAAGTATGATAATAATTTTGGAAAATATGAAGATAGAGAAGGTGAGAGGGAGAGTGAGAGAGTGGGAGAGAGAGAGAAGCGATTTCATTCTTAAAAAATTAAAATTAGGCTAAACGGACTCTTTTAAAAATCAAAACTGAATAAATAAGTACTAACTAAAATAAAGTTCATTATATATTTCTTTCATGTTAAGATGTCTATTTTTTATTTCTTTATTTTAGTTAACAATTTCCATCCTCCACAAGTTTAACAGTTGAACAAGCTATTAATACATTATGTCTTATTTGACCCAATTTTTATTTTTTTTAATATAAAACTGGCCCAATCGGAACTTACTTAACTATTGAGATAAATTTGAAGTGGATTTAAGCTAATTTTGGCCAATAATATAATTAAAAAGTGAAGGATTAAAAATATTCTTAAAATAAAAATATTAAAAAATATCACCACAGAAAATAAAACACTGATATTTTTTTTTTTGGATAACCTTAGAAAATTAATTTCGCTTCATGAAATTCAATCAGAATTCTTGTTTGTTAAGTTAAATAAGAACTCATTAATTTGTATATACAAGTGATGAGTTCCTGAAATTTGTGAGTGCATGCATGCATGTTCAGATATTCCAATTGTGGAGTGAATATTGTTTGGACATATAGCATAGCGGAGTTGGTGGGCAGCATATCCTACCCAGATTATCCTTTCGATTCCTTGCTATAACTTCGCTGTAATTCCTTTATTAGCCATTTATTTTAAAGAGCAAATATATACATTTTTAAATTTTAATATTTGAAGTAATCTTTTAGATTGATGTGAAAGATATACAGTGAGGGTGTATGAGACCCTCGTTAATTCTGTTATAAAATAAACATATTTTATTTATATTTAATTCTTAATAATATATAAGTATACTGACTAAATTCTTAAGCTACAAGTAATAAGGTTATTATTTTACGTACAAAAGCTATTGTTGATCATTGGATTGTTTTATTAATTTCTTCATGTATATAAACTAATGTATTTTCTTTAGATAATTATATAAACCCTTGAGCAAATTTTAAATTACATTCTGTATATCTATTGGTCATCAATGGCATATATACTTCAAAAGATATTCAACCACAGTAAGATTCTGAACTGCAACTCTATTTACTCATCGATGTGTTAGACTAAGTTCAACTGAGAAAATGTTTTACAGTCATGGAAACTCGCCAAGAATTAACAACACGAATTTGTAACTAAAACCACTATAATGGAACTACATAACCAAACCAATTAAAAACTGCTATGTGTGTAAAAGTAATTTTTTTAATAGATGACAATTTCTGATTGGTTTAGACTACGATGGAATTCAATTAAGAAGGCAAGACTTAGGGTCTACAATTCCAGTAGCAATTCCATGAGCATTATTGCAGGCTGATGTGGCTTCCCGTCCTCTTATAGTTTTCAATTCGATTTTTACCAATCTGATACGAGTACATGGCACATTTTCACTGCAATTGAGATTTATAGCCATCTGTGTCTTTGATGTCCCCATAAATCCAGAATATCTCACGTCACTTATACTTACTCCATTATTCTGTAAAAATAAATAAAATAATTGAATGGTTATAAATCTTCCATTTTACTTGTATTATATCCATCAAACATATAAAAACCTTGAACAACTTAACATCTTCGGAGGAGATTGTTTGGAACCATAATGTTGGTCGATTATTATAGGATTTTCTACATCTGTGAAGTTTATATTCGAGAATGCAATACCATGAACTTCACCCCTTCCCTCCTGTAATCATCAAATTGAAAAATTCGCAGAAATTAATTTATTTTGTCTAATGGACCGAACCAAATAAAATTAAGATTTTGAAGTTCATGCCACAACTTACACTAAATTAAATTATAAACCTAAAAAAACAAAAATATATATTATGATCATAATATTGTTCTGAGTTGATAAGAAAAAAATTATACCTGCCATGTCTTGATCCTCGACCCATTGGGTGTACTGCGGAAGTTTATGTTACTTATAGTTATGTTATGGACATCTACTACTTGACCAGCAGAACCCAAGCTTCCAATGCTATCAAGTGAAGAAACAAATGCATTCCAGAAAAATGGTGAAGAATTAAGAAACCAGAGGTTGAGTTTACTCAAGAATTCACTTACCTTATACCATGTCCAGGTCCGCAGTTAACATAACTTATAGTAACGTTGTAAGTGCGATCTAGCATAGATATGCAATCATCACCTGTTATGTTGTCAAAATATAAGAACTAATCTAATAGTAAAGTATTGCATATGCTTACCAAAAATAAAATAAAATATCATGTATGAGATGACAAGAGTGCTTTGCTCGAATAGCAGTTTAATGAATTTAATTTAGATAAATATTTTTCCGCATCAAAATAATATAAGAAAAAATTTTCTGTGGCTTAGGAAAGCAAATTACCGGAGGCGATGTGGGAGTTATGGATGGAAACAAATGTTGCATGTGAAATGTGAATGCCATCTGTGTTAGGGCTTGTCTGTGGTGACTTTATATTCAATAATGACATTTCAACTTTGTGACTGTGAAATATGGAAATATGAGTTCCCCCACTTTCTACAGTGCTAACTACTTGCATTTTCACACTTTGACATCCTACAAAACTCATTAACTAAAGCATAACACTAACAATTTAGTTCATGTATATAGTTTAAGAAACTATATATATACATAATCATATACTTACAACAGGAGATTGTTTGTTGCAATACTGTCATCCAACACGACAACGTCATAATCTTTTCGGAAAGAAAACGTAACAGAATAGTTATTCAATTGCATATATACAATACCGGCCTAGAATTGTATCGACAAGAAATATTCCACCACATTTCTCCACGTCCATCAACAACGCCATTGCCTATTACATTTATACCATTTACATTTTTAAAATTCTAACCACTTCCCATGATCTTTGATTATCCCAGACATGTAGGGCGATAATCGTTCCTGAAAGCTGCAATAAAGTTGGCATCTTAATCAATATCGAATTTAAAAACATTTTCAAGCTTCGAGTAACGATTTTCTTTCTTATTTTCTCACCGCAATGTTGACACGGGATTGGCAAGGGCCTGAAAATGTTATAGGATACACAAGAAATGTTTTTCTTCCAGGAATGAGTATGCCATGATTTCCAGATTCTCTACACGCAGCATTCATACCTTAATAAATGCCTGGAATTACAATTCGAAAATAGTCAGATACAAGATAAATAAAGAGAAAAAAGAAATTGAATATATATAAAATATTTTATCCTAGAGTATCGTCTCCTATTCCATCACCAATCGCTCCATAAGTTAGAACATTATGGATTATTCCACTGAATTTGTAACTTCCACTTTTTGTGACACTAAACATTGCTGAAACGAGACTTAGTACATAGAGAATAGTATATAGATTCTGCATAAAATAAATAAATAATTAGCTTTCAAGAATAATATATGTCGTAGAAGAGCTTAAATTAGTTGAAATAGAGTCTTTACCTTTTTTTCTTTGTCTAGAAAATAAGATGGAAAATATAGATAGATAAATTTTTCTAGTCATGCACTGCAATTAAAAAAAAAGCTATATACATACACTACAAGAAAAATCCAATATACCGACGGAAATTGCCGACGGAATTGAGTGAAATTCCGTAGGGAAACAAAAATGCCGGCGGAAATTAGCGACGGAAATTGTCGAAGGAGATACGGTTGTGGGCTATTTTCCGTCGGTAATTTTACCGACGGATTATATACTGTCGTCAATTCCGTCGCTAAATGAAAACCAATTATTGTCGTCGTTGGACTTTTTTTACCGACGGAAAACTATTCCGTAGGCAATATTTCCTACGGTATATATATTCCGTAGGTAAATTTTCCGACGGAATTAGCTATTCCTTAGGCAAATTTAATTTTCCGTCGGCAATATTTTCCTGCGGTATGATATTTTCCGTAGCTAAATTTACCGACGGAAAATTTTTTATGATAATTTATATACATTATATCGATTTTTTTAAATACATTATATCGATTGATTATAAAAATATAATACTTTTTATGATAATTTGTATACATTCATCTTACGATATAACTTTTAAAATTGACTTAAATTTATATTTACTTCTTAAACAATTTGAATAGAAAATATTAATATTAATTTTAATTTCACATAATTCAAAATAAAATTTCATCCGCAAAAACAGCATATACACCGAAAGACCAAAACTAATGGAATGGAATTCAAATTAATTAGGTAGATTAATAATATGAGATTTCTTGCCAAAAACTTGTGGCTAAGATATAGCATATAAGAAAATTTTTTGTCTAGATCCAGTAGGCAAAGTTTCATGGACCAGTCCTTATTTTTTGGTTGTAAATTAATTTTATTTTTTGTAAGAGATACAACTGAAATTGAGCTCCACCAACCGGTATCATTAAATTTAAATTTAAATTTAAATTTATTGATAAATTTGTTTCATTAAAATTGTGTCTTTTAATATTTTGTTAAATATTTTCGTTAAATTAGTTAATTTCGTTTTATAATTAGAGATAAGATTTGTCAAAAATATAGAAGCAAGTGGTGAAATTCTTTTTTAAGTGAAATTATCGTGATCTTAAGAAAAAATTCTATGTTGACAGTAAACAGCACAAAAATTCTATTTTTTTTTTCTTTTACAGTAACTAGTTTAGTGAGAAATAATTTTTTTAGTAAAATATAAACTTAAGTGTATGACATATTAAAAGTAGGTTTTACTTAAAAAATAAACTAAAAATTATACATAAAAGATTATTGCTGTTAATTACATTACTTAAAATACGTGGATATTATTATAGCCTAAATAATTTTTTTCCATTCAATTATATGTAGTATAGCCATATACTAAAAAAATGAGAAATAGCGACAAAAGATAATGAGAGTAACAAATTCATTGTTAAATACAATAGAAAATGAATTTCGTCACAAATATTTGTACGAACGATTTTATAGGTAGAAAAAAAATAGTATGTAAGAATAAAATAAACAAATATCTATTGTAATTAATATTTCTTCCCATTAAAAGACTGTATTAGGATTAATGGATGCGTTAGATTCAAACCAAATTAATTAAGGAACGTGGATTTTTACTTCTTAGATACCAATTACTGAAAAATATGGTGAGTGAAAAATCTTGGATTAAATAGAAATTAAAACTTAGAAAGGAAATTTGTGAGCATTTGGAAGACCAGAAATCTGCTAAGATAACATTTTGTTTATATATATGTGAGCATTTCTAACTTTTGTTATAAATCTCTATTTTATTTTGCCACATTAAACCCTTAAACTTACATCCCATTTAAAACATAGCTCGAACTAACTCCAGTTAAGCTTTAGGCAATCTAAGCCTGAATTCTTTAGAGCTTCACTCAGCTCGGTTTCAATTTCCATAAACTATTGATGGCTGCATGAGGAGCCCCTTTGACCCACAACTCTTTTTAACAGTTACCATCACTTACAACGAAGCATTAAACGCAAGTAAGGGGACCACACTGCAGATTCAGAACTTGTTCATGATATTAGAAATTATAAGTAATGAAATATAGCCTAGTAAAAATACAGAATATAAAATACAGGCATGAAAACTAAACAATAAGGGACAGGCAAATATAACCAAAAATGTCGCAAAAATACCAACTTGAAAATAAGCCTTTAGCTAGACATAAAAATTTGAAGTCATCGACTAACTCCAGTCAAAATATACTACTGCGTTAAATCCCCTACATATTACAAGACAGCAAATAAGCGCCCGCTCGAATCTTTTGCATTTTTCAAGCTCTCACATGTTAAAATTCATTTCGGTGAGTCCTTGTCATCACGATGGCACTGCATATAAGATCAGAATAATCAGTTTCTTAGAATTCCATGAAGGCCAGCAAATTAGAGCATTTGAGAAAGCTATCATTGCATAGATAATGCTTCGATGGGAGTTTATACCTATTCTATTCTATAATAAAATAGAACAAGGCGTCCAACATAGAACAAGCCCTGATGACCTTTGGATTACAAATTAAAGAGGAAACTGAGGTTAATATATTTTGCATAATAAACTAATGACAAAAATTGGAAGAGAAACCCCAACCACCATGCCACCCAACCATGGCAGCAAAGACCCGTCACTGCATTCATGACGCCTTGCCTAAAAACCAGTTACCAAACACCAACTCAACCACATTAAAGTCTAAAATCCCATAAAAATTCTGCAAAAATATTGACATCCCATCACTTCTAAAAACATTAAACAAAATACTAATGACGAAGAAAGGGCAGAATGGAGACACTCCTACAGACTAAAAGAATTCTTGTTTCCATGTATCTTATTTTGAAGAGTTCAGAACTTGCTGGTTCAAGTGTAGAATCCTCAACGTTTCAGCCAAGCCAGACTAACTAATTTGCATCGAAGTAAATTGATCATTAATTCTTAACCAAGTTCACAAGAAGCACAACATCCAGCCACTATATTTAATGTCATACAGAACCTAAAAAGCAGAGAAATCTCAAGGGTGTCTTACTGTATGTGGAAGTATCAATCTGCTCGGGAAGCTCCTTTATATCTACCTCAAATCTTGCTTGAACCTGAAATCATTATGATACAATCTATGAATTAATAAATGAAAAAAAAAATAAGAAACGTGCTAAGGACTTGTGTGTATAATGTTGACTAAATTAGTGGAGAACAAGTAACCTGATTAAGAACATCCGAATCAGATGCAGATGAAACAAATGTTATCGCAAGGCCTTTAGTGCCAAATCTACCAGCTCTACCCACCTGCCATTGTCACATCAATTAACTATGTAGTAGCAACAAATGAAAATTGAATTCTATTATATAGTTTCCAAATAGCTGCCCTCCAACCATCTAACCAAATGCCAGACAGCACATGCAACGTACCCTGTGCAGGTAAGTATCAGCAGAATCCGGCATATCATAGTTGATAACAATGTTGACGCGTTCAATATCGATTCCTCTTCCAACTAAATCAGTTGCCACTAGAATTCGCTTATGTCCCTCCTTGAAACCCTTGTACCGAGTCAACCTTAAAACAGAGTAACCATAATATATCAGGCACTAGCATTTAGTTCGATTGCTATACTAGCATATCCTTCTTTTCTATTTTATTAATTTGGATTCTCAAAGCACAGCCTTCAAAAGTTACTACACTTGATGCAAGCAGGCACGACAGTGAGGACAAGGAAAAGGGACACATGAAATGTAAACAAACACCCAATGAGCAAGTATTTAAGGGCAAAAGTACATAGATAACATATATGTTAACAATAAACATTCTACTCCATTAAAAATTTTTTTCTCCAAGTTCCCTCGGGAAATTTATCCGACTCCCCTTCACCTCCCTGTAACCGAGGTTAATTAAAATCCCCCAGGCCTTCTTCTAACTTGGGCAGACAAGCAAATATTTTTCCCAAGGTAACCAATGCTGCAACGCATGGCCACGAAATCTTCTAAAGAAAAACAGGCATGGATAAGCAATTTCCAATCAGGTGTAGACACTGATAACCTATTTGGTAGAGTTGGCATCGGTGCCTTCTGAGAGAAAAATGATGTTACATGATCTCAACTATAGCTATATATTGCACCAATGCCTTCTGATAAATAGGGAAAACCAATCCCATCCAACCTCCTTAACAACTAAGCAGACTCAATCACTGATGTAAAGAGAGAACTGATACCTCTCTTCCTGAGACATTCCAGAGTGTATGCATATAGAGGGGAAGTTGCACTCCACCAATAACTTGTTCAGCTCAGCTGTTCTGTTCACACTTTTGACAAAAATAACGACTTGATTGAAGTCTAAGGCATCAAGTAGGTCATTCAACTTGCGATTTTTCTCCATCTCTGTCAGTTTTATGTAGTGCTGCAAAAAGAAAAGGATGGATCAAACTGCGCACAGAAAATGCATAGATGGACTCAATGTCCTAGATTGGCTCTAACTCAATGTGTTAGTATGCTATCTATACCTGTACAAGACCATGGAGAGTCAACTTGGCTTCATCATCTACATAAATTTCCATAGGCTGGAAGGATAAAAAAATGGAGGAATTAGCAAGAAACGCTTGATCACCAAAAACGCACAGGTATCTTAAATGATTTGTCACTTCTCATTGTGCAACATAAAGAAACATTTAACTAGTTAGTTAAAACACATCTCACTACAAAGCTCCAATACCAGCTTTAAGTGATGCACAAATGCCATCAAAACTGTGGTGAAAAAAAAAAGGCAGCCAAACATCAAATTAAACAAGATTTGATCAAATATTGAGCAAGAAACATTACATCTTGCATGAATTTCTTGCAAACAGGACGGATTTCCTTGCTAAGTGTTGCTGAAAACATCATAACCTGCTTATCATGAGGAGTCATCTTGAAAATCTCCTGCACATCTCTTCTCATGTCTGGAACAGATAGAAATTATTAGCAACAGTATTAAATATTATACAAATAAAAGAATTGAACCTCTCGAAATATACCAAGTGATTCTAGCATTTTATCACACTCATCTAGGATGAAATGCCTCACATTCTTCAAACTTAGATCTTTATCCCTGGCTAGTGCCAATATTCTTCCAGGGGTTCCAACAACAATATGAGGACATTCATTTTTTAGTATATCCTTGTGAACCTTGATACTGACACCGCCATAGAAGACAGCAACCTTGATGTCAGCCAAATAGGTGCTGAACCTCTCAAATTCATGGCATATCTATAAAAACACAAGGTAATGAATGCTTGTAATCCAAAAGGAGGCAGTGAAATCCAAAAAAGAAAAACATACTCCAATTAACGACCCATAAGGACCAAAACATCTCCAATGACCTACCAAAATTAAGAGAGAAATACCTGATAAGCCAATTCTCTAGTATGGCAAAGAACAAGAGCAGCAACTTGACCTGCAACAGGCTCAATCTGCTGCAGAGTGGATAAAACAAAAACAGCAGTCTTCCCCATCCCAGATTTGGCTTGGCAGATGACATCCATTCCTAAAATAGCTTGAGGGATGCACTCATGTTGCACTGATGAAGGAAAGAAAATTGTAGTGGAAGAATCCTCAGTAAGTATAAAGACCTTCAGATCCTTTTATAGAAAAGGTTTATGAAGACCAGTTTTCTTGCCAAAATTATGACTTTCAGCAAGCACAGTTAGTAGTAATTACCTGAAAAACATGAAAAGAATATGTCAAGAGAAGAGAAATGTCTAGCTTGCACACAAAATGCAGTGTAGGAATAGTGGAGCTACATTCCAACTCTCCTATTCTAGGATATAGGTGCTTCCTAATATCAAGTCGAGACAAAGATACATGTATAAACCACAAAAACTATTATACCAGACATTCCAGATTTCCAATGAAAATACAAACAAAAACACAGCAATAAAGAGAGAGAGAGAGGGGTACGTAGCATTGAAGATAAACTCCAGAGGCTTTAGGGAGAAATCTAGAGTTAAAGGAATTCAATTTCGTAGGCAATCTGTTGAAAAGTCAAAGAGTAAACGAACCAAAACACTGGTAGAGGGGTACGTAGCATTGAAGATAAACTCCAGAGGCTTTAGGGAGAAATCTAGAGTTAAAGGAATTCAATTTCGTAGGCAATCTGTTGAATTCCAAATGATTGAAGGAATACACATATGAAACAATAAATAAACAATTCAAAGAAAAGGGGAAATTGATTTTGAAGAAATCATATGGAAGCAATTCAGAATACATTCTCAATCCTAACCCAACTTAGATGTACAAATAGAGAACTTTGCAATTTTTTGAGCAACAATGCTTCCTGCTTTTAAAAATTTATTATTTTAATCAACCTACTATCTCACAGCGAAATGGGTGGACGTTATTTGTTACGTCATTAAATTTGAAAAATAAAAAAGAGCAACCCTGATACATGAGGTTCACTATTTTCTGAGGAACAATAAGTTAGGTCCCCTGTCAAAACCATCCAGGGTTGTTATCAGTGTGGCATGCTATGGAACCAAAAGATATAGATACAATACATAGATACAATTATATCAAAGTTTGATGCCATAAACATTGGGCACACCTTTCTCTCCCAAACCCCAAAGACTCTTATGCAACTTGTACAAGAAAAGATCTCTCTAAGTTGCCAAGGGGATCAGAAGCACCTCAATTCTTTGATGGAAGGAGAGAGCAAAAATTAACAACGTATAAGAGTAGCCCGGTGGACAAAACTAAGATTCAAAAATGTCTACTCAGAATAGCCTTGCCAAAATCAACGACCCGTAAAAATGCTAGCATGGAACACCTAACATCCAATTAATCAAAATTAAGACTAATAATTTTGAAAACAAAGCTTCTCAGTCAAACAATGGAACCATACAGGTAAAAAAACATATACATACACAGATGAAAAAGGCCAACTCCATGTCCAGCCCCACACTGGACAAGTTGGAAATACTAGATATATATCATCCAACTCAACGTAAAAGAAAGTAACATAGTGTAAGACATAAATAAAGAATTTGCCTTCTGAGGGATGTTCAAATCCAGAATCTACAATGGATCGTAGAAGCTCTGGCTTCAATAGGAAGTCTCTGAATCCCGAACTGTGAATTCCAACATAGCCCCTACATTATGTATGACAAAGGAATCAGTACATGAGAGCAACAATAAACACAGAAAGGCCACCAAAAAAAATCAAGAAATACGACCATCACAACCCAGTTCTACGACACCCCACCAGCCCAACCTTCTCTTTTGTTTTCCCAACAGGAGAGAGAGAGAGAGAGAGAGAGAGAGAGCAAAAGGCATTTATCCAACAATATTTCTGGAATCTAATTATCCTATATTAGTACATTTTTGTATTCTAATTCTCTTGAAGACAGAAAGCAGTGAGTGTACAGTCTTACAATATAGTCGTTTGTACAGAAGACACGGCCAAAGACTGTCTTTGGGCCAGAAAACAATATCGATTATTTCAACAGTGAATAAAATTTGCACGACACTATATTAAGCACGCTGATAGTTAAAATCCACACAAAAGCAAACTTGAATCTCCAAGGAACAAACCAAAACAATACTTAACCTGACCTCGAGAAAGAAAAAGAATATCAATAGAAATAGAATATTTACTTTCTATTTTTTCCAAAAGAAAAACGTTTTAATAGACCAGTCGAGCAAAAAAAAAAAAAAAGTAGATTGCTCAACGAGAAACAAGGAAAGACAATACAAATTATACACTTTATTCCAACTTTTTGTTGATTCAACGAAGCAACATCTAATAAACAAAGCCATAAACGAGAATAACAGAAAACCCTTCATTTAGTTTTACTAAACTAAGCAAAAACTGCACTAGCATAATTGTAGCAAGAAAAGATGAAAAAAAAAAGAAACATAAGATGAAAAAAAAAAAAGAAACATACTTTTTAGCAGACTCTGCTGCCTTAGCGGAGACAGAGTCAGTGGCCTTTTCATCCTCTTCTTCATAGTCAAGCAGCTCCTCCTCGTAAGCGTCGTTGTCTTTCACTTCACCCATTTACCTTTACACAAACAAATAAACAGTCAACCAGTCAATTTCTAGGGCTAGGGATTTCGAATCACAGAACTCAGAAAAATGGAGTTCTTTGCAAAGCCCGCGAGCTTACCTAGAGCTCGGACGGATTGATAGGGTTTCGATTGTTGAAGCAGGATTAAAAGAAAAGAAATGATGGAACAGATAGAACAGAGATAAATAAACTAAAGAGCGCTAAAACGAGGTTAAAAAGAAAAAAAAATTGAAACTTTGAAAAAAAAAAAATAAATAAGAAGGGTAAAGTGAACGGAGAAGGATTAAGCAACTAGGGTTTTGATTTTGAGGACAGTGGAGCGGAGGAAGTGAAGACAGGAATGGCAGAGATACAATGACGGAATTAACCTTTCAAGACTGCTTAAATTTCGAGTGGTCTCTGCAGGCACTAAGTGGTAGGACGAAGGATAATAATGGGAATTGCGTTTATGTGCGGATATTATCGAATAAATTAATTTGTAAAGCCTCATCAGATATTCACAGAAATTCCCATATTAAATCACAACACACCAGCCGTGGGGATTTAAAAAAAAAGGGCAAAAAAAGGTTTGAAAACCTTAATTTGAGAAATGTTATGTTTTTGAAATTATTTGAAAAATGGAAATATGTATGCTTAATTTCATAATAAATCACTACGAAAATGAAAGCGGAGGCCACTTCAATATCAGTGAACGATAAAGTTAAAAAGTGTGGTATGAAATTTCGAAATAAATGAAATTCATTGATCTGATTTCACAACAAATAGCTGCAGAAATGAAAAAATCTCTGATGACGGTTGAATCCGAAATGACAGGCTGCGAAAATAAAAATTTAAAAAATAATATTTTTATTTGTGATATTTCAAGGAATGTTTAGAATAAAAAAATGTCGAATGTTATGTAATTTGTGAAAATAATAATATTTTAGAACAATTCTCTTTTTTTAAAATAAACTTTATTATATTATTTTTAATATTTTTGCATGCATTTATATGATAACAAAATAATTTATTTATTTTCAAATTATAATAAGTATCTAATAAGAAATAACAAATACATAAATACATAACAAAAATCTCTCTTAATACGCATTAATTAATATCTGTAAAATGCAAAAATAAAATAAATATAATTAATAATAACATAAAAATTCTATTTAATTCAGAATTATTATAAATATTAAACAATAATTAAATATGGGGAATTAAAAACAAAATTAATAGCTGCTAGCCAGGTTATGTTGCAATTTTTTATGTTAATTTTGTGTTGTTAGTAGTTGTTTGCTTGCCCCTTTAATTCTTAAATATTTAGTTTCAATCTTTTTCTTTTTAAATGACTGTTATATTTTCTAAGTTACAGGATAACCAACCAATCCAGGAAAGTGTTGTCATCAATGAATCTCAAATGCAATTCCAAGTCACCGAAACTGAAAACCAACCTACTCAAAGAAAGAAGAGAGCAGATCAAGTGGAAAGAGCTTCTGCAGAAACGAAGAGGAGAGCAGATCAAGTAGAAGGAGCTTCTACAGTCCCTAAAGTTACCAGGAGAGGGAGACAAATCAAGTCAAGATATTTGGAGGATTATGTAGTAAGAACTTTGAAGAAGGCATCAAGAGAAAGGGGTACTACTAAATGAAGTCTTCTTGCATTTTGTAAATTCTTAGTGATGAGGGTGTTGAATTCTCTATTTATTTTTGGTTACTTGTCATTGCAGTATTTGAGGGGTTAAATACCCTTCTTTTTTTGGATGTTGTAAATGTTTCTTAGGGTATTTAATATTGTAGTTTGAATAGGTTGGATTGTATGTGACTTTTGGTATATTAGTCTATTTTTTGGATGCTGTAAGTTTTGGACTGTATATGCCTTTTGGTACATTAGTCCCTTTTGTGGGTACTGTAAATGTTATATTCTGCATGCCTTTGTGCATATTTTAACAGGTGATTTACTATGTATAATATTAAGAACATTAATGTGTTATTGGTGGATTGCTTTGTTACAAAATCTATATTTTTTTTTCTTTGGCTTAACAGGTTCATAATTATTCAAATTACAATTTTTGGATATCGAAATTTACATGATAATAAAATGATATGGAATAATTGGTTAAGCATAGGAAAATTTTTTTTTACAGTGTTCAAAGAGCCATGTGTCAACTTCTTATTGGTTGATGATGTGGCATGCTGAGTTGGAGCTTTCTGGTGATATGGCGGTGACATGGCTGATGACGTGTTACTTTATCCAGATTTACATGTGTAAAGGGGTGATGTGGCGCGCCATGTCATCATTCCGGCGAGAGTCATCGCTGGAATCCGGTGAAAATGATTTTTTTGCAAAAATAAGATAAGTTCGGTGATATTTATATCACAAAAAATAATTCGATTACCTTTAGATGATTTGAAGAAAATTGAGTAACCGTAAGTGAAATTGACCCTAAATTAGGTGTTGTCTATATATATATTTTTTTCACATTCGAATCAATGATAACCACATATTGAATTATTGACTATGTAAATTACTTTTGTTACATAAGCTTAATTTATATATAGGCGAAACGACGTTCATGAAAAACATAATGAGTGAACAAGTAGTCCGATGCGAATATAATGGCCATCTTCATCCAAGGCTTGAACTACAATTTTACAAACCTCGAGCTTCAAATATAATGTGAGAGGTTAAAGCTATCACTTGTATTTTTTTCTGTAAACACACGACAATCAATTCAATATGTTTGATTGGAATGGAGAATAAATAGATAAGACACTTGTGCAAAAACCTAGGCGATAGAAATAACATGAAATTTTTTCAAGAATTTAAAAAACTTATTAATATTAGTAATAACAATGATGACAGGCCATACTCATCCTCTTATGTAACAGAGGATCTTTAACACTTTATTCATACTCTTATAAATCCCACCAAACCCTCAATGAAAGGGGAAATGCACATAAGAAAGACTCCAAATTGCAATAACATGAACAGGAACCCTATATAAAGCTGCTCAGCTGGAGGCTGATGATGCAATATCGCAAAAATCAAATCCACACCAAATACCATTAGGGATAAAAGTGTCATAGGTAAATGTCATAGGTTTAATGTGATACCCATAAATGGTGACAGTGCTTGGCTTCCACCCATCATAGCCACTCCTGTAGAGGTATAAATAGCAAACCCCATATGTGCAAGGTCCCTCTATTTCAAAGATATCCCTTGAGCAACTTTCAAATGTTCCTGAAGCTGGATCATCTAACCTTGGAACATACACCTGATTATTCAGGTATAATTTTAGTAGGCTATTTTAATTAGTTATTGACAACCCATTTCAAATAAGAGAATTTCCTCAAATGGGTTGTCATTGATTTCGAATTCTGCATATGCTTCAGGAATAAAAATTCAATCTTTACCTGATTGCCATAGGCATCTCCAAATGCAAGGCTGATACGATCTCTTGTATGCGGGGTCGAAGTACAGCTTGTTGTTATCCTTACTGTGTAACCATAATCACATATTTGTCCATCCTAAGATATAAGTGAATTGAAACATTAAATCAGAACTTCAAAACACCGAGAATTAATCAGAAAAGAAAATGTATTTATTTCTGTGATAGATTTTTCTATCAGAACGGTCCAATATCAGGATTATACATATAAATTAAATTGCACTTATATTAGTACCTGGCTGTGGATCTTTAAAGATTTCAAAGGTTCTGGCTGAGGAGTGACTGCCAGAGATTGTGAAAACGTGAATATGAAGGCCAAGAAGAGGAAAAACTTCGCTGCTTTACATCGACCATTTTGCTAACAAGTCACTAATTTAAATAGAAAAGTCCACTTGAGATGCAGAGTAGGTTGTGTGGTTTTAGTGGTGAAGATTTATATTTCTAATAGGCATACGAAGCAACTTTCCAGCAGAAAGGGTAAATCAGTCTTTTAATTTCCTGTGACTTGCCTAACAAACATATTTCATGTCCTAAATGGTAGAGGTAACACCAGTCTTAGGGGGGCATTTTAGGGAACCTACCAAAACCTGAAAAGGTTCAAAGAGATTTCTTCTTCATCTTCATCTTTTTTTTTTTTTTCTTTTTTTTCTTTCTCTACTCATTGAGGTGGTTCAGTGGAGAATCCGGAGACTGTACAATTAATGAATTAATTATGTGTGAGGTCCAGGCCGAGAGACAGAGCCCAACTTGGAGAAAAGCATATATCTTGCGATTTTAGGATAAACATGGCCCTTATTTGTATCAATTATGAAATTTGTTTGTGTTCTTAAAGGTTTCTGCCGTTATCCGGATCAAATTAAGATATTAAAAGCAGCAAACACATGTTTTGTTCAATAAAATGGAGAGTTGGATTTGATAAATAATGGTTGCTTTAAATTATCCAACACGCTCAAAAGCAGTAGCCGGTAGCCATTATCCATGCCATTATCATACATTGATCAGGGGTTGATGGGTCCTAGAATTTGCCAAAGATATTATAGTTGAATCAGAAAAAAAAAAAAAAAAAAGGCAGAGATAGTTTAACTCTGCAATTCATCAATTTCAGGCACTCATCTATTCAGGTTTAAGTCAATCAGATTTAACCCAAAAGACTATCACAACTGAGTTTCTTTGCATTTGTTGGTACATGGTAGAGGTAGACAATGCACCACAAAGTCCTAAATAGAACATAAAGGCTTCTGAACCTTTCAATGTTTAATCTTCAATCAAAAAACAGAATTTGTAGAGAGTGAATGAAACAGCATAATCACATTATTTTCCGACTGATCTTCACAACAGAGAAAAATTGAGACATTCTGAAATATTGATCGAGTTATTTGGATCCTGGAGGATTGATAGGACGAACTGCTAGTTTTCAAATACGAGATATCCACCATCGTCACTATGGGCGCATTTGCCCAATTGACAAGTCTGAAGGAATCAATGTTGGACTTATTGGGAAAAATTGAGACATTCTGAAATATTGATCACTCGGCTTTTGATGATCATCAATTGTACACATAAAATGAAAGGTTATGGCCATTAATTAATGCAAAACCGTGCAACAATTTTCATGGCTGGATGCAATCAAGTTAAAAATCCAACCACTTACTATAGTACACACAAGTCTGTGGAGATATAATGCCGTCAGGTGTGCAATGACTTATCCTCGGGCACACTCCACATGGAATTGAAGCCATTGCCCCAATTTTGGGCTCCCCTGTGCTTCCCTTGCTAACGCACTTATAACAAACTTTGCCAATTGGAATAGAAGAAAACTCACCCATTCCATTACTCTTCACTTCTATGATCTCATTATCCAATACCAAAGCCTTTATAATCTCTTCAATTTGCTGTTTTGTCAATTCGGTATTAAAGACACCACTCCTTTTGATGGAGTCTGTCACTCCCTCCAAAGTAGCAACTTTCAGCTTATATATTTGCTTTGTACAGATCTCTTTCAGAAGTTTTATGAACTCTATATCAAGGTTTCCTTCAACATACCATGCCCCTCCAGTGATTTCCTTTGAAGGCTCATATTCTGTTGCCACGTAATGCTTCCTACCCTTGTTTTGGATGTTTACAACCTCTTTTATCAAATTCTTCGCTTGAAGCACCTTTAATGATTTATTGACCACGTTGTCTGGAAGGTTGGTTTCTCGTTTCATGTCTCGTGTCCAGATACCCATATCTTGTTTACTTCGAATCACATTATAGAGTTTGCGCTCATGTTCTGTCAGAGATTGAGCTGGAGAGCTTGATTCTGGTTGTTTCCGTTTTTGTCCCTGTACTCGACTCATTGCTATTCAAAGGAACATCAAAGTGAATAAACTATACTAGTGCATCGAATCAACAATTCAACAAGATTGCTTGTTCAAGAAGCAGTTACATAAAAGGTT
This sequence comes from Excoecaria agallocha, assembly GCA_037975025.1. Taxonomy (NCBI): domain Eukaryota; kingdom Viridiplantae; phylum Streptophyta; class Magnoliopsida; order Malpighiales; family Euphorbiaceae; genus Excoecaria; species Excoecaria agallocha. The sequence goes on along the minus strand of CM075814.1, from coordinate 50,612,964 downwards.
CTAGCATTTACATACAGGGCATTCACATTGATTATATTTATACCTAACAAGTCATTTGGTTGTTTCAGAAGTCAAAAGACATGAGAGCAGAAATAATCATTTCATTTTCTTTGATATTCCAGCATTCTCAATCATTGTTGTTCCAAAGGATATTCTAGAAACAAAGCATGCCATTCAGTTCAAGCCACACTGTCAAAAGACATTGCACTATCGTTTCTAAAAGTTCTACAGAAATATATTTGGATGCGTCTCGCAACATTTCTGGTATGCAGTATGGCTAATATAATCAATGTGTTAGACAAAAGGTTAAACAACGAACAAAATTCTTACATTATTAGTGAAAAACCTTCTTTATGTGTAACTATCTGCATAAAAATATCAGATTGTGGGAAATTGCTGAAATAATTTACAAGCAACTGGGAAATTAAGTTTCCTTTCTCTTCTCTTCATTTCTCTTGCCTAAATTCTGCCCAAACAATGGAATTGCTATAAACTCCCTCCTCTTCTCATCCACCGTTTCTACCGAAACAAACATAGCGTAAGGATTAAAGTTTTAAACTATCGAAATACAAAACTACACATATTAATTTCGTAAATCAAGACTTATCACTAACAAACAGAAAAAAAAAAAAGCATTCTTTTCTTATCTAGACTTTCAAGGTCTCAAAATAAATAAGAGAACTAACCATAAGTCGAAGATAGTAAAGGATGGAGAAGAGAGCCGGAAATAAAAGATAGAGCGTCGGCCAGTGGTTGCAATCGGAGACGGCAGGGGACGGCACCAGATCAGAATCGCGCTCGAGAGGGAGAAGAAGAGACTGAGTTTACCGACTTAGGGCAGCAAAACGCATAAACTGGGGAATGGGGATAAAATAATATAGGGAAAAACGACGTAGTTTTCATAATCCAACTGTTCTGTATTTTTAACAAATAAAAGGAATTTTTTCACAAATGCCACAAAAAAAAAACATATTTCATATTTTCACTTTTTTTATTTTTTATTATTTTAAATACTGTTTTTAAAATTTTTTATTTTATAATTACCATTTTTAAAATTTCTGATTTAAAAAATACCCCATACCACACTAACATATCAATGGAACCCATTTGCTTGTTGCCTACCCTCATTCCCATTCCCTGACCAAAATTCAGGTCCATGTTGCTCCTAGAAGTTGCTTTTGATTCCCAGAGTTATAATTGCTAATTAATGAAGATATTTAAGATGATAATTTTCTCAACAGTAATTGCAACACAATGCAAAACATAACCATAAAATGATTGGAGATAGCAGAAAGAAATTCTTGGTGGAGAATCTAGAAGATCAATTTGCCACTTTTATATTATCAGTATTAAATTCCTGTTAGTTGAAGTAAGGAGGAAACTAAAAATTCTTTGAAGAAACTACAGCTTGCATGATCAAGTCCTTGTACTCTTTATCGATGAAAATAAGTAAATTTAGAATTAGAGTGATAAAGTACTGTGACCGATGAATTTTCTGATATAAATAATTATATTGCATACTTGTATCCACTTGCCAAAATCTACAAAGGTTGCTCCGCTGTAGTACGCTATAACTTTCGCTTGCTTTTATTTTAGTTCGTTATTTAGTTGAAGGTTCAATAAACATGTATTGATTATTTAACTTTATTGCTAAGAGGCCATTTTCATATATTCGTATTTAAGGATAAAATGTACAATCATCTTCCAATTTTATTGCTAATGTTGAAATAGTCGACTGCAGTATTGTGGGGGATGAAGTAGGAAATGCTGTAATTAAAGTTAAATTTTAAGGTTAATTACAGTTTACTTAAAAATTAAGTCGTTTTCAACATTACCAAGTGCATGTCTTCGTAATTGCAGTTTCGGAGAATCCGAATGATTAGATAATGGCATATATGTTCTTTTAATGTTTTTCCACAGGTCTTGTACACTTTTGCGGTACGATGAAAATGCAAATGCAAATGCAAAAAGCTAATAGCAGTTGAAGTAAAAAATGGTTCCCCTGCATGGAGAATTTGGTGTATGTTGCAATGTCTATGGTCTCTTGGGTGGCTTGAGGAGATGTATCTAATAACAAATTTCTGAAAATTGACCATTTTTTGATACTTAAAGCAGCAGAGTAATGGGCAACCTTGACCTTCTCAAATTCTAAATTTGCAGGATGTCACCATAGCAAGGCAAGCACAAGGTTGTAAATTGGAGGAAGTGGCCTGAACACATCCTTAAAGAAATCCTAAACAAAAAAAATATATTGTATTTTTTATATAAAAAAATATGATATATTTTTTTGTATAAAAAAATGCATATAAAAAAATGCATTGTATTTTTTTATGTAAAAAAATATACTGTATTTTTTATATACAATAAAAATATACCGTATTTTATTTATGTAAAACAAAAATACGTTATATTTTTCTATGTAAAAAATACACTTTATTTTTTATATACAATAAAAATACACTATATTTTATTTATGCATAAAAAAATACTCTGTATTTTATTTATGTATAAAATAAAATATACTATATTTTATTTATATGTAAAAAAATATACTGTATTTTTATATATAAAAGAAAACACAATATATTTTATTTATATACAAAAAAATACATTATATTTTATTTATATATAAAAAAAATACATTGCATTTATATAAAAAAAATTAACTGTATTTTTTATACACAAAAGAAAATACATTGTATTGTTAAGTAATACAATGAATTGTTAAGTGTAATCTTTTATACTTCTAAGGATTGAAGTAGTGCTGCTATGGAATTAATCTTTTATCAGCAATAAAAGAAACAAAAAGTATGACAAAATGTCCAAATTACCGAGCCAGTTTTAACGAATTTGAGAAACAAGTAACTCCAAGGGCAAACTAAGATGTAGCAATTGTTTACGGTTACAATACTACAAAAATACATGTATTTTGCAGGATGCCTCTCAAAAAACTTGGACTAAGAATTATTTGATCAAGAATCGGTTTATTTGCATCCCACTGACAAAAATGATAGAAATGAGGAACACATTGCCTTCTTCGTTGCAAAATTTTCAATCTGAATGAGATTGAAGACATGGTTCAAATGAATTTGAGAGCTATCAGTTGATTTCCACACATACAGATTCAACATTTTGTCAGTATCTCAGCCCCATCTTTGGTTATTAGAATAGTGTGCTCAAATAATCCAAACAAGAAATGGACCCAATCAAACTGAACAAGTTTAAACCAAATATAGAATTCATTATATTATTCAAAATCTGCAACAACACTTAAGACCAACAAAACACCAAAATCTACTGTGAACTAGTAATTTTGGCTATAGATTGAGCACAAATGGTTGGTAAGCTAGACTGTCAAAAGCTTTGCCAAGACTCCTGTTTATGCTCTTCATTTTCTGTATATACTTCAAACATAGCAATCACAATTTTTCTTGCTGCTTCTGCGGCCTCTGGCGATCTATCATTCAATAAATCTGTAGCCATTTGTACCAGCAAAACCAACCCGAACTCTTTCATTCCTGCTATACCCTGGAATTACATCATATGATTACTCCTAGTTACTTCCACTTGCAAGCCAAAAGTAGGAAAGTATAAGCCTGCAAGAATGTGAGTTAGCAAAACATTTACCATGCTGAAGACAGAGTTGGAGATGCATATATTGTTCTAATAAATTATTTTACAAACAAATGAACATGAATGAAAGACACTAATATTTGAAACTGGAAAACTAATGGTTCCAAAAACCAACTATACATAAATTAAAAATTCAGTAAAAAAAGATTAATTAAATCGTTCAATAAATACTTCAATAATAAGCTACAGTTGAAGAGAATGAAATTGAAAAAAACCCCATCAAATGCTTAATAATTGGATTATCTAATAAAATTGCTATGATGAATTAATTTCTAAACCAGGAAAAAAGGAGATGCAAGGAAGAATTAAGAAGCATTCCATTGCAATAGCTTGCTTGAAAATACAAAAATATATTTCCTCAAGAACCAATAGAAGCTTTACTTGGACTTTTGAACTCTTGAACTAACTTTGTTGCCTTCTTCTGGTACCTAAAGTTCAGCCATATACACCCAATGCAATACCGAATCCACAGCACAAGAATAACTTGAATTAAATAAGATAAATAAAGCAGCCAAACGTAAAACTATCCATTATGCAATTCAACTATACATGATGCCTATGTTTGAACGTAATGAACTAATGCACAACGTAACATCATACAGAGAGAATTAGAAAGAAAATTGTAATTGGAACCACAATTCAAATAAGTAAACAAAAAAGAGCTTAATTATATCATACTTGATTTTGTCCCTGCAACATCCTCTTCCGATACTTTTTAAAAGTTACCAACATTCATACTTAAAATACTCAGGTTCACGTTTAATTAGCAAAAGCTCATTTTACGAGACCATCGTTACTTTGCTGTCAACCAGCAAAACCTGATGTGGAACTTAATCCAGAGATCTATAGGGAAAAAAAGGAGAGGAAGAAGAAGTAAGCCACCGCTCGCACAAAAAAAATTAGCAATTAAATACAAGTAAATGGGACAGATACTTTCATAATTAGAAGCATTTCCATTTTGCCAGATTGCTGAAACCTGAAAACAAAAACTTACATTATCAAAGCCCCTTTCAAGTCCTGCATAAGTCACGACCATAGCCATAGGACAGGAACAGGTTGGGTGGATAGCCATAGGTGTACAGAAGCGATCGAAGATGTCTGCCATGATAAAGAACTGGTAGTTAAGGCAAATGCAGAATTTTGAGAGATTAAAGAATCACAGACAGAAAATGCAATAAAAAGATTGAAATAAAGAATTGGAAATTGAAATCACCTACTAAAAGAGCGGCGGATAGCACAGGCGGCTGGTGGCGTGGGGGCTGCCGCGTCGTGTTCGTCATCTTGCCAATAGGGAGCGCTTAGATGGTATGGCAACTCGGCGATGCCGGACAGTGGTCAGAAGTGGGCCATAGGGTAGAAAGATGGCCGTGTGAATTTAAGAGAGATACTAGATTTTGTTTAAAGCGAAAATAAAAATGACTGTGCAATTAATAAATTATATTACATTAGAGTTATTGTTTATTTTGTTTCATTGAATTTAGGCAAGTCAATGAATTATATTGTTTCAAGTCTTAGAACTATGTGCAATTAAAAAAAAAAAGTCCTAGAAATATACAACTTTCGGTATTTCACTAAATTAAAAATTAGTACGGAATGTAACGTTAATAATAATAATAATTTAATAAGAAAACAATATTACCACATAATAATAAATCAAGTACAGTATTTATTACAATAAATCTTGCCATTCTAGTTAATAAAAAAATAATTAATATAAAATTTAAAAATTCAAATAAAATTAAATATAGATGATAGATTTTTGGCAAAAATTTCTTTCGCTACATATAATTACATGATAATAGTTGTGATGCTGGTGATGATTTCCATTGCAAAGTACATTATTATTGCCAACATTTTGCACTAAAGTTAGCAATGAATCTATCAATAATGGTTGAATCAAGTGATTTGATATTTATTTATTTTAACTAAGGTTTCAATTAGAATTTTATAAATTGCAAAAATGAATATTGGAAGGGTTTACTCTAAATGGTATATTATCATGATAGCAAATACAGCTATATATGCAATGGAAAAACAAATTTTTTTTTTCTTGTCTAGACAAACATAAAATTATCATATATTCAAACTAACATCTAACTTGATTCCATGGTGGCTCTTCATTGGAAATTTCATGAACTAGAGCGTGGATATATGTCAATAGGATTCAATTGCTACACAAAGGTCACCCATCATCAGGAAGAAAGAGGGGACCAAGCATTGATTCACACTCCTTCATAAGGTTGTAAAGTAAATCAGTGGAGAAGAATGGTTGTTGCATTGAGGAGAATTCGAAAGTATTGCCAGTCTTTTTGTTGTGCTTCTTCACAATCTTTATCAGACCTATTTTTGTTTACAAAATATGCAAAAGAGCTTTAGCAGCAAAGAAAAATATGTTTCATTACGGAAGTAGGTTCCATCATATTTCTACGTCTTTTATTTTCATATCCTCAGGTAGTTGTCACTAATTCTCTGAACATTTTATTATGCACACTCCTAACTTTAGATATTACGAGACATATATTTGATCACCAAAATCTGATACCAAGTTTTATGCGACAGATTGCTAGTAATGCATGCATGGTTGTCGCCTTATAGTATCTATGGCAGCAAATTGAGTTCTAACTTATATGCCTAAACAAACATATCTGCCTTATAAACGGATGCCATTTAACAACTACTCTAACACTTATATTTTCCTTCTAGCAAAGTTTATTGATCTTACTGATTTTAAAAACAATCATTCGCAGTGGGGGCAATCAAGGTGTATGGCTCATTACCCACTGATTTTAACATTTTATAATAGGATTTCGATCGTAAATGAATTAGTTAAAAGTAGGTATAGAAGAAAAGGGAGGCACCTGTGAAGTTAAGGACGCTGTAATGGAGTAGAAGAACCATTTGTCCATGAAAGTTTAAGATATCCTTCTGTACATTCAACTTATCTTCATCATTCTGCAAGTTTGCTGCTCTCTTTTTCAGCACCTGAAATCAATATCACCTCATAATCTGTTATCATAATTAACATAAGCAACCTCATCAATTAAGGAATATAATATAATTATTACCTCTAATCTGATCACATAATCTTCCTCTTTATTAAAATAAAAAGTGTGAACTTTCTTAAGTTCATGATCTAATAATCTCCTGAAACCAACCCTCAGTGTCATATTATTCACTTCTAAAAATCTTCTGGTGGCAAATCTTGGCCATCTTCTTTGAATTCTTCTGGCTTTGGATCCAGGATTAATCAACTTCAATTGCTTCTTCAGTTTCTTGTAAGATATGAACTGATCTTTCCACCCAGGAAAAGTTCTCTCTATCTCATCACGAAGCCTCTTCCTGAACTTCATCTCTCCGATTCTTTGTTAAATCAGTTTTTGCAAATTATTGAGCGTGAAGAAAAAATAATATTCATATTTATCCTCAATTTTGGACAGCATATTCTTTCATTACTAAGCTCATATTCTCTATATTCTTGTATTTTTTTTCCCCCAAATGGATATGCCACATCGAAAGAATCGAAAAAAAATGTATTTAATTATGTAGTCGGAATTATATATGTAGTTTAAGCAAGATAGGTTGTTAGTTCTTCATATATTCTCATCATTCTGAATTTTGATTGGAAGTTAATTCTGTCCTAAGCCAGAAGCCATGTAATAAAATATTTCCTTAAATCAATCGAAAATATGATTTTCAGTTGCTTTATGCAAAGTTCCAACCACGTAGTTGATTTAATTTTTATTGGGGACGTCCATTGTACCATAGAACATTTTACTTGGGAATATTCAAGATACCTTCATACTTCGGACAGTTTGGTCGTCCACCGTAAAAAGAAAATTCAGTCTATTCATTTTTTTAATTATGTGCTCCTAAATTAAATATATAATACAACACTACTACCACGCTTAAGTAGATACATATTCCGTCACTTTTAGTCTGTCGTGTCCCTATATACTTGCATATTCCGTCACTTTTAGTCTCTCATATATCGCATTAATTTGAACCATAAATAAATGATCCAATTGAAGAAATTTTTGACTGGCTAAGTTTATGATTAAAATGAGTTAAAGAGTTGGGCTAAACAAATTTTCATTTGTGCAGACAAGACATCCTAACAGTAAATGTTGATCCCAATCCAATAAGAGTTCAAACTTTTGGTTTCAGGACGAAGGGATGCATCTGTCCTTGAATCTGCCCAAAGTAAATCATGAAAGATAATCCGAGTCTTAGTACTAGAAAAAAAATGTCTATTTTCATGTCACTCGCATTAATTTATACATACATTTGTATAACAAATTGTCGAAATTGTCAAAAGAGGGGGTAAAAATGACCAGGATCAAAATATAAAAATACAGTACAGTATGGATCAATAACAAAGGCAATTGTTTGGAGACAACAAAAGCCACTGTGTTTTCCATGCGATACAAATAATCCATGTGGGTGGTTACTGCAACCGGGTTTGAACTCAAAACTCTGTTGGAGGTTTTAATCTCATCAGTCTCCTTATTCTATCTTTGTCTGTGTTCTCAAGCAATCCCTTCAAACAATGGAATAACAGACTTAGTCTTTGAAGATGCAAAAAGTAGCAAACAGCAAAAACCATAGCAGTCCAGTAAGGGAGCACAGCAAAAAACCTAAGATACCGCTCGAGGTTATAGTATAATTCCCATGTTACTAAAATAGCAAAATTCTAATTTTCACCACAAGTTGTTTCTATTCTGTAGTATGCGTTCCTATCACATGGGAGACCAAGTCATGATGAAATTTACTGTGCCTGTGCTACCAAACTTGCTACAAGATAATGCCAATACATAGTATTAATCACATGCTTCAAATCCAGTAAGAGATCAACATGTGTAGTAGCCACCATACAAAATCAAAACTTATTGCCGTTGGTATTTATGGAAGGCATTATATAGAAGATGAACTAATTAGCAACGGAATTTCATGAAATTTCTGGTTTCTCAGATATTATTCTAAGGGTTTGTCCAATTTCGTCAAAAAATTATATATGAGAATTTTGATGTGTAAATATAAAATGATTTGATCACAGAGATTACAAATAAGTGATAAAAAAATTGTGTTTTTGTGATCGATTTGACATGACTGGTTGTAAAAATTCCATAACTAAAAGGAAGTTCCGTTCTCAATGCAAATCAAACTAAAATATTTTTGTTATAGCATCTGTACCTTCCAAACGATTTCATCAAGGCATAAGCATATCCTTCCATACTTGTCAAGGAAAAGGCGTTCAGTTGGAGGCTTCCCGCATACATCCTTTACAGCTGAGGTAATAGCAAAAATGACTTCCGCCACTACAGAAAAACCATCCAGGAAAAAGAAAAATGGAATATTCAGAAATTAATAATAAAATACAACCAAAAGTATCAAATGCACTCTCAGAACTTCACTGCTCAACCTGATTTTTTATCAGTTTCTAAATTTTTGACCATATAGTACCAATCATAATTTCTCAGGGCCAAAATTTAAATATCATAGAAAATAAAATTAAAAAAAATTGAGGAGGGCAGTATAAGAAATAATAAATTGAAAGGACTCATTTAGAAAATAAGGTAAGCCATATAGACTTTACAAAAAAAAAAAAATTGGAGGGAAGGGGGTTGGTGGTGGGTTGCTTAGATAGATTTGTCTCTGAATCCAAGGTATTAATTTTTCCCTCGTTTCTTTGTAAAACACAAGTTTCAGTTGTAGGCTGTGAAAAATAAAGGGTAGAAAAATCTCATTAAACATGCTGCGCCTGGTCTTCACAGCAAGCAAAAAACTATATTATAAAATGCAGAGAAAAACAAAGCTTTGATTGGTCACAAAAGATGTACTAAACGACCGACAAGTTAGACAGTTTTAACCTCACTATGATCTTGACATCGACAAGCTTAATTTGCTTCCTATGTTCTATACATATACTCACAGGCCAGTTCATCATAGTCGTCCTTGCCAACAACATAAATGCTGATGTCCCCAAGCACTGTGTATACAATGTAAACTGACCTGGTAAGATTAAAAAAAAAAAATTAAAATAATTGGATGTGTATTATATAGCATGGAAAAAACAATATTGGTGAAAAAGTAAACATTCGAATAAATTTGGAAACCCATATGCAGTTGAGTTGTAATAGCATACCATTAAAGAAGAGTATGTGGTAAAGTAGATTAGATTGGTCCATGATAAGCTATGAGAATATGGAACTGTAGTTTTTGCAGATTGTCAACTGAATAAAATGAGGTCAACAAGTGAGCAATTTTTAAGCTCTTATCCTGCTAGCTAGCAGCCTACAATTAAAGAAGAGTATGTGGTAAAGTAGATTAGATTGCTCCATGATAAGCTATAAGAAAACGGAACTGTAGTTTTTGCAGATTGTCAACTGAATGAAATGCGGTCAACAAGTGAGCAATTTTTAAGCTCTTATCCTGCTAGCTAGCCCAAAAATTTTCATTCCACAAACCCATATCAGGCAGACCAATAACTTCTCTAGTTTTATGTTGTAGCACATTTGTGGGACAGACTTATGCTCGAGAAGGACGTTAAGTTCGGATTATTTAATTTTTATTTTTGCTAGTTATTTGCTGTTGGTTTAGTTAAGTGTTTTTATTGTTATTTCTTTCTTATGAAAGCCTATAAAATAGGCCTTCTACTGCTATAATAAGACTCGCCTATTTAAAAGGCAATGTGAGGAATAAAACCCTAAGTCATACTTTTATAAAAAAAAACAAACAAGAGATTGAAGCTCTCTCAATTAACAAGGTCCAAGGTTTCAGTCGCTTTGTAACGAGCTGAGTTAATATTCAAAATAGGTTGACCTAAGAACCCGAACAAAGGAAAAGGTAAAGAGAAGTCAAAGTCGATAGAATTAGATTTTGTCTGACTAATGAAAATTATTCTTATATGACAAGTTAAATTCCCAAGGCAGTCTTCAAGTCAAGGTAATGAACGTCAGAACCAAATGATAACAGCACTAGGAAAATGGAAACCTTTAGATCTATAATAGATACAAGTTATCTAGGTTGTGAAGGTAACATGTGAGTACACAAATCACAAATAACATCGAACTAAAGTTATAGTTTCTCTTGAAAGAACAGAAATAACATACTTGTGAGAAGCAACAAGAAGCTCTTCATTCTTTACACCTCTAAGATTATCTGCCCCCAGCTTAACCAAGAAAGATCTCCAGTGAAGTCGTTCCTCAGCCGGAACTCCACTAAACCTGCAATAATATGAACAGAGAAACACTCAGAATCATCTTTCGACCATTTCATTGGAAAGAAGAAAAAGCAATTCCTTCAGCAAGAGACACCAAATTTTCATCAACCGAAACCATCAGTGCAACCACAACAGCAGGTTTATATAAAATTTATAAGGTAGACACCTATTTTTTTTATAAGGTCACAAATCAGAGAATGTCCCTTGATGGGAAGGTTGCCAATTTTACTTTTCAAAAATAAGAGCACTTGAGTTCCTCAAAACAAGTTCGTTCAGAAACCAAGGGCAGAACTTTCATCCAACCATAATATAGTGCATCCTAATCTATTTCATGATAAATAATAGGAACATATGCTAGGTGTTGGTCCTTAGGTTAGCAGTAATTATTATTATATGGGACATAACTGAACTGAATTCTTATTCAAATGAACCAACAAAACTTATACCAGATTAAAGCAAAGCACAAACAACTTACCATGCAAGTATATTTTGCAGGATTAAGACTGCAAACAGAAAACCAAAAACACACATAAAACATTTCAAATGAAAGCACCTCCATGCTTATTCTGGAAGTGGAACTTACTGAAAGTTATACAGATAAAGCAGGTACTCAGATGTAATTTATGATACCAGGCTATAAAGAATAAAAAATCATATACCTTAGACCATAAGGGAAATTTAGATGACAAATTTCTAAGCAATATAGCATCAATAGATCTACTGAAGTTTGACTTAAGACGAATGGTAAAATAAAACAATCAGTTTGTCCCCTTTAAATGCCACCATTTTATATGGCAGAAGGGAACTGTGACATAGCTTCCAACTTACGATTCTCTTTATCCAGCAGCAGCCATTCACCTTTAAGACAACTATAAGAAAATGTCCAGCTATCCCAGCAGGATATCCTTGAGTGAGACAACAACTCAATCCTGGAGTTCGGAGTAACTTCAATATGGACATAAAACGTGGCATAAACATAAACAAAGAAAAACTTTATTTGCAGCTCACAATTAAAACCTATCCACTTTGATTATGGTCCCGTCCTAATTTATGTGTGAAACTTACAGTTGATACCTATGGTTTCAACAGGACAACTTCCATGTGCAAGCACGCAATTTACAGTCCTAGTAACAGAACCAAAATTAGTATCATCTATCCACCTGCATTATTGATTCATATCTAAATCCTCTAAATAATGTACCAGAGGTGCAGAGGTGGATTATTTTTGGAGTATTCGAACCGAACACAGTAACAGGAAATTCAAGACTAAATTCATTTCCACAAGTTTTTTTTTTTTCCACTCAAATTTGGGTAACAATAGCAATTGGAAATGGTTCTGACAAATAGCAATTTCCCTTTAGGAAATAATGCTTGTCAAAATGGTCAGTAAGAATTAAGAAGTCATTTCAGTGCATAAGGTTCAATCAAACAAAATGTATTTTCTCCACACTCAAAATCAAAAGGTAATAGCATGACACTACCAATATTCACCAAAGTAGAATGAACATCAAACCATTTCAAGAAATTCATAAGCAAAAGTGATATAAAAATCAACCACATCCAAACAAAACTAGTTGGATCTAACACACCTAACCCAGAAGGACAATCAAAACCAAGAAGAAGAAAAAAAGCAGAGGCGTGTGATTGGAGATTTAAAGGTACCGTTCAATCAAGATGTTGCCTTCAACATTTGCAAACAATACCGCAAGTATCATGATCTTTGGGTCTCCTTTCCTTCCTTCTCCCGCTGCGAAGAGGTACTGGAAGATATATTTGCCGTTAATTATCGTATTAATTAACTCATCCAGACGACCGATTGTTCAAATGCTTTACAAGAGAATAATGAATTTTCAATTATGCCCCATAATTAGTATCAAAAAAGAAAAGTGCCCTTTAATTTCATTTCTTCATTGTCCGGACCCTTGCCAGTTGACATGGACATGGGCCGGGATTGGGCTCAGTCCAAATTTTACCCGATTCAGTCTGAGTCCAAATTAGGGATGATCACGGGGCGGGGTGGGACCGGGGAATGCTCCCCACTCCCTCCCCCGCCAGTGGCGGGGATTCCCCGCCACGCCCCCGCCACCAATGTCGGGGGAAGAATTCCCCCCGTTCCCGCCCCACGGGGATCCCCGTCCCCCATTTTTTTTTAAATATAATATTTTATTAATAATTAAAATTAAAATATAATATTTAATAAATAAAAAATTTAAAATCAATAATAATTTAAAACTTAATAATTATAAAATTAAATTATATTTTAATTATTTATAAAATATTATATTTTAATATATATTTTTTTTTTTTTGCGGGGCGGGGATCCCATTCCCCGTCCCCGATTTTAGGACGGGGAATTTTTTCCCCCCGCCCCCGTCCCCGCGGGGGAAATTTCGGGGATTCCCCGCCCCGAACGGGGCGGATCCCCACCGGGGCCGGGGAATCCCCGCCCCGTGATCATCCCTAGTCCAAATCATATATATATATATATATATATATAAAAGAATTTTTACATAAATATACACAAAATTTTTAATAATAACAAAAGGAGAAAACGCGTTATTGTTACTGAAGTTTTGATTTTTGGGCAAAATAGCCCTTGTCTTGAAAATTTATTTTTTAAGTAGGGATGAGTATATCGGTCCATTAATAATTTACTTAAATCAATTAATTACTATCGGTTAATCGCTATATTAATTTCGATTTTTAATTCGATTTTTTGGATCGATTTATCGGTTAACCACTAAAAAATTTTAATATATAAATTTAATAAATTATACAATTTATAATATTATTTTTAATAGTAAAAAATGCTTTAAAAATGAAAAAAATACTAATTAAATACAATATCTAGGAGTGTGCAAAAAAGGCCCGATCGACCAATCCAATTAACCCGAATAGAACTGACATATTCCGGTGGGGTTAATAGGATTGGTAGGGTTGGGTTGGTGAAACCTGACTAATCCGAACAATCCGAAATTTTAATATATAAATAAAAAATTAATATATAATATATATTTAATGTAATTTTAAAATTGTTAGTTTGTTATATTTTTAAAATATTTTTATGGTATTTAATATTATTTATTTGTATTAATTTAGGATTTTAATTTAAATATGTAAATTAAAAATGACTAAATTCCGATAAATCGAATTATTCGGATCGGTACCCGAAAAAAATATCGGATTGTTCGGATAGAGGCCCGATATTTATATTAAGTAAGGTCGGATAAGGAAAATATGTAACTTTCGGGTTAATCGGGTTCATCCGAACTCGACCGATGCACACCCCTAACAATATCCATTAAAATAATCAAAATAAAAAAAATACATAATTAATTATAAAACTTAAAAGTATTCAATATAAAACTAACAACAGAATGTAATTATGCATATAATTTTAATGTTTATTTACTAAAAATATATATTTTACAAAATTATATATCATAATATTTATAAATTACACAAAATTGAAAAATATAATTATAAAATTTAAAATATAATTCATAAAATATATAAATATATATTCAGTTTCGGTTCCGGATCGATTAACCACTAATTTTTAAAGTAAAAATTATAAACCTAAAATTTTGATTCGGTTAACCTACAAATCGGTTCGATTTCAGATTGATTTTTCGGTTAATCAAAATTTCAGTTTTTTTTTTGCTCAGCCCTATTTTTTAGTATCTGGAATCTTTCTTTCTTTCAATTTTTTAATTTTTAAATCTATTTTTTAAATTACTGTACACCTAATTTTTTCAATAAAGTTTCCTTTCTCATTTCTCCTAAGTTTTTTTGGGATTCCGTCTATTAATTCATCATCATATAGTGCCATCCATTTCTTCTATTATATCATTAATATCCTACTTACAAATTTAATATACTTAAATATTCTCTAAATTTTGTTTATTATACTCATTTTAAGTTCTTATTTTATATTATCTCTAATATATAATAATTTTAGTAGTTCTTGTTCGCTATATTTAAGATCGTTTTCTAATAATTTTATAGTATTTTTGCTTATATTTATACATACTAAATAACAAATTCTATTTTTTAGATGTTCTATATTTTTTTTCCTCTCTTAATTCTCTTTCTATTTTTTCTTTAATGGTTTCTTGTTCATGATTCATCTAATTTCCGTTTAATTTTAGACTAGCTTTATTTATTTTTTTCTGTAATTTTTTCCAAGTCTTTTTTCAATTCTTCTTTTATTATTGTTAATTCTTCTCTTATTTCTTGTAACCTAGGTATCTCGTATTTTTCTTATAGATTATTTAGTTTTAAGAATATACATTTATTTTTCAAGTCTCTCATTTTATCTCTATAATATTTTATTTTTTTTGTTATCATGTCTTGAATATTACTTCACAAGTTTCTTTTAAAATTAAACTTAACATTATATGTTTATGTATATTAAGGGGTTAATTTCACACACGGTCACTCAACTTATCACTAATCGCGCAAAAGTAATCGACTTTTTTTTTTCTGACTTAAAAGTAACTGAACTTATTACAAATTTGCATAAAAGTCATGATCACCGGATTCCGGCAAGAGCATTTGCTGGATTGATGACATGGCATGCCACGTCATATGCCGGACACACGTGGCACGTTCCATATTTGGGTTAATTTCAGCCACGGTCACTTAACTTATGATTTATCACCCAAAAGTAACTGACTTATTTTTCGTGACTTAAATGTTACTGAACTTATCATATTTTTTCAAAAAAGTCATCTTGACCGGGTTATATGTTTTTATTTTAGTATAATATGATTTATAATTTTGTATAATTTTTAGACACAAATTTTTTTATTTTTTTTTTAAAATAGTTTTCATTTTCAATTTTCGGTTGACCGAACCAAACCGATCGAAATTTTCGATTCAGTTGAATTCGGTTATTCTATAAATTTGGTTCGATTCGGTTGATTAAAATCTTAAAAGTTTGATTTTCGGTTATTTCGATTCGGTTCGATTATTGAACAGAACTTACTGTTGCAAATGGCTACATGGAGATGAATTTATCATCACATCATAAGCTATGACACATTAGCTATGAACACACATGGATTGTTGATGTGTCAAATATGACACATTAGCTGATAAAGGTGATTTGACAACTGACGTGTCAAATATGAAATATTAGCTTATGATGTGACAATAAATCCATCACTATGAGTATCAGGTCAAGATGACTTTTTTTGGACAAAAATAATAAGTTCAGTGACATTTAAGTCACGAAAAATAAGTTAGTTACTTTTAGGTGATAAATCGTAAGTTCAGTGACCGTAGCTGAAATTGACCCAAACGTATAACATGCCACGTGTGTCCGGCATATGACGTGGCAAGCCATGTCATCAATCCGGCAAAGGTTTTCGCCGGAATCCGGTGATCATGACTTTTATGCAAATTTGTAATAAGTTCAGTTACTTTTAAGTCAGGAAAAAAAAGTCGGTTACTTTTGCGCAATTAGTGATAAGTTGAGTGATCGTTGGTGAAACTGACCCGTATATTAAGTATCTATATTGTTAAACTCATATTTTAGATATGATATTATTTTTATTTCTTCTAACTATATTTCGTACAATAATCCAATAACTTCATTATTATTACTAATTAATTCATAATTAATTTCTAAATTGTTTATTATCCAATTTTGGCTAATTTTAATTCCATTATTTTTTACTAAGTAGTAAATGCCTTTAGGCTCTAATACCAGTATGATGCGGAAAAATTTTAGATTTGTATTTATGCATGTGGTAAAATTCATGTTTTAACTATATATATTATAATAATATTTGTTAAATTCACATCTATATTTTGATAAAGAGCACATATTACATATTTTTAAATTTTGTATTTTTTACAAATATTCTTGTCCTAATCTATTTAAAGGTTCCTGATAATTAAACCAATTATCTCCTAAAAATTATGATTTTAAAGTTATTTCAAATCTGTTTAAAATATCTTTTATTGTATCATTGACTGAAAAAGCACCTAATATTTGTTTATTATTATATCCATATTTTTATTTTTTGTCTACCTTCTGGTGTAATAAATTCCATCATAGTTCTACATTTCCTTTTAATATATTTACTAGAAAGTTATATGCTCTATCTAAATTATATCCATATGTTAATATTGCTAGATTATTCATTGTAATCCATTAATCTATAGTTTTTGGTACGTCATCTGCACAATCTAGATTTAATCATATTGCGTTAGGATATACAAATTCTATATCTGATTTATTTATAAATTTTGAATCATTATTTATTATTTTTTGCCTAGGTATTTTCCTTTTATATTTATTATATTCTCGTATACTTACATTTGCTTTAATTATTTTTTCTTCTTCATCTAATATTTTTGAGATTTTTCTTGTCTCCATTTTTACTTGCGTAGATGTTGAGTTAACATTCATTTTTAAATTTTCCATTTCATGGGTTAATTTTAAAATATCTTATTTGTTTATTTTAATTTCTTAATATAATTTTAATCATTTTTCTAGAGTGAACATATGTGTTTTTATTGTTAACCCCTCTTGTACTGATTCTTTTTTTTCTTTACCTTTCTCTATTTTTCTAATATGGTTCTTAATTCTCCTATTTACTCTTTAATTTCTTTTAACATGTTAAATATTTTATCAAATTTATCATTTATATTTTCATTTTTAGTAAATGCATTATTTGGTAATCTCAAACTTCTACTACTATAATTATCTTCTCCATATAAGGTATTTGTAAAGCTATATGTTCTATTATTTATATTTTTAAATTATTATTTATTTGATTAATTTGTTCATCATATGTATATCCCTGCATATTTTTTTTATTTCTTCCATATTTAAGATTATTCATTATAACCCATTTTATAAGCCATAAATTCAATTAATTTTTCTATCCTTTCTAATTTATTTAACAATATTTTTTCTAACCAACGTAAGCTAGCCTAAGTGAAAGGGGCTCTGGTCGCTTAAGTAAGTTATCTCGGATTTGAATTCTTATGGATACAACAAATTTCGTTGGAAAAGGTTCCAGCAATTGCTCCTAACAGTATCTCGAGTGAAAATTGGTATGAGTATGGTATGGCTTTAAGGTATCTCCCATTAACATGAGACCTGCTTAGGGTATCACACTAAAAAATACAAAAAAAAAATCTTTTTTCTAAATCTTTGGGTTTTAATTCGTTAAATAATTTTTATTTTACTAGTTCTAATTGTTCTATATTTTTTATTTGACTTGATAAATTTTTTATTTCCTTTATATTTGAATTTAATTGTATTATTATTTATTGTATTAATTTTCTATTGGTCATATTATTTGTGTTTTCTATATTTTTTAATTATTTGATTAACTCTATGTCTTCTTTAATTAAATTATAAAGTACAGTTTTTTTATTATATACTAAACTTTTATTATTTGGGATTTAACTAGAACTTTTACGGAGTCTTAAGTGCCTTATTTGCTCTATTTCGCAGTAATAAGTAAAGTTATATTTTTTAAAATAAAACTTTAAAAAAGTGGTACTTTTGAAAATTATTACAAAAGATGTATAATTGTGAAAATAAAAATGAAAAGGTGGTATATGGGGTAATTTCCTCAAAAAGAAATGGCTTTGGGTTGGGCAGATTTATGTCCGGCAAAAAAAAGCAAAACAATTAAACAAACATTCTAAAAATAATCTAATATAATATAAATATTGTAACAACAAGTCTTTGAAATTTAAAATAATAAAATATTTTAGAATTTGTTTGTATTGTGAATTTGCTTTAGAAAACATAAGAAACTAAAGACATGTCGTTGAGTATTTGGTGAATGCTTTCAATTTTCTTAACTAACTTGCACTTCAATAGTACAATAAATTTAATTTTACTATAAGATGCATTTTTTTAATGCACATTAATTAATGCATATACTCAAAACTAACAGTCTGCATGCATATCTTTGCTTATATATATATAAGCACACACACATTACCTTTAACTCAATAACACTGAAGTTTTTTCTATAGATATTCAGTCGCGACGCCACGTTGAGTGGAAGGGGGGCAATTATTTTTGAAATATATATATATATATATATATATATATATATATATATATATATATATATATATATATATATATATATATATATATATATATCCCTTTAAAATTTTATTTTTATTCTTTTATATTTAATTTATTTTTTAATTTTTCAATCAATAAAAAATAACTATTTTTATTTAATTTTTTTTTTCAAAAATCAGCTAAATTTGAGAAAAAAATAAAAATTACAATAAAAAATTATCTTTAGTTAAATGTTAGTAATTTAGTTTTGCATTTTTTTACTTTTATATCTCTCAAGTATTAGCAATATTTTATATTTGTATATTTTTATTAATTTTTGTGGAGTTTATTTTCAATTCTAATTCTTTTAAAAGCATGAAAAATTAAATTTAATAGTAATTTGTAAAATTTCGGTTCATTTTAAATACACATGAACAAATTAAATATCCATTTATAATATTTGACAATGGTGGGATCTTCTTTGCATATAACAAAGGCAACTTACTCCGTATTACTTAATTTTATATTATTAATTTTTTCTACTATTCTGCTCATGATTCTTGAAAATTAATCGAAAATATATATCATTGATATGAGGTATAATAGTAAGTTTTTAAATATTATAGGAATTAGTGATCTTGCTGAAAAAAATGATACAAATAAAAAAGGCTATTTTATATCATTTAATTTATAAACTCATCATTTTATTACTTATTTTGTCCGTTGCAACTATAACAATTGAAAGAATATTTTTTGCTATGAAATATGTAAAAAATTGATTACGTAACAAAATAAGGAATACATGGATATTTGATTGTTTGATCATTTATATTGAAAAAAATGTATTTAATGCTATTGATAACGAAATCATTATTTGTCGCTATCTAGACATGCAAATTCGTAGAGTGTAATTGTAATTTTTTTAAATATATTAATGAATATTTTTTATTTAATAATTTATTTATATTATTTATATTATTTTTTTTAAACATGATTTAAATTTTTGTCTCCCTTACTCGTAAAACCTGGGTTCGCCACTGTAGATATTATGGGTAACCGTGACTTAAAATACAGCTAAAAATGAAATATAATATATACATAACGCTACCTAACCTTGTAGCCATTGAAATCAACATTAAACGCTACTATTAATTCTTTCGCACTTGTGCTTGAAATAGTAGGAGCATTCGAAGCTTGCAACAACATCAACATGCCGAATGGCACTCGATAAATTATTAACCCAACAACCACCCTATATATATATCGCTTTCTGATTCTTTTGATCCTAATCAATCTCCATCGATCATGACTTCCAAAATTCACGAAAATGAAATTTTATAATTTACATGTGATAGGCAACCAAGAAATTTACTTGAAAATATCCATGCAGCGACTGAATTTCGTTTTTGCATAATAAATAATTTCGGTATTCAGCAAAAACATGACAACTGACTTATTTATAATTAAACACGCGAATGTTCTTATCCATTTATATGCATATGAAAGTTATTTCGCTAACATCAATCTAATTTACTTTGATATCTGATGCTTGTTTAGAGAAAAACAACTAAAATGTCTTCATCAGTTTAATCATCTTCAACATTAATTTAATTATATCACATTGGTGTTAACATCATATATCATCATCAAAGTAGGATTCGGGCATAATCTAATTTGCAGTCACCCTTTTCTACTAATAATTAAGAATGATTCTATTCAAATCACCATCAACAAAACCATTTCCCCACTATTCTTGGAAAATTTATAACTTGGCCTCCCATCCCTTCCTTCCGGATCCGTCTTCGGACAAATTTATACCATTTTTCATGTTTTTGGGACAAATTTGACCACTATATCCTTCTTATAAGATAAGAACAAATTTATACCATTTTCACATTTTTTAGACAAATTTGACCACTATTACTTATTATAAAATAAGGATTACATTAACAAGATACCCTTAATTAGGATCCTTATAATATTTTATCTTGAGAAACCAAAATGTATCCGGTACATCAAATTGAGTAAGATGTTCCAAGCTTCATCCATAAATAATACACTCATATGCATCCATTGAGTTAATATTAATGGTTCGGATTTATAAACTAAATTACGTAAAATTTTGGGTTCAATCTCTAGTTAAACCCATAGTATAGAAAAAAAAAACATATATAGCAAATTAAATATAGTACGCACGAAAATTAATTTTTTCCATATTCCAAACCAAATTATAGATACATGGAACACTTGCAAATATATGCAAAGCAACTATATATAGATATATCTTATTCAAAGGAATAATTAACTGTATATATAGAAGTTTTAAAGAAGCATATAAAAAGAAATATGATATTTCTGCTCCTCGATGAACTTAAATAAGTTGATTAATTTGGACAATTTTAGCAACTCCATAGCTCATTAAATCTTATGGAGATATAGGTCAATTCCTATTGAGTAGTTCCTCTATCATTTGCAATGCAATTCTCTGCTCTTCATCCAAACCATCACTATTATAACCATTGCCATCACCACTTTCTTGCCCTAATATTTCTGTATTGCCCGAGCTGCCGGCCAATTCAGGCTCCGTTGCTTCTCCATCTTTCTTTCCAAGCTCAACAATCATAACCCAATGCGAATCGGGGCGCGGCCCAGCCCGCTTTTGCCACACTCCGATATGGCAGTTCTCGGTGTCAAGCCTTAGGCAAGTAAGAGATGGAGATGGAAATTTGCAACACTTGCGAAGCTTTTCGCTAAGCAAGAAAGATGAAGATGAAGATTTATCTTCTTGATTTATCGTCACGGGAAAGTTTGTTTTCGCATTTCTTCCACTCATCAAAACCGCCGCCTCATCATAGGCTTTTGCTGCCTCTTCAGCGGTATCGAAAGTTCCTAGCCATACCCTTCTTTTCCTACATATATATACACATAAAATATCACAAATTAAAATAATAATAATAATAAACAAAGCTTTATTAATGAGCAACGAAAATTATATATGTGAAGTTGGTGAAAAATACAGTAAAGGATGACGAATCTCAGAGACCCAAGAACCCCAATGGCGTTGCCTGACACCTCTGAATTTTTTTGATTGTACCATCTTTAGCTGATGAGTACAGTATCTGTCTTTTGCAACACAAAGTTTAATATGTATGTATATATATAAAAAGTTAGTAGAAAATTTAACTGAACACAAACGTAGGAGAAATTTTGTTAGGATTTATGGAATTCATTATAACCAACTTAATAGTCTCACATGCATGAACCTACCCTACAATAGATATCCTTGTTGGATGCCATTATTGAGTAACAAAACTTCAATTATTTCAGCACCTTTAATAGTTTAATTATAGTATCATAATTAATATTATGATTACTAGCTATATTGAAGCTTTATGATTTAGGTAAAGTGAATTATATATGAGTAATATTTGCCCTAAATGACGTGGACGTGGACATGTGTGTGTGTGTGTGTGCATATGATGAAAAAGGTTTGAGATCATTGGATTTTTTCAGGCAGGGACATAATTCATTTCATGAATACGGTATATAGTTTTCCTCAAATAAATTTCCAATAAGTTATTCAATTATCTTCAACATACCTATTTCTCTCCTCAAAACAGAAAGCAAAACCTACTTCAAGGGCTAATATAATAGCAGTCATGGATTAACATAAGATAATTGCCAATTGTACTGGTGATAATGACAATGTTCTATTATATAATAATCATATACTTGGGATAATCCTAATAAGGAGTGAGTTTCAAATGGAGAAATTGGTTTTTTGTTTCTAAGTAATTAGTCAATGAAATGGAAAACTTTCTATGTGTTTTTCCTTCTAATTTTCGAGGACACCATCGAGCCCTATTAGATATAACCTTTAGTAAGAAAAGGTTGCCTTGCAATTGCAGTTATTCATGAAAAGTCCAAATCAAACCAGGATGAAAAAAGTACCAATCATATATATTTCATCACATGGTACCTTAACTTTACAAATTTCTACTGCATTTTAGTATTTTAAATTTTTTTTTACAAAAATAAATGACCTTTATAAAAAAAAAAATCAAATACAAGGGGAACAACATACCAACATCTGCACGAATCAAATAATAATAAATATTTAGCTAACTTGTGAGTTTTAAAATTATTGGATCTATTAACTCAAGAAATGCTAATATCTGGGAAGAGAGAAAAGAAAGATTTACAATCTAAAATAATTAAATCACATTCTAATAAACCAGTTAACATATTACAAAAAGCAAAAGACAACTCCTAAGCATCCGGATATATGACACATTTAAAACAAAGATAAATGATAAAGCTAAAAATAACTTTATCCTGCAAGGAGAAGAGCTAGCGGCCACAAAATCAGATAGATTATCTACAAAGAGCAGGCAGATGACTTGGCCGGTCAGACAGTTGGGTTAAACCTGCAAGAAGAGGGAGCGCCTGGTCGGAACCGGTCTTTAACACTCCGAAACTTAAGTCAGTGGCTTTTAGAGAAAGAGTGCTTAGAGGGAGAGTCTCAGATATTTCATACCTGGTGTCATTGTGTTTTGGCTACTTATAGGAGATCTTTGGAGAGATACTTGAGTACCTTAGAGGGTGATAATTAATAGTCAGAGTAAATGAACGACGATGTGACAAGAGATAGATAGAGAGTAGGGATGCTTACTTGTGTCAGTGGACTGATGGGACGAGTTATCCCATCAGTCCGGTCGGACATCACATTTTCCAGCGTTACCTTCCAGCTTACGCTTTGTGTTATTGGGCTTTCCCAAGTATCGTTGGGCCATACTAATTGGGCCTTTAAAAATGTATTTTCTGTAGTTATCACTTGTCCCCCCTTTGAAGATTCCGAGCTGGCGAATTTCCAAATTTTGGCGGGATTTTTAAACGGTCTTTCAAATTTGATAAGCCACATCTTGTATATATATATTTTATTGGGCGGCCGTTATGCATTCATTGGCGATGTGCATGTTGGGGGTGCCGCTTCGTTCTCTGTAATCGCCATTAGTAAATTGGAGACACGTGGCGATCATCCAACGAATAGCCGCTGGAGCATTCTAGAATCGTTTTTCTTATAAATAGGTATCTTTATGACAATTTTTTCTCACCTTTCTGTGATTCTCAGCGAAGCTCTGCCGAATTTTCTGTGTGGATTCTACTATCTCAGCAATTTAGACTTTGTTCTTTTAGCAATTTCAGAAATTTTACAAGAGTGCTCGGGTAAGTAACCGACACTCGTCTTTGATTCTTTTCTTTTCTTCCTCTTCCTCTTCTTCTTTTTTTTTTTGATTTCGCAATGTCGTATCTACCTCTTCCCTTGCATTGAACTGGCTTTGAGTGACCACTAGCCCATAGATGAAAGCCTTCTTGAAGCCTATAAAGGTTATGAGATCATGGCTTCGATTTCCAAACCAATAGGAGAGACATTGGTTAAGATTTTTCTTTTCCAAAATAATCTTCTTGTAGGAACCTTTGTGATGGCTTTAGCTTTTAGTTGTGAGAATGATGAGTGGCTCACTAGTCATTTGTGGAGCTTGGGCATCGAGGTGAGATTTTCCTTTGACACTTTTGGGGTTGCCATTCCTAGAAATTACAAAATTGCTCTTGCTTAGTGATAACACATGACGTTATCTCCTATCCTACATTTGCTGGAGATGAGCTGAAAATGGTCCTTGTAAGGCCATGGACACCTTCTCCCTGCATGTTTATAGGGTAGCACCCCAAAAACAAAACCGTGAGGGCTCCAACCCAAATCAGACAATATACACAAAGCATGATCAAATCCTCCTCCCCGATCGGATACCCCACCATCGATAATGCGAGACAAGATCTCCTACCGATCGACGAGCGAGCGATCCATCAATTAGTTTCGTCCGAAAAAATGGAGAACAATTCATTGTGCCGCCATTTTCTGAAAAATCTTGAGAGAGGCTTGAAAGGTTGAGTGGCCGGTCGGCCTGCTTGTGGGCATTCTGGTTACTAGCCTGAATCTCAACACTATTGTTGGTGTAGAGTGAGATCATTGTAGTAAAAGCATAGGAGGAGCATATACACATATATATAATCATGTATTTCGAGTTTATGAAACATATTAACTATAGAAATACTTATCTTCTGTCTTCATAATACAGCTGCATTCGTGATGGCTAAAGGAGATGATGTTGCCAAGCAGCTGGCCGATCGGGCTAAAATGAGAATTGAAGCCGATCATGCCGCCAAGGAAGAGAAGAAAACTAAAAAGAGAAAGCTCGTACCTTCTTTGAAAGTTCAAGCTTCTACTCCTTCTGCAAATGCTCCCGCTGCTGCGATTGGAGATGGTGCAGCTATTGTTGCATGCCCTTCTCAAATCCCCCTAGGGTCCTCTTCCGATCGGCCATTACCTGCGAGCCATTCCCCGGTATGCTTACTTTCCAGGGATGATCCTGACTCTGAGAGGGAGCGAATAGCTCATGAGCGAGGAAAGTCAGTTCGGTCGGACACGGCCGAGATGGGCGAAGGTGCCCAAAGGACAATCCAAGATGCGGCCAGGAAAAAGGTTGACGAGTTGATAGCTACAGTAGATGCAAGAGTTGCTGCCAGAAACAAGGGAGGTGGCCAAGATGTAGTCGCGAGGATCGCCGAAGATCGGGCCTCCTCACTAGGAGAGGTTTTGAAAAGTCGATTCGACCTCGGTTGGTCTATCGATGATAAGGCCGTATCGAATTATTTATGCCGGGGCATGCTTCAAGAGGGTGATTTCAAGGTAATGGGAAACCCTTATGTACTATCCCGAGAGTGCAACCTTTTTCAGCAACAAAGTCTGGAGGTATTTTTACCATATCTTCACTTTGAATAATATTTATTAATTTCACTTCATCCGACTGTTATTTTTTCGACTGACCGAACCTTCTACTCCCCCTTTTTTTCTTTTAGTTAATAAAAAGGGGTTTGTGCTTGCACGGTATGGCTAACCTCTACAAAGCAAAATTTAAAGATTTCGAGCGGGCAAGAAGAGAGGCGGAGGATAAGTGTGAAGCTGTCAAAAGGGAGTCCTCTCGCACCCGATCAAAGCTCAAAAGACTAAAGAAGGAGGCCGCTCGTCTTTTCCAGGACATGCGGGCTCGACAGAGGGAGGTTGATCACCTTAAGGGGGACGTAGCCTACCTGACTGCCGAGAATGCTTTAATGCAGAAATTCGACGAGGAGGCAACCAGAGTGAGGGAGGAGTGCGTGCGGTTGTCTGCCGATTGCTCAAAGGTCAAACAGGAGCGTGAACTTTTGCGGGGTGGACATGAATTGCTAAAAACCCTCTTGGCCGAAAAAGAAAAAATGTGGGGTAAAAAGCTCGAGGATGGTCTTGCTGCCCAAAAAGAGGAGTTGATGGACCAACTGGGAGAGGCGCAAGGGCGGTTATTAACTCGGCTGATTTATGCATCCGAGCAACGCTTTCCTGAAGCTGACCTTAGCTGGATGGAGGACCCAGGGATTTTGCCCGATCCCCCTTCTGGCGATAGTGAAGAGGAAAACCCCCATAATCCTGAATCACTGCCAGCTACTTCATCAGAAGCGATCAGTCCTAGTGCGATTATTCCGGCACCAACAGACTCTATTCCTGCAGATGTTCCAGAGTCTTCACGACCTGTGGTCGATATAAGTGTACGTCCTACAATTGTGGAGATCGTAGACATAGATGTTTGATCTTTCTTCTTTTTTTTTTTTGTATTGATGGTGTTGACATGGGTGCACGTTCCTTAACCTTCTTCTTCCTAGATCTTTCGCCATCAAGTCCATTTCTTGTTCGCCTTTTAAGGTTCCTGGTGTGTTTCCTTGTTTCAAGGCTTGAGCCCTGCACTCGGTGGGGGGGCCCGGCATGGTGCATATGCCAGTTACTATGAAGGGGGTGCTACCTCGCCGCCATGTGACGATATCGTCGAGACTCAAGAGGAGGTTGTCTTCAACTAGTGATCCGAGAGACCTTTCTTCTTCCCTCGAAGGTTTAG
This sequence comes from Excoecaria agallocha, assembly GCA_037975025.1. Classification (NCBI taxonomy): domain Eukaryota; kingdom Viridiplantae; phylum Streptophyta; class Magnoliopsida; order Malpighiales; family Euphorbiaceae; genus Excoecaria; species Excoecaria agallocha. The sequence goes on along the minus strand of CM075814.1, from coordinate 50,586,080 downwards.
ATCTGTCCCGATTATGGTGACCATGCTCTTCTGGGAGCTGCATGTTTGTAAGATCTTGAATCTGTCACGCCTCTCAACGAAAGCACCAAATGATAAAGCTAAAAATAACTTTATCCTACAAGGAGAAGAGCCAGCGGCCACAAGATCGGATAGATTGTCTATAAAGAGCAGGCAGATGACTTGGTCGGTCGGACAGTTGGGTTAAACCTGCAAGAAGAGGGAGCGCCTGGTCGGAACCAAGCTTTAGCACTCCGAAGCTTAAGTCGGTGACTTTTAGAGAAAGAGTGCTTAGAGAGAAAGTTTTAGATATTTCATTTCTGGTGTCATTGTGTTTTGGCTACTTATAGGAGATCTTTGGAGGGGTACTTGAGTACCTTAGAGGGTAATAACCAATAGTTAAAATAGGTGAACGGCAATGTGACAAGAGATAGATGGAGAGTAGGGATGCTTGCTTGTGTCAGTAGACTGATGGGACGAGCTATCCCATCAGTCCGGTCGGACATCACATTTTCCAGCGTTACCTTCCAGCTTACGTTTTGTGTCCTTGGGCTTTCCCAAATATCGTTGGGCCATACTAATTGGACCTTTAAAAATATATTTTTTGTAGTTATCAATAAATAAATTGCAATCCAAAAAAGTACCGAGCGGATAGTCAGTCCCTAAAAACTAATAGTATATAGTTTCACATCTTTTATTTGTCTTCCAAATTAATAGGCAACTAACATTGACTCAAATTGAAATCAAAGTTTTAACAGACTTACATGATTATTCTTCTCTAACTCAAATTTTATCAACTTAATTAACATCATAATCAAAGGTTAAAAAAGCCTGTAAATGTTTTAGGTTAAGTTTACTTGAAAATAAAAAATAAATGATAAAGTTGTTTAAAAAATCTACACAAAATGAAAAATAAAGATCACGTTTCACATTGCATTTTCCTAAATAGAAAAATTTACAATTTTCCAATTTTAAAGAAGTTAGGAAATAAATTTAGGATTTTGTTGAAATATTTTTCTTTCATAAATAAGGTAATTTTTTAAATTTTATATTCTAACACGCTATTTTTCAAATCTCGACCGCCACAATCTTTTCTTCATATTTTCAATAATAAAAAATTTTTCTTGTCAATAATTGTTCATCTTGGAACGAAGCTTTTCGTAAACTGTATTAAATTTGTGGTCCAACTTACACGAATCATTAAAGTAAGTGGTTGCAAGAAATCAAAATAGAATCCACATTTCATATTTGCCAGAGAAATCCGGGTTAATTACTTTGGTGCTTAGGGGTGGGCTTATACTAGTTAGTTTACAGTATATTTTTTAAATTTAGTTTATTAATATCAATTTTTTAAAATTAAAATCAAAATTTAATCTATTAACTACTAACCGATAAACTGCTAAATATGGTCGGTTGACTGTTAAAAAAATTAAACATATACAATAATAATTATCATATATACTTTATAAAAAAATATTCATTACTCCATCAATTAAAATATAAATTATATAAGTTTTAAATATAAATTATTAAAATTTAATATCAATACAATAAAATAAAATTACATTAATACTAATTTATCAGTCATTATGGATGATTTTCAGTAATACAAAATGACTCTACAAGACAAAAAAAAATCAAATTACCATCAATGACGTAGCCATGAATGATAAAAAAATTGAAAGCAAAAAGTAATTTATAAAAGGAAAGCAAAGTAGAGGATGAGAATCGCGCAGGAAAAAGATTGAGTTATAGTTGATAAAACTAGAACAAAATATGAATATATATATAAAAACTACATTTGTATTCGTATATATATGTGCGTAAAATTATACATATAAATCTGATTATTCGTTAATCAACCAATTAATTAGACACATAATCAAAATCTATTAACCATAATTTTAAAAGTTAAAATACACGCCCGATTCCAATCAATCAGGTTAATTGCTAAGATTGGTTTGGATTCAATTTGAACCATTAGTTTTAAAAAATTTTGATTTTTTTTATCATACAATTTAATTTGTCAATTATGTAATTGAGTTTATATGTGCAATTGACTGAGAGAATTTCAGATTAAAAATTTAAAAGACATAATACGTTGTTGCGGAGCTATAACTCTAAAATCACTATATATATATATATATATTAAGTCAGCAAAGCATATTAAATTTATGTGAGCTGCTCATTTACTTGTTAGATCTTCCTATTTCATGCCAGGTTTTGTTTTTTCGAACCTGTCTTCATCTCATTATACTGTTTCAATTTTATTAACTCGCTATACTGAATGAAATTTTTTTTATTTAAAAAAAAAAAAGAGTCGAACTTGATAGACGTGGATATATTTAAAATTGACCTTTGAAACTAAATCCTCACACACTTGTTTTATTTCGTTGGATGTGAAATTCTAGCTTCTGCAATTAAACTGGCATCGTACTTTTCTTCTATCTCTGAAATGTACATATGCATGGCATCAGGTACTGAAAAAAGAGGCCAATCATCAATATCAGCAACTCAACGACTCATGATTGAACACGTCGAAACATATACCGCGTAGTTGCCGAACTCCAAATCATAAATGTCAGTGTACCTACACAGATTTTCCTGGCAATCCATAAATTTCTCAACTTATCGCTGTTGCCTGAATCTCAACTACTTATTCTTCATTTTCACCCCTCGATCTTCGTTTCTTAATTACGTAGAATATTCCTTCCATGCATAAAACAGAATTCTGGAGTTCATCCTATTACATGAGTTTTTCTTTGATACGTAGGAAAACCGATACTTTTTTTTTTTTTTTAACGAGAAGAAAACCAATACATGTTCATATAAAGTTCAATATTTCATTAAAATTGGAGAGCAAAGACAATGATTAAGCGGAAACTTTGTAACCAATCAATTTAGAATTACTAATTTAACTATAAGAGTCTCAACTATTACTCTTATCTTTTTTCTCTTTCGATATTGTTAATTTTACCGTAAAAGTTTCGCTTACCAAAATTCTGTTGATATTTCTCATTTCGCGGATGCATTCAATAAAATAGTTATATTATTAAACTGATTCATAAAATTAATAGTGTTTGTATATATAAATAGTAAAATGACATGAAACTGAATAAAAATAATAATAAATGGCCAAAAAAACATAATATGTAGGTAGAAAGAGGAGATTCATTTAGGGGATCCTATTGCTTTGGCTGCCACAAAAACCATATAAAAAAGCTTAGGGTATATAGAGCCAGAGAAATTACTACTATATCATGATATATATAAGATTGGCCAATAAATAATTATAATTCTGTGTGGTTTGGTAAAAAGTACAAAAATGGAGTTATGTATTTATTGTCAATATATAGGTGTGGCTCAAGCAGGATTTTTATATATCTATAGTGTCTTTAATTGTACTAATTCGATAATCTCGTGGTTGGTTGGTTTAAATTCTACTACTTGGTGTTAGAATTTAATTTTTGAAAGCAATGTTTTGCCTAACCCTTGTTTTTTTTCCAAGTGAACTATTTAAATACCTCACATGGATTCTTATCTTATCAACTATATACCTTTTTCTTTCTTTTGTAGGCCTCAATTTTCCATTGCATAGTCCCAATTGTAAATTAAAATTAAAATTAAATAATAAAGACAAAATTAAATTGAACTTTGATACCAAATAGTTATGCCAAAATTAAAACGTTAACAAGCATAAATTTTAACAATAATAGCAAAATATATTCTTTCAACCATAGATTTTAGGTTTAAATTTTGTGTACGGAGCAAATTTAAATAATTAAAATATAATATTTTGTTTCAATAATGAAATTAGAGAAATTTAAATACCAAATGGTTACAAATAAAAAAAAAAAATATTAGTTCACAAAGGGATTGAAACCTTTTCTCATAAAACGCCGAGAATGCTAATTCTCTTTTCTTTTTCTTGTTTAATCTTGTCTTTCACTTTTTCCTTAATTTCTTTTATTTTGAATGACATGTCTACAAATGCATTAATGCATTTGTCCCACATCGCTTATAAAGAGGTGACGGATTCCTTGAAGTTTAGTATAATAACCAAGAAAAGCCCCTGGCACATTCATCTTTGCGCTTGGGGCAATGACGCAGCTAGTGAGGTTCTAACCGAAGCGCGTCTATTGCTGGTTGAAAACTATTTCCAAACCCCCTCATTGGCCTGGGCTTGACCTAGGCCATTGAGAATTTCTGGAAGGGCTCCCTCCGGGGTAAAGCCCTGCAATTCTTAGTTGTAATATTTTATACAATTTTTAAATAAAATAAAAATTATTGCCAACTAGATAATATGATTTCAGTGCCATTAAATTACGGTTTTTTTTTTAACTAAATTGGGACATTTTTAAAAAGAAAATAGATTTATGGGTTTTGCGCCGATTGCTGGCTCAAGGTTTTACTATAAGCACTGTTGACGAATCTGTGTTTTTAAAAAAAAAAAAACTGCAAAAACAAACTATTAACTTTAAAATGAGCAATCTCCACTTTCTCGTGAACAACTGAACATTCAGTTTTTTTTTTTAAATATCTGTGACTTCAATTTCACCTTCTTTCATTATTCCAATTTCATCACTCTCAATTTATTCTTTCACTCTTCATCACATTTTCTTTTCTTTTTGCAAAATTAATTCGTGCATCTATATTAATTTTTTAAATTCAAGGTTCTGAATTTTTTTTGTTTTTCAAACTCATTCTCATTCTCATTTTCAAACTCTCTCATTCACAAACTCTTTCTTTAATTTTCAATTTACACATAATGCCATTTAATTAACATTTACACAATTTGGCAATCTTATCAATATTTCTATTTATGTCTTTCTTTCCTTTGCAAAGTCTATATCATCTAAATATAATTAGTTGATCCAATTTTTTGTGAAGTTATTTTAAAAGAACTATTTGAAATAAATAAAAAAAAAGTTAATTTGATATGGGATAGTATAGTATAATTTTATTTTGTCAAGAAAAAATTATATTATCATTAACATTATTTTCATATTTAATTTGTTGGTGGTGATAATTTCACCACACATAACATTAAAGATAAGGTAAGTTATGTTTATTTTTTTAATTTTAGAAAAATAACTTTTGTTTATATGATTAATTATCATGATGGTGGACCTGATTTATTGCTTAACTTATTTATACTATATAAAGCCTATTTATTTGGTATGAAAAGATAAATTGTTAAAAAAAAGAAAAAGAATTATTAAATATTTGCATGTGTTAGTTTAAATTTTAATTTTTAAGTGGTGTACTAATATTTTAGGAATTTATATATACTTTTAATTTTTTTAAGACATTATGTTTGTGACAAAAATAGTAAATTGGTGCATAAATTATGATATATGTATGCATAATGTACGAAAAAAATATCAGTCCCACCTACTTTTATAATTTACACCAGAGGACAATCAGGGTCGGGAAAAACTGGTTTTCAATATGACGATTCAAATCCATCAGCGAGATCAAGAAGAAGATTAGGAGCAAACCGACATTTGCAAAACTTGTTCATTAAATATCAGTTAAATAAAATTTAGCTGTGATTGTAAGAGTTAATAGAGTAATATATAAATGTCCAGTAAATAATCAATGATCAATTTGTTAGGAGGAATCTATGGATATAATTTATAACGATGACATTAATCAAATTTATAAAAATTTTGATATATTTTTTGGATACACTGTTGCAGAATTAATTGTTGTAATTGAAAAAATTATAATTGGAGATGGAGAAAATATATTGAATATTTTTGATTACAAATGTGATGAAGAGTAAAAGGAAAAAAAAAACGAGAGTAATGAAATTAGAATAATGGAAGAAAGTGAAGTTGAAGTCACAGGTGTTTATATAAAAAAAAAAAAGTTGCAAATTCAATTGCTAGGAGAAAGTGGAGTTTGCCCATTTTACAAGTTAATATTCTGATTTTGCATTCAATTATCCAAAAATATTACCAGTCCGGTGTCGCATAGCTCTTCCCAAAGTCAAAGTGATAACTTTTTTTGTATGTATTATATACACACACCCTTCTCATCTTTTGCTTTTTTTTTATTAAATTATTTTCTGAAATTCAATTATTTACTCATTCGACAACCTCATATTAATGTGAACAAATCTTAAATTATGAGTCTTTATAGGTTGATAAATAAAAAATATCAAATTGGTAATCGTGAAAATGTAAAAACTCTACTGCAAATTATTGGGATATAATTGTATGGATTTTATTTTTTTTAATTAGAAGTTTCAAATTCAAGTTTTGAAAGTATAATATTTTTTAAATATTTGAGAATAAACATTTTATCTTTATTTGTGAATACTTGAATTTTAATCAAATGAATTTCTAAAATAAGAATTTATTTAATAGAAAATAAAGATTATGGAAAAATCAGCATCTACTCCACTCTCCTATAGTTATATCCTTGAAAAACCTTTGTCTTACTACTTCTTATCACTTTGTTTTGGCTTTGGGCTTCTCCAAACAATTTGAGCATACAATTACACTACAAAAGAATAATGTTACAAGAAAAATAAGAGGAGAATTCGAACATCATATTTTAATAACGGTTGGAGCATAAAAAATGAAAAGATGCAGTATCCCAATTCCCACATCGGTTGAGAGCCAGCAAGCCTTCGGTGGAACTTAGAGATTTAGCTGGAAGCCGAGGCCGAGAGTATTTCACGGAGCCATGTGGTGAGCACAGAGCGAACTATTCTTTCGCCTTTTACTAAAGAATACCGTGTGCTCGCCATGATCAGTGGCATACGATAATTTTTGGAAGGGATGCTCTATATTAGGGTATGTCCCTTTACCAATTTTAGACCAAGTTTTCAAAGTTCATTATTTGATGCTTTTACCATGTAACTAGCTTTCTCTTCTACAAAAATTCATTCTTCAATAGAAATGGACTAGTATGAAAATTATTCTGGCTAGGGTTGGTAACTGCTGAAATTTCTACCAAAACAACCATCATATAGCTAACTAAATATTTCAAGGAGTACTAAATTAAAGTTCAATGGCAAAAAGATTCAAAGAAAATGTTTTAGGCTTACAGATCATTACATAATATAAATCTGTCTTTACAGTCTGTTTTACATTCAAAGGGAGGTTCTAGCTTCAAATTGGAGCCGGCTTTAAACTTGTTACTTGAACAACCATGCCTCAACATATGCCCTATTTTAATTAAAAAAAATAAATCTAAATAAATCTTTGCAATCTGAAAGTAAAAATCAGCATTGAAGGAGGCCAAGCAAATGTCAATGGAACTAAAGGGATCTGCAAAACATTTATTGATAATTTCAAATAATTTGGTCTGGTGGGGTGCGCTAGGCCCTCGCTGTAATGCAACCGCATGGGAGAAGCTAAAATCCCCAGTAGCAAGCCACTGAGATGGGCTCTTCACCTGAAAAAATTTACTTAATATCTCATGTGAGTCGATGCCTCACGTATCAGATATTAAACTGATAAGAACAGATACTACACGACCCACTCTTTATCGTTCAAAACTCAGGTAGAATAATTGGAAATTTTTGCTCTGTTTCCTTCTCGTTATTTTGTTTAACCTATGAATTCGCACTAAAAGACAAGTAAAACGATATTGTTTTGATATCTAACTTCCCGTTCTTTTACTATCCTCAAACATGGAAACTGAGAAATATGATGTCAAATAACGTGCTGAGGAAAATAGCTGCCGGTAATATGGGTCCGAAACTTTTAACTCAAGAAAATTAGGTACTTTCCCTGGAGCTGGGAAAAAGAAAAAGGGCAAAGCATGGAGAAAAATTATGAACGCCATTTTCACAGGAGATGGATTTGAGTTGAGGCTAACAATTTGAATTCCAGGCTGGATGATTTTGAGCACAGGAGACCTGCGCTAAACGAATGGATGCAAAACAAATTACTTTGGTGTAAATTGTTTACATGTCAATCCATAATGACGAAGAAAAGCATATTTGATACTATAATTGACAGGGGCCGCGCGAACGCATGCCCCCACTACCACAAATTACGACGTAGACTCTCCCACTTGGGGAGACCTTAAGCAGATGCACCTCCCAAGTGCAATGGAGGCCAACTACTTAGGCCATGGACCTTCTTGATCGCCCATTGACCCCGTCCAGGTAAGTATGTTTTGCAGTGTTAGTAACTCATTATTTATATACAGGCGCACGAATCCATTTGTCATAATTATCCGATGTGGGTTTAGCAAGTAAGGAGAGAGCGCATTGTAACTGTATTGGTATAGAAATGATAATATTAATTGCTTCAAAAAATTCAATCCCAATAGGAGGCATGCGAAGTCAATTTCTTTATTGGTAGCTTATTGAAAATTCACTCTGTTATTTCAAGGGATATTCCAGCAGTATGCTAATTTAAACTCAACTGAAATGTCTTGGATTTGACACTCCCAATTCTCTATAATAAAATTACTTTGACATCTTGATAGTAAATTATTATTTTACCACTATAGTTCCTGATCGTAAAACCAGTATTTTTTGAGCTAAACAATTAAAAAAGGAGAAATTAGATTTACAAACTCCAAAATCTTATAAAGTGACAAAACCCATGAGCCCATAATTGTCATTAAAGGCCAGGTTGATGGTCCAGTTAAGCCCAATCCATATTAGTATCTAACTTGCTACTTGTGCCCTAAACGCAGCCCAAAATAAAGAGAGAAAAAAAACACCAATCAATTTATGTTTTCATTTTGACCAACAATTTACAGTATCGGAAACACACATTCCCGTAATGGCCAATTTGTTTATAAGACAACTTTTAAATTAAAATTAGCTCGTATTTTTATATAAATATATAAATACTTATAGAGGAAATTACCCCAAATGCCATATTTTTAAATTTTTTTTTCAAAAAATACAACTCTTTCTATCTTATTTTATTATCCTCACTTTTTAAATTTCTGTTTTCAAAAATACAACTTATTTTTTTTAAATTAAATAAAAACTTCTTCATCGTTGTTCCATGCTCTCGCCAAAATGTTATAATAATTTACTTACAAATCCTGTCAACTTTAGAGGCTTTGAGGTCTGTTGGCAATATCCTCCACAAAGAGACATTAGATATACATATATATTAATACATTTCACTACATCTCAGGGGATAAGAAAGATGATCCTTCCCACAAGATTTCTAGAAAAGTAACCTTTGGACATCTGTAATAAACATTCTTGTCATGACTGTAAGAAAAAAAATCCAGAATTAATTAAATCATCTAGGTATAAAAAACATAAAAATTACTCTATTTTCACAACTCCGGAACCTTCCATTCGAGGCCTGGCACTTGATTTGCAGATAGAGATCATCAATACTTTCCCATCCAATTTTCAAAAAAGAGATTACAAAATGACATTCAATGCTTGAATAGGTGGAGCATCAACTTTTGACTACATTGAATATCTCTTTCAATAAGCAAATGTATGCCTCCAAAGTATCAAGCACTGCAAATTCAAGATTCTATATCATGATTTTTAGAACAACTAATGAATATAATTTTTAGAACAATAATAAATAAGAAGTATACACACTGTGTACACCATATACACAAGGTGTACATGTTATATACACGAAGTATACACAATGGAGTTCTGGTTTTATACATATCATGAAAAAAGAAAACTAAACAAAGAATAAGTATTAATTAATTAATGAACTTTCTCTCTTTCTTTGATGTTTGATCTCGAGATATATTTGAGAAAGGTACAGGCCTGTAGGTTGATAAAGATCCCCTGCCTTCATAATTCATATATGTGTGGGAGAGATCTACAGTTGCTACGCAATAGTGAGGTGGTTCATTGATTTTACAAGTTAATAACTTAAAAATAATAAGTTATTGCCTTCATGACCTTAAGTTTCATTTGCTATCTGTGGTGGCTCATTCATCTATTTTTCCCTCTCCCTTGCTATTGTGTTCAAATGTATCAGAAAATCACACTGATAATTGAATCCCAAACAAATAACACAAGCAATAATAATCAACATTCCCAGGAATCTCATGAAATGTAGAGAACTAGTAACCCAAGCAGCCTAAGATTCAAATATCAGAGCTAATGTAAAGGAAAAATAGCAAATAAGAAAAGGCTGGAAAATCATTTTCATCGGAAGAGAAGATGAAATAGGAAGCGGAGACATTTTCACGAGAAGAGGAGATGAAAATAAGAAGCGAAGATGGAAGAGAAGACATTTTCACCGGAAGAGAAGAAAAAAGATAGTTTTTTTGTTTGATTAAATATAAAAGTTGTATATTTGTAAAAAAAAAATTGGATAAATGAAATTAAAATTTTGTATTATTGAAAAAAACGGAAAAATGTTTTTTTTTGTTATTTTTATTTTTATTTTTTTTGTGTATATTTATGTAAAAAGGCCATACTTATATGCTATCATAATGCAATAATAGCCTTCTCTTGACTCCATGAAAGAACTACAAATCCACAATTAGTTAGGTGAAATAAAGTGCTTTAATTATTAAATAAATACACAATGCCATCCCTTTTTTTTTATGGCGTTTGAAGCTTCCTTCCTTCAGACTCATGGACTCATGGCTTTATTCTATTGGTTAGATTAAGACATGTTTAATGTGGTGGACCTACCTTATCCTCTCCTCTCATCTGGACCGTTGTTTTCTGTCGGCAAAATTAACAATTTTATGGTTAAAATTTTGTAAGAAACTAAATATGGGTTAACCATGTAAATCTATAACTCTAGAGAGTTCATTTTCTCAAACAACACATTAAATTATACTATTGTATTGCAAACTATGATCCAAACAAGACAATGAAAAGTTGAATTATTTCTCAAAGAATTTAAAGGATAATATAGCCAATGTTTACAAATTGAAAGCATTGCTGATGTATTAAGCAGAGATTTATTAAATTTACATATGAATTTTAAATAAGTAGTGATAATACGACGAAAAATACAAGATAAAAGTCATAAAAAACCCAAAGGCATGAAGTTATGGAAGAAAAGTAATTTAAAAACATCAATTCTACGTAACTCAAATTTTTTAATTTTTAATTTTTTCCATTTCTATTCCTTCAAATGAAGATTAGAGGCTTCAATTATTAATTAAAGAGGCTGAATTTTGTTTAAAAAGCTTGAATTTAAGGAGAAAATTAGAATACATGAGAAGAAACCAATGGTGAGAATGAGAGATGGAACTTCGGCCGACAAGAAAAGAGAAAAAGGGTGAAGACAACTGCAGTAAATTCTAGAAAATCAGATAATTTTGGCCTTATATTGTAATGTCCCAATTCTGAGTCGACTGAAAATATTTTTTAACTTATGAATAATATTTTGATTTAAGTGAGCAGGGGTATAATTTTATCGAGGAGTTAGGATGGCTAAACAAGTATTTGTAGACTTTTGAATTAGTAGTGTTAAATTAGAATACATTTTAAATTATAAACCACAATTAACATAAATTAAGTATATTATAACAATAATAACAATAATGAGATTGAAGGTAATTAATGGTATATAATAATAATAATAATAATAATAATAATAATAATAATTATAATAATAATTGTGAAAAAAAGGTGATGCCCTGGAAATTTGGGGACCACATGATTGAGATTGTGTGGCCATAAGTATAAAGAAAAAAAAAACAATTTGTAATAGGGAAGAGGCCACAAATCGTAAAAAGAAAGAAAATAAAATAAAATAAAAGAAGGAGATGCAGGTGCGGCGTTGCCCACGACAATCGGTGCCTTTGTTGACATTGGCTCCTATCGTCAGCCCAAGTGCAGTGCATGTGGTCGTCCAACTCCCGTTGTCAACAATGCCGACTTGAGTCTTCTCCTTCCTGCGTTTTCTATCCCTTCTTCCAAGCTTTCTTCCTTCATTTCGATAAATCGTGATGACTGATGTCGACACCATTTGCACCGATGAGTTACCAAAGCCAAGGTGTTTACTCCGGTACCCTCATTCAGACTCTAAATGCCGGCGATGAGCTGATTGGAAATGGGTGTGGCGAGTTGCTTCGGTGTAAATCCCGACCATACTGTAGCTCCTTATGGCGCGAGACCACCGACAATTAATTAAGTTTTTCTAACTTGATTTTTTGGCTTTCTTTGCTCAAATCAATTAATTAAGGCTACTAGAGTGATTTAGAGGGATGGAATTTCAGTGGTTATGTTGAAATTTAATGGAAATTTTGAGTGATTTTGAAGAGAATAAGAGAGAGCTGTTTCGGCCTTGTGGGAGAGCATGAGAGAGCTAAAATTTTCTGGGTGATTCTCAGATTTTTTCAGCTCTTAAATATCTCCCTATTGGGCCCAAAGGTGGGCTAAATAAATGGGCTTAGCCCAACTAAATTCAAAGACCCAATTTAGGTCATTTAAAGCCCAATTAAAATTCTCTTACTTATGACCTTCAAATTACTTCAAAAATAATTTCATCACTCTTATCACATCAAAAATAGGTAGTACGCAAATTTTTGACTCAATCGAAATCCTTTATCAGTCCAATTCAAACTTATCGGTCCGATTCGACAACTACCAGTATCACCGAAAAATTCAATTTTAACTACCAAAATATTCTACATAAAAATTCATGAAGACCTGCAAAATATGATAATTTTTGGAGTTCGTTTACTATTTTTAATAATTTATGCAAAATTAAATCATCTTTTTTATTAGGAAAATTGACTCGCTATTTTTTTTCGTATTTTTGACATTTCGAGTCCCATTTGATCTCAGTTTCACTTCAAATTTCAACCCCGGACTCATTATGACCAATACTTTTTGATGGTCCAATAAAATATTTTTGACTTCTGGATATATTTTCCGACCTGAAAAGTACTATTCACCATCGAAAAGTACAGTTCACGGCTGATCCGATATTGAGACTATTACATGATACATCTCGATCGATGTATTTATCCCACCCAAAAGCTAATGATTATTTAATTTCGACAGACGGTACATCCTGATCGATATATTTATCCCAACCAAAGGCTGATGATTTTTTAATTCCGATCTATAATATATCCTAATCAACGTGTCTATCCCTGTCAAAAGACTGATGGCTTATTCTGATCAATGATATATCCCAATCAATGTATCTATCCCTGTGCGAGAGACTGATGATTCTTTAAAATACATCCATCTCGGTCAACCTATCCATCTCAGTCGAAAGACTGATGACTTATTCTAATCGACGATTCATCCAAATTGATGTAATTATACAGGCCTCCTAAGGCTGACAATTTATTAATTCCATTATTCCCGAATGATGATCTATCGAGCTCACTCATCTTTATCAAGGCAATTCAAATATATTAATACCCATCAAAGGGGCCCTTTCATTAGCCGTAACACAGCTATATGGCTATCAAGATCTGTCAAAATCGGTAACTTCAATTTTTTCAATTGAACTAATCGACAGGGGACAAGTGATAATGCATAAAAAATACAAGATAAAGGTCCAATAAAGTCCAAAAGTATGAAGCTAAAAGCTCATGAAACATAGTCAAACACGGGAATCAAGGTTATCCGATCGGATAAAATCTTTCCCTGACAGGCGATAGTTCGCTGACAGATGCCACCATTAAATTGCCGTGGCTATAAGAATAGACCATACCTGCCATAGAGTAAACCATCTATTTATGATTACTGCTCTAGCTTCTCCAACTCTATAAATAGTAGGTCCATTTATGAGAAACGTAACTCTCTTTCTCTCTCCAAATAATGCCAATATTTTATAAAAGAGCCAAATACCCCGTGCTAGCTTAAGCATCAGAGTGTCTTAATTTGGCACAACCGGGTAAACTCCTTTCTTTTGCAGGTCCATCCATTTCAATCCGATCTAATCCTTCCTCCTAAGCCATAAAGCCTCTCCTTCTTCACCTACGGAGACACCCCATGTCTTTGTGAAATTTTGAGATTTATGCCAAGTGTGGCTTATCTTTTCGCACCGTGAGTGGGGAACATAAAGGCTTAATGGTTTAGGAGGCATGATCCGATCGGATTGAAACGGATGTCTCCGTAGGTGAAGGAAATAGAGGTTTGATGGCTTATGAGGCAGAGACTTGATGGCTTATGAGGTGTCTTCATAGGTGAAGGAAGCAGAGGCTTGATGACTTATGAGGCAAGATCCGATTGGATTGAAGCGAGTGGACCTGCAAAAGAAAGGAGGTTATCCGGCCGTGCCAGATTTAGACACTCTGATGCTTAAGTTAGCAAAGGATTTTTGGCTTTTTTAGAGAATATGGGCATTATTTTGAGAGAGAAAGAGAGTTGTGTTTCTTATAAATAAACCTGCTATTTATAAAGTTGGAGAAGCTAAAGCAGTACTCATAAATAGATGGCCTACTCTATGATAGGTATGACCTATTCTTGTAGGCTACGACGATTTGATGGTGGAATATGTCAAAGAGCTATCGTCTATCAGGAAAAAATTTTGTCCGATCGGATAATTTCGATTCCCGTGTTTGATTATATTTTATTATCTTTTAGCTTAATGCCTTTTGATTTTACTAGATTTTTATCTTTTATTTTTATGTGCATTATCAAGTCTAAATCAATTTATATAATTAATCAGTTCAATTGAATACAAATATAAATCTTAAGTTTTAAAATTATAGTTAATAAACCTATATTTGAATTTAATTTTTTAAAAAATAGAAGATTAACAGTTAACTAATTTCTATAAATTAAAATTACTATTTAACTTTTTATAGATATAAGTATGCTTTATACTTTATTCAATAAAATCATCCTCTTGAACATAATAAGTGATAAATTGTATTGGATTATTTTTTGCAAAGTGTTTATGTTTATGTGATATTTTTATTGTATTAACATTAAATTTTAATTATTATAATTTTTATATTTAAAATTTTTAGATTTCATGGTTAAATCTGTAACGCCCCGATTTATGGATTAACCCGAATTATATAGGTAATTGACAAAAATATAAATATAAAATAATTTTGGGTGAAATTATAATTGATTTTGGGTGTAATTGAAAAGAATTAAGAAGTTTTTGGGTCATTTCGCTAATAGAGCAATTTGGGGGATAGTTGATATTTAAAAGAAAGTTGTGTGGTTTAAAAATAAAAGAAATAAGTTAAAAAAAAAGGGAAGAAAGAAAAGAGAAAGGAAGAAAAAAAAAAGAAAGAGGAGGAGGGAGAAGGGGAGTCGGGGAAGAGAAGGGAGGCGGAGGGGAGGCGTTGGCGCCGATCAACGGCGCTTTGGCCAGCAATCGGTGCGGCTACCACCACCTCGGCCACCGGTCTCTCTCCTTGCCGTCCCTACCCTCCGGCAGCTGCTTCCTTTTTCTTCTTTTCAACCGGATTGATCTCCTCCTCTTTTCGACGATCTCCAATGGCGGTGGAAGGGGCTGACAACACCGGTGAGATCACGAGGCTGAGGCGGATCTTTCGGTGGTCGCCGATCGTCCCCACTCGCCGGCGAAGTGCAGATCGGAGCACGTGGTAGCCGACGGTTCCAGGCGACTTTCCGACCAAACCACGACGTCTTGAGGCACGTGAAGGCCCCCGGAGGCATCCTAGCGGCTCTGGCAGCAGGTGGGCAGCGCCGGTGGAGCCTCCGGCGAGACTCCGACGAGGCTCCGGCGAGGCAGAATAGAGAGAGGGCATTCTGGGCTTCAATTACGGTATGGGATACTGAAATTTACTCCCTCAATTTAGTTAAAGAAATCTTGAATTTTAATGAGACATTTATTGTATATTTAATATAAATGGTTGCTTCTGTGTGTGTAAATTGATGGAATTCAGGAGTTTAAGTTAATTGAATGGTTATTATGAAATTGTTATGGGATGATTTCAAGGCTTACGGATTGTTAGCATAAGGAAAAGAAATGTTGGAGACAAAAACAAGAACGAATAACTCAATTAAAGAAGTTGTACATTGTCTAATGGAGTCATTGATTTAGTTTTGTTATTGGATATGATTGAACTTGTGGTAAAAAGGGATCGGTATTAATAAATATTAATGGCATGTAAGAGTTATTGATAGATTTTGAAACTCTTATTTGATAGTGAATTTAAGAGGTAATTTTATTAGAATTTCAAGTAAAATTTATGATTTGGAATTTATTTCTATACTAATAAATATATCTACATCTACATTCGGGAACTTAACTAGAATTAAACTTCATGGGAAGTGAATAAATGCGTTGCCATATATATGTATATCGATACATATATGGGTGTAAGAACTTTGATATCTTTGCTGTGAACTATAGGCTTGATATGTTTGAGTCGAGTAATAAGCCAATTGGGATACAGAACCATGAATATACTTACTTAAATTATAAGGTCTAAATGACATTATTTTAATTATAAAAATGTGATTCTTCGTGGTTGTTTATACTTTGTTGTTTTGTGTTGTGTTATTATTGTTAGATTTATAAATATAATAAATAAACGTATTGTATAAAGCGTATATATATATAGATGTAGAATTTGATTTAAGTGATCTCTCGATGCTAAGATATAACTATGTGAATTAGAATGATTACATAATCAATGATTAAGAATATCTTTTTACCTTGCTTGTTAATATTCGATTATTGTGAATTATCCTTTCTTTTGAGAAATTGTGATTATAATAAAAATATATATATATATTACTACAAGTGTTTATGAAAACCAAACCTTGAGGGGTCGGCATGATCTCTAGAGCAGACATGTGACGCCCAAAGAGGACAATATTGATTAGTGCTCTGGCATGATCTCCAAAGCAGACATGTGGAGGCACTGAAAGACGCATATTGGGGCTCCGGCATGATCTCTAAAGCAGACATGTGGGGTACCTCAAAAACAAAACCGTGAGGGGTAGTGGTTGCTCGGCATGATCTCAAAAGCAAACGTATGAGACATGGGCCCCAAAGCAGCAAAAACAAAATCGTGAGGGATAGTGGTTGCTCGGCACGATCTCAAAAGCAGACGTGTGAGACATGGGCCCCAAAGCGGACAATATCGTGCTAGCGGCTATCTGGGGACGTTACATATTATATATATATATATATATATATATATATATATATATATATATATATATATATATATATATATATATATATATATATATATATATATATATATATATATAAGTATGCATTTTTAAACTTTGAATCTTATGACTATTATGCGTACATTGTAAATTGTTGTATATGATTAATTTGACTTACGCTTAATTACAACTAATGATGATTGCTTTTGAATATATATATATATATATATTCATATTGTGATTAATTGTATGTTATACAATCTGGAGTAGTATGCTGTAATTAGGAATGCGTATAATACAGTTATGTATCTGTAAATGTTTGAAAAGTGACAAGCAATATTCTTACCTAAACCAGATTGAATGGTTACTTATTTAAAGTACTATTGTGAGTCTTGGGTTTGGAGAACTACGTGGTTCTGATTCCCTAAATGGGATACGTAAGAAGCTTGAGAATTAATATCTCAAGTCCGAACCAAATTATGTTAATATGATTATGCGCGTTTTAATATGTACATTGAATCTTGATGATGAAATTCTTATTTATATAATAGTGTATATAAGTAAATATTTAATTATGGTGAGCTAAGTTTCTATGTTAAAGCCAATTATATAAATTGTGTTAATGCAGCATGTATATCAAGAAATTTTTAACATAGGCATAAATCATGTAATGGATCATAAGAATTTGTTATAAATGGGAATTTATGTAAATACTATATGAATTTAGTGAGTTGCATGAATGAGCTTTATATAAACTGTACTTGAGTGGTTGTGATTGTGTTGAGATGAAATTACAGAAGTGTTGAGTTGTTGATTGAAGTTCTGGAGTTGGAGGAATGATATTGGGAGTGTAAAAAATTAAGTTTTTGCAGGTTTGGGTAGCATGAATTTTAAGCTGTCATGCTGCCGAAATTTTATTTAATTACATAGTAAAATTAATAGCGTTTGAAGTAGCAATTAATTGAGATTTGGAAAGTAGTTATATAATCTTAGAAATGTTTTATATTTTCTTTTTCACAGGAAATAGCCATTAATAAGGGAAGATCATGTCGAAATTTTGATAGAATAAATAATATCTTAAATTAAATAAACTTTTTAAATTTAGACAAATCTTAGAATTTAGCCTCTTTAAGAGATTCAAACCCGGGTGTGACTTCTGGTATCCGGGTCTTTTAACTGGACGGGTATAGGGTGTTACATTTAGTGGTATCAGAGCCTGGTTCAGGCGTTTCTGGGCATGGACCAATAAAATCTAGTTTAGATGGGAGTTATAGCACTCCGTTTATCTGTTAGGAATTCCTGACATTGAGCGCAGCGATTTAAACATTATCTACTTGGGAATGGGCAATATGCATTACCAATACATAAGATGTGCGTTATTAGGGCATTATATGTATAAATCATATTACATATTTTGTATCAGCATTATTTGACTATTCATGAAGGTCTAAAATGTTGTACATACGCTTCAGTTGAAAAGAAATTTATGGATTACAAAAAGAGTAAGTAGATATTAAGGAGGATAAATAAAGAAAATATAAGAGTATATGCTGATAAGCATCAAAGGAGATGTGATTTGAAAGTAGGACTTTCCAATTACAATAATGGAGTTAATGTCGATATAGCATTATATCGATATTTGTCTAGAAATTAATAACAGTTCATACAAGGTTATATCCATAAGAAAGAGGAGTTTTTATGAATATGATGTAGAGGGAACAACAGTAATTGATTGAAGTTGATGATGAGATACAATCTCAACCAAATTCATTGGTTGGACTTATAATTTCTCTGATTCAGAGGTTGTAACTCATAGAACAACTTATTCTAAATTACATGAAGACACTGTTGCTTTCCATTTATCAGTTCTGAAGGACTTATTTCCCGGAGGCATTAATCTTTTCTCTTTTGTTTTTGTTTTTGGATTGGTGTGCAGAAGTTACTCTGCACATGCTTAGAATCCATTTGGAAATGAGATCTCAGGGGTAAATAGGAGTATTTTGAGGTGCTAGTGGAAACAAACAAACCAAACAGGAAATTTGATTGATATTATGAAGATGTAACATCTAAATACTGACATATTAGAGTAAGTAATGAACTCTTTTGTCGGATTTGATCTTGTCATTGGTGGAAGACCGTGTAATAACCTGAACCTAACTAGTAGTAGCAAACACTATCATGCTCTATTGTTAAATAAATTTCGAGGACGAAATTTTCTTTAGGGGGGTAGAATTGTAACGCCCCGATTTATGGATTAACCCGAATTATATAGGTAATTGACAAAAATATAAATATAAAATAATTTTGGGTGAAATTATAATTGATTTTGGGTGTAATTGAAAAGAATTAAGAAGTTTTTGGGTCATTTCGCTAATAGAGCAATTTGGGGGATAGTTGATATTTAAAAGAAAGTTGTGTGGTTTAAAAATAAAAGAAATAAGTTAAAAAAAAGGGAAGAAAGAAAAGAGAAAGGAAGAAAAAAAAAAGAAAGAGGAGGAGGGAGAAGGGGAGTCGGGGAAGAGAAGGGAGGCGAAGGGGAGGCGTTGGCGCCGATCAACGGCGCTTTGGCCGGCAATCGGTGCGGCTGCCACCACCTTGGCCACCGGTCTCTCTCCTTGCCGTCCCTACCCTCCGGCAGCTGCTTCCTTTTTCTTCTTTTCAACCGGATTGATCTCCTCCTCTTTCCGGCGATCTCCGATGGCGATGGAAGGGGCTGACGACACCGGTGAGATCACGAGGCTGAGGCGGATCTTTCAGTGGTTGCCGATCGTCCCCACTCGCCGGCGAAGTGCAGATCGGAGCACGTGGTAGCCGACAGTTCCAGGCGACTTTCCGACCAAACCACGACGTCTTGAGGCGCGTGAAGGCCCCCGGAGGGGTCCTAGCGGCTCTGGCAGCAGGTGGGCAGCGCCAATGGAGCCTCCGACGAGCCTCCGACGAGGCAGAATAGAGAGAGGGCATTCTGGGCTTCAATTACGGTATGGGATACTGAAATTTACTCCCTCAATTTAGTTAAAGAAATCTTGAATTTTAATGAGACATTTATTGTATATTTAATATAAATGGTTGCTTTTGTGTGTGTAAATTGATAGAATTCAGGAGTTTAAGTTAATTGAATGGTTATTATGAAATTGTTATGGGATGATTTCAAGGCTTACGGATTGTTAGCATAAGGAAAAGAAATGCTGGAGACAAAAAAAGAACGAATAACTCAATTAAAGAAGTTGTACATTGTCTAATGGAGTCATTGATTTAGTTTTGTTATTGGATATGATTGAACTTGTGGTAAAAAGGGATCGGTATTAATAAATATTAATGGCATGTAAGAGTTATTGATAGATTTTGAAACTCTTATTTGATAGTGAATTTAAGAGGTAATTTTATTAGAATTTCAAGTAAAATTTATGATTTGGGATTTATTTCTATACTAATAAATATATCTACATCTACATTCGGGAACTTAACTAGAATTAAACTTCACGGCAAGTGAATAAATGCGTTGCCATATATATGTATATCGATACATATATGGGTGTAAGAACTTTGATATCTTTGCTGTGAACTATAGGCTTGATATGTTTGAGTCGAGTAATAAGCCAATTGGGATACAGAACCATGAATATACTTACTTAAATTATAAGGTCTAAATGACATTATTTTAATTATAAAAATGTGATTCTTCGTGGTTGTTTATACTTTGTTGTTTTGTGTTGTGTTATTATTGTTAGATTTATAAATATAATAAATAAACGTATTGTATAAAGCGTATATATATATAGATGTAGAATTTGATTTAAGTGATCTCTCGATGCTAAGATATAACTATGTGAATTAGAATGATTACATAATCAATGATTAAGAATATCTTTTTACCTTGCTTGTTAATATTCGATTACCTTGCTTGTTAATAGTCGATTATTGTGAATTATCATTTCTTTTGAGAAATTGTGATTATAATAAATAAATATATATATATATATTACTACAAGTGTTTATGAAAACCAAACCTTGAGGGGTCGGCATGATCTCTAGAGCAGACATGTGACGCCCAAAGAGGACAATATTGATTAGTGCTCCGGCATGATCTCTAAAGCAGACATGTGGAGGCACTGAAAGACGCCAATTGGGGCTCCGGCATGATATCTAAAGCAGACATGTGGGGTACCTCAAAAACAAAACCGAAACCGTGAGGGGTAGTGGTTGCTCGGCACGATCTCAAAAGCAGACGTGTGAGACATGGGCCCCAAAGCAGCAAAAACAAAATCGCGAGGGGTAGTGGTTGCTCGGCACGATCTCAAAAGCAGACGTGTGAGACATGGGCCCCAAAGCGGACAATATCGTGCTAGCGGCTATCTGGGGACGTTACATATTTATATATATATATATAAGTATGCATTTTTAAACTTTGAATCTTATGACTATTATGCGTACATTGTAAATTGTTGTATATGATTAATTTGACTTACGCTTAATTACAACTAATGATGATTGCTTTTGAATATATATATATATATATATATATATATATATATATATATATATTCATATTGTGATTAATTGTATGTTATACAATCTGGAGTAGTATGCTGTAATTAGGAATGCGTATAATACAGTTATGTATCTGTAAATGTTTGAAAAGTGACAAGCAATATTCTTACCTAAACCAGATTGAATGGTTACTTATTTAAAGTACTATTGTGAGTCTTGGGTTTGGAGAACTACGTGGTTCTGATTCCCTAAATGGGATACGTAGGAAGCTTGAGAATTAATATCTCAAGTCCGAACCAAATTATGTTAATATGATTATGCGCGTTTTAATATGTACATTGAATCTTGATGATGAAATTCTTATTTATATAATAGTGTATATAAGTAAATATTTAATTATGGTGAGCTAAGTTTCTATGTTAAAGCCAATTATATAAATTGTGTTAATGCAACATGTATATCAAGAAATTTTTAACATAGGCATAAATTATGTAATGGATCATAAGAATTTGTTATAAATGAGAATTTATGTAAATACTATATGAATTTAGTGAGTTGCATGAATGAGCTTTATATAAACTGTACTTGAGTGGTTGTGATTGTGTTGAGATGAAATTACAGAAGTGTTGAGTTGTTGATTGAAGTTCTGGAGTTGGAGGAATGATATTGGGAGTGTAAAAAATTAAGTTTTTGCAGGTTTGGGTAGCATGAATTTTAAGCTGTCATGCTGCCGAAATTTTATTTAATTACATAGTAAAATTAATAGCGTTTGAAGTAGCAATTAATTGAGATTTGGAAAGTAGTTATATAATCTTAGAAATGTTTTATATTTTCTTTTTCACATGAAATAGCCATTAATAAGGGAAGATCATGTCGAAATTTTGATAGAATAAATAATATCTTAAATTAAATAAACTTTTTAAATTTAGACAAATCTTAGAATTTAGCCTCTTTAAGAGATTCAAACCCGGGTGTGACTTCTGATATTCGGGTCTTTTAACTGGACGGGTATAGGATGTTACAAAATCTTACGGATGCATGTTTTTAATTAAAAATAAAAATATTTATATATATTTAATTTTTTAATTATTAACCGACTGCATTTAATTTTTAACCGATTAACAGTTAATTAATTGTTAATAAATTAAATTTTAAAAATAAATTATATGCTGATTAACATCATTAAATTTTTGTTTTACTTTTTATTTGGATCATAATCTCATCATTAATGTAAGGTAAGCTTTTGATAAATTGTCAATAAGCAAACATTTTTTTTTCTTGAGGAAGTCAATAAGCAAATCATTATGATTCATGAAAAAAGCAACAGCTTCATCCTAATTTTTTATTTTTTTTTCGTATCCGTCTCCTAAATACAGCAGAGTTTTATTTTATTTTTTTAATAGGGAAATGTATCAAAGAGCTATCGTCTATCAGGAAAAAATCTTATCCGATCAAATAATCTCGGTTCCCGTGTTTGATTATAATTTATTAGCTTTTAGCTTAATGCCTTTTGATTTTACTGGATTTTTATCTTTTATTTTTATGTGCATTATCAAGTCTAAATCAATTTATATAATTAATCAGTTCAATTGAATACAAATATAAATCTTAAGTTTTAAAATTATAGTTAATAAACCTATATTTGAATTTAATTTTTTTAAAAATAGAAGATTAACAGTTAACTAATTTCTACTGTTTTTTTTGTAATATGATTAGGGACATTATTATTTAATTACCACTTCTTATCTATTTTGACCGGTAGCATATACGAATTCTGGGACACATTTGAAGTCCGTGGGAGCTAATTAGCATATAACATGAAACATATGAGTCATATGGCAGCTTAATATGCTGAAAAATATTTCCAAATAACAACCGGCCTGGCAGCTACTACTACTACTATTCAACCCTTTCTTTCCCTTCTTCCGCCTCCTACTTTTCTTCCATTCCTTTATACTTCATCCCCTTCTGTCCTCCAGTCGATTGCTCCCACGTGTTATCCAACTGTGTGTTGATTATTCAATACAACCAGCGGTCAGCGCCACCTGATTGATTAATTAATTTACTGCTTCTTGTCAGTCATAGTTGTAGAACAAAATTAATTTTTGCCTTTCTTTCCAAGAGGATTAAAAAGTACTTTTACTGTGATCTTTTATTCTTTTTTTCTGATTTGTTTTTGTCTAAGGGATATTCTTTTTTTTTATACCAATTACAGTTTGGTTCAAAGTGGAAAACATATCTTTTCACGAAAATGACTCGTTTCTACGCGGAAAGAAAAAAGAGAAAAAATAAAAAAAAAAGAATTATTGATTGAACATTGTCTGTGCAGCGAAAACACATGAGAATATACTCCTTGAGAAATATTCTAACTGAAGATTTTAGTTCAAAAGAGACTTTTTCATAAATTTCATGAGATTTACAGGAAAGTGGATGTTTACTTAAAAATTAAATTTATTCTCAGGATCTACTTAAATTTACTTTACATAAGTTTTTAACAGCAAGGATAAAAAAAGTTTTAGAAAGTAAAATATAATAAAAAAAGAGTGAAAATTAAGATACAATATGTATATAGACAAAATTAATCAATGGACAAACAGCAACTAACCAAAGTGTTAAAAAATATTAAAATTATAATTAATATATTGATTAATAAAATAATTTAACTAATTTGTTTTCACCCCTCATTTGCAGCTACAATTAACTTGTGACAATTGAAAGGAGGGACTTTTTTTAGAAATGGGGTATTTAAAAAATTTATTTAAATAAATGGTGTATATGTGAAATAAATTGGAAAAATGAGGTGCAGTGACTTAATTTTACAATGCAGTACTGCAAGAATATGACTGACACGGTAGGCGAAAATTACGATGAATGAGATGGCATGAAATTTTGTTATATGAAATCTACTTGTCTAATCCTGCAATAAGTACTTACGTGAATAAGATAATTTAAATTGTCAAAAAACTAAAATTTAAATTTAATTAGTTGTATTATTATTCAAACATAAATGTCTACAATAAAATCCTTTCTTAATCAAGAAGCTACAATTACAAAATTTATGTAAAAATTTATGGTATTATAATTATAACGCACTTTATTTTTAAAAATTTTCTTCATAAATTAAATATTGTAGAACATTTCTATTTTCTTAAAATACACTTGATTATATCATATTTTATTATTTTTAAATTATATTAAATTAATTTATTTTTTTAGAAATTATAATAAATATCTAATAAGAAATAATATAAAGAAACCGATGCATCAAACCAGAAATTTAGGAGAAACAACAGTCGGTGTGAACTATCTGCACAAATATACAGATGTATTAGTAATAATATAGGCAAAAATAATATATGAATTTCTTTATTTATTTTTTTTCAATAATTTTGGTTTATGGTTGGACTCTCTTTATTAAACCCATTCGTTTAGAGTTGGATAACATCACATCCATAATTAGACAGTTCCTTTAAATGGCTTGCACACTTCATAATTCAATAATAATAATAATTATTATTATTATTATTATTATTATTATTATTATTAGATATTTATTATAATTTCTAAAAAAATAAATTAATTTGTTATAATATAATTTGAAAATAATATAATATAATCAAGTGTATTTTAAGAAAATAGAAATGTTCTAAAATATTTAATTTATGAAGAAAATTTTAAAAAATAAAGTGTGTTATAATTATAATACTATAAATTTTTACATAAATTTTTTAATTGTGGCTTGTTGATTAAGAAAATATTTTATTATAAACATTTATGTTTGAATAATAATACAACTAATTAAATTTTAATTTTAATTTTTTTACAATTTAAATTATCCTATTTTCGTAAGTACTTATTACGGAATTAAGCAAGTAAATATCGCAGAATGAAATTTCATGCCATCACATTTATCATAATTTTCATTTACCATGTCAGTCCTATTCTTGTAGTACTGTGTTGTGGGATTAAGTTCCTGCACTCCATTTTTTCAATTTATTTCACATACATGTCATTTATTCAAATAAATTTTTTAAACACCCTATTCCTAAAAAAAAGTCAGGAAGGTTCTATTGCATGATACCTCTCATTTTCATGTCGTTAAATACTAACATATTCTATGGATACGTGTGATGAGTGCAACCAACAAGAAAATTTTAAATTTTTCTTTTGATATTTTTGTACTATTATTTTGTTAGATAAGGAGTTATTAAAAAAAAAAAACAAAAAACAAAATCCCTTGTTAGAGGAAAAAGAATAAAATGTTAGATTCAATTTCAGCCACAATCCACTATTCGAAAAATGAACAACTACCTATAACAAAATGTCAAACTACATAAAATTAATATATGTCGTATTGTCATTGGTTCCATTGAAATAATATCCTTCCATTTATTAAATTTCTTGCAATTATTAGATTAGGTATTAAATTTTAAAATCAACTTAAAAGATCTTCAACAAAAATAAATAAACATGACGAAAGATAACTGCAGAAAATAAACTTAAAAAGTTAAAAAACTGTTCGCCGATAGATCTCCTCATTACTATTCATATTATATAATTTTTTTACAACAAAATCTAGACCGCGAATAATAAATTCTTGATAAATTTACCACTCCATTGCAAGAAAATGCAAAAGGTATTAAATAAAATAAAATAAAGATACGATATTTTTAACTTTTTATTTCAAACAAATACTCATTTCGGAACCAGGAGTCGATGAGTCGGCCCCGTTCTCCATACACGGTGTGCTTTTATTTTATGGGCTATTTTCTCACAGATCATCACTCACTCTTCTTCTCTCTCTCGCCCTTTTCTTCTATTCACATTCCGTAAGTATATATAGAAAATTATAAATACATATATAATTCAATCATGAGGAGCTAAGATCGGATCCGACCATAAATTAGTGCTTTACCCTCTCTCCACTCTCTCGTTCTCATATCTCTCTCTCTCTCTCTTGATTCAAGTTAGTCTTTCATCTCTTCTCTCTTCCAATTTCATTTCAATTGTAGAGTCTGTTTAGCTAATGATGCTCGTTTCTGCTCTAAATTGATCTCTCTTCTTCGTCATCTGTTCATCAATTTGAATTCCTTTTTAAGTTTTCTTTGTTTTGTTTGGATTGATTGCCTAAAACACCGGAAAAATAAAGGAAAGCGGAGCGATCTGCTGATTGATCTGTTCTGCATAGACTGTAGTTTTCATACACTATACTTTTTTTTTTTTGACATACATAAGCTCATCATCACTACATTTTTTCTCTTAGTTAAATTCGTCTTTTATGGGTTGATTGCAGGTGAAGAATGGCGCAAATTTTATTGCACGGAACTTTACATGCTACTATCTATGAGGTGGATAAGCTTCACAGCGGAGGTGGACCCCACTTCTTTCGTAAGGTAATATCTGTGTTTATTTCATTTATTTTCATGGTGGATCAGATTCAGTTCGTTCTCTATACTTGTTTTCTTTGGGGGGAAATATATTTCAGCTTATGAAATCTGTAACTGGGATTGTTTTAGCATGAGTTTTATCTGCAGGGCTCTTAGTTAACATGTTGTGGCTATAGATCTATTGTCTCGAAGGAGATACTTGCTCGGTGTTTTGTTTATAGATTAGGATCAAATAAAGGCATTGATCAAATGAAAGTAGTGAATGATTTTCATTCAAATAACCTTATTGTTTATGGAAGTGGGTGCTGATTTTAGTAAACATTTGTACATATTGGACAGGGATTTATTTTTCTAATTTTGTTACTACTGCTTGTTTTTAATTACAGATTTGATCCTTACTTTTAGGAACAAAGAATTCTAGTGGTGGGAATAATGGTGTAATAACACCTCTGACTGATGCCTGTTGAACTGGTTATAAAGAACAGTATGGGGAATTGTTTCATGAAGTTCTCATCATATTCTCGAGTCTTATGATATTAATGTTTTGTAAGTCATAATTGTCTTCTAAGTATGATGGATCTGTCCTCATTGATAGAAATTTAAATTTTGTGCTTATACATGTTATTGGGAAATTATTGGACCTAAATCTTTTAAGAATAACCGTTGAGATCCTTGGGAAATATTGAAAATAAGTTTTTTTCTTTTCTGTTAAAATAGTATGTTTGCTCTAGAAATGAAATGGAGTTTGAAGCTACCTTCAACTGTTATTTTTTTTTTTAAAGAGTTGAAAAACTGTAAATCTTGCACAGGAGTGATTTTCAATTGTTAAACATGTATATTCATGATTGTAATATTTGCAAAAAAATTTCCCTTCTTTTTTACTATTTTTCTGTTGCTAGCAAATTTGCTTCATACATTTGTCTAACTTTGTCCCTTCCTATTCTTTTCCAACGTACCAAAATGGAAAACTACTTTCACCTGGAATCGCTAATGTTGCTTTCTTCTCTCACATGTGGTAGAGTAGGCATTTCAGTACGATGAATGATATAAAAAAGAGAAAAAAGATAAAGAAGAGGAAATGGACCTATAATTACATATCATCACTGCTATATTGACATTGGGGTGGATATGGCTTTGGATAGAGGGAACTAGAGACGGATAATCCATATAACTATATTGACAATGTGATTTTTGTCCTTTCCCTGTAACACCCTACAAATTATACATGTTCATCACATTATTGCTTCTCAGTTTGGTATTTGAACGCTGAAAAATATATCTCTAATGTGCTCAACAAGGCATTTGTAGCAGGTTTTGCTTGCCATGGTGAAAGTGATTTGTTTACACCTCTCTTTTCTTCAGTTCTTATTGTCAAAAGTTCATAATACATTGTATATGTTCTTTGCTACAACTATCTGATCAAAGAACCTTTTTTTTAGCTCCTGCAAAATATCGAGGAGACCGTTGGTGTGGGAAAAGGAGTTAGCAAACTCTATGCAACTATTGACCTGGAGAAGGCTAGAGTTGGGAGGACCAGAATTCTTGAAAATGAAGACAAGAACCCCAGATGGTATGAGTCTTTCCACATTTACTGTGCTCATTCAGCATCAGATGTCATATTCACAGTCAAAGATGACAATCCTATTGGTGCTACCTTAATTGGAAGAGCATATGTACCAGTTGAAGAGCTTCTAGGTGGCGAAGAGGTAGATAGATGGGTTGAGCTATTAGATGAAGACAAAAATCCTATTCAGAGTGGATCTAAGATCCATGTGAAGCTGCAGTATTTTGACGTTGCCAAAGACCGTAACTGGGGCCGAGGTATCAGGAGTGCAAAATTTCCTGGAGTACCTTATACCTTCTATACGCAGAGACAAGGATGTAAGGTTTCTCTTTACCAAGATGCTCATGTCCCAGACAAATTTGTTCCCAGAATCCCTCTTGCTGGAGGCAAGAACTATGAGCCCCACCGCTGTTGGGAAGATGTTTTTGATGCAATTACAAATGCAAGACACTTGATCTACATCACTGGCTGGTCTGTTTATACTGAGATCTCCTTGATAAGGGATTCAAGGAGGCCAAAGCCAGGAGGAGATATCACTCTTGGTGAGCTCCTTAAGAAGAAGGCAAGCGAAGGCGTTAGGGTTCTTATGCTTGTGTGGGATGACAGAACCTCTGTTGGTCTATTAAAAAAGGACGGACTGATGGCCACTCACGATGAGGAAACTGAACATTACTTTCAGAATACTGATGTACATTGTGTCTTGTGTCCCCGAGATCCGGATGATGGTGGAAGCTTTGTTCAGGATTTACAAATATCTACCATGTTCACTCATCACCAGAAGATTGTGGTGGTGGACAGTGCATTACCTACTGGAGATTCAGAGAGGAGGAGAATTGTTAGTTTTGTTGGGGGCATTGACCTCTGTGATGGGAGATATGATACTCCTTTCCATTCCCTTTTCAGGACATTGGACACCGCACATCATGATGATTTCCATCAGCCCAACTTTACTGGTGCTTCAATTGAAAAGGGTGGTCCAAGAGAACCCTGGCATGACATCCATTCCAAACTTGAAGGACCTATTGCCTGGGATGTCTTATTTAACTTTGAGCAGAGATGGAGAAAGCAAGGTGGTAAAGATCTGTTAGTTCATCTGAGAGAACTAGAAGATGTCATTATTCCCCCATCACCAGTCATGTACCCTGATGACCTTGAGACCTGGAATGTCCAGTTGTTTAGGTCCATTGACGGTGGGGCTGCGTTTGGTTTCCCAGAGACACCCGAAGATGCTGCAAGAGCAGGCCTTGTCAGTGGAAAGGATAACATCATTGACAGAAGCATACAGGACGCTTATATCAATGCCATTCGAAGGGCAAAGAAATTTATTTATATTGAAAATCAGTATTTCCTTGGAAGTTCTTTTGGCTGGAGTCCTGATGGTATTAAGCCAGAGGACATTAATGCATTACATCTAATTCCTAAAGAACTCTCACTTAAGATAGTTAGCAAGATCGAGGCAGGGGAGAGGTTTACTGTTTATGTTGTTGTCCCAATGTGGCCAGAGGGCATCCCGGAGAGTGGATCTGTTCAGGCAATCTTAGATTGGCAGAGGAGGACAATGGAAATGATGTATAAAGATGTTATACAGGCTCTTAAAGCCAAGGGTATTGAGGAGGATCCTCGAAACTATTTGACATTTTTCTGCATTGGGAACCGTGAAGTGAAGAAAAGTGGTGAATATGAACCTGCCGAAAAACCAGAGCCCGATACAGATTATATAAGAGCTCAGGAAGCAAGGCGCTTTATGATCTATGTTCATGCAAAGATGATGATTGGTAAGTGGCAACTTTAACTTCACATTAACTTCTCTTAGTTTTGATTGTTAAAAAGATAATGAATTTCTCTTAATTGATGTCTTCTTGATTGGTCTTCAATGTTTCTCTAGTCAGATATTTTTCTTAGCATATTCACATGAATTTGAAACATCGCTTTTTGCAGTTGATGATGAATACATCATTGTTGGTTCTGCCAACATCAACCAGAGATCAATGGATGGTGCCAGGGACTCAGAAATAGCCATGGGAGCCTACCAGCCACATCACTTGTCAACTTTTCAGCCAGCACGAGGTCAGATCCATGGCTTCCGTATGTCACTGTGGTATGAACATCTTGGCATGCTCGATGATTCCTTCCTTTATCCAGAAAGTGAGGAGTGTGTCAGGAGGGTTAATCAGGTTGCAGACAAATATTGGGATCTGTATTCAAGTGAGACACTTGAACATGACCTACCTGGTCATTTGCTTCGCTATCCAATTGGTGTTGCAAGTGAAGGAGAAATTACCGAACTCCCTGGTTTCGAGTTCTTCCCCGACACCAAGGCTCGTATTCTAGGTACCAAATCCGATTATCTCCCTCCTATCCTGACGACTTAGATGGAAGTCATGTGGCTTCTGGAATAAGTATCTGCCTTATGAACTGGTTTATATTACTAGTTGTAACAGAAAAATAAATCATGTCACTAGCCATGCTGGCTATTTGTTTTATATCAAGATCGTCCTATCTAGATTTAGAGCAAAATGCTAATGCTGTTGTGTGATATGATGCTAGACTATTTCGAACTTTGAGCTTTGTTTATAGGGTCCATGTAGATATTACATGGTCCTGGATTGTGTTGATGTTAATTAACATTAGTCGAGAGTAGAAAGTTTGTATTAATTTCCTGGAAACATCATAATAATTTTGTGAGTTGCTTCTTTCTTTATTTCTCATTCAGCCACTTGGAAGTGATAAAAAAAATATATGTATGTTTTTTGACTTAATTATAAGCTTGTTGGCCATAAATTCCATCTCAAATGGGATTGCCTAAAAGGATTGTCATTTGTTTAAAGTAGTTGATCCATAAGGGTTAAATAATCAATGAAATACAAGTGTAAAGTTTTGTGATGTCAGGATAAATGCTTTGATTCTTCTAGTTTTAGGTTGTTGAGAAGGTCATCTCGAACTCGAAAGATACAAAGAGACTGGAAAGCTGTTAGTTCCCACGCTTTTTATTCATTGCCAAAAATGCCTAACACGAAGTAGAACAAATTCTACAAATTTTCCGTGTTCAAATCCAAATAATTTCCGAGACCTAAACGTGGAGACAAGAGGGCAACCCAAATTGATATTGCTAAATGACTATATTCTGATGAACCCAATTTGATATTGCTGCAAATTAAACATTTTAAATATGATAAATAAAACCGTGAATATATTCTCTGGAATTTTGTGGGATTTGATCGCGATAAGGAAGTTCAACACCGTTTCGATTTTGAAAACATTGAACTTGTTGTTCTCTGCCTGAAAAAGAAAGAGTTTGCACAACTATTTCAACTAAGAACACCAAACACGTGTACCTGTCCAATGAACATATGTTGGCAGTTGACTGATTTAGTCTATATAAAATTTTTATAAACTTGATGTAAGAAAAAAAAAATTGACAGTTGACTGGACTTGTAATCCATGAAATAAGTAAGAGATCCAATTTAAAACTCAAAATTTTCAGCTAACTTCATGAAATTTGTATAAATCAAAGAAACCCTTGCTAAAGAGGATTAATACAGTTCCGGATTTCCGTTAATTGTTAAAGTTGCCTTCACCAAACGCGTAAACATCTAAAAACAATGGACAGTGGCAAACTGGAAAGTAACTGGCTTGAGGACACTTGGCAGACATGAACTTGATTGGTACCTCCAATGTTGTCTCAAGTACACATGTTGATTGGCCGAAGCAAGTATTGACACGATTGATCGGACACGTGGTAATCAAATGCTGGTGCCCAAGTGGAAGTTAGAAGCCTTCTATGCTTCCGCGTGTGAGTTTAGTTTGTGAATCAAGGGGCCTTTTCTTTTTTTTTTTCTTAAGTTTAGTCCCCATCAGCAAATCACGTGCAATTTGTATTTAAATTAAAAATTTCTTTTATTTCACGCGCACCATACATTTCTTTTATTTATTCGGTATTAATTAATTGTTTGTAATAATATACTATATACAGTTATACTTCTAACGTGAATATATGCACCTCCCAACCTTATAACAGCGATAAAATTATTATTCATTTTAATTAAATACTTTCTCCAAATCAAAGGTAATCAGTTTCTTTAAAAAGAAATTAAAAGCAAGATAATGAGTAAATAGTAAATGCTCGGACAGTAAGAACAACATTTTGGGAATTTTGGATCATATCGTATCTGCTTTTTATAGCGAAAGAGATTAATTAAAAGTGAATATATTTTTTTTTCTTATTCATATTGTTAAGAAGGTTTGCATCTTGTTGAACCCAAAACCTACTGTATGAAGTGATTAGTGTCTAAGTAAAGAGAATTATTTTTTTACATCGATTTGAGATATTTAATACAAACTCTTACATTCAGAACTAAACATAAATAGAAAAATTGAAAAAAGAAATTTGTAAAATTGCACATCTTACGATCGGATTTGAACAAAATCAAAAAAATTGATGCATTAAGTTTGCATAATTGAACATTTGTTGATGGTCCAATATTTCGATATCTGGGATCTAAAGTTGAAAAGAATTGAATATTTATGAATAGCCAAACATAAAAAATTAATGGCTTTAATTACATATTAGGAAGATAAATTTGAATCTAATTAAGTCCTGAAAACTTACAAGTTGTCAAATACCTATAAAAAATATTAAATTTTTATAACTAATATATGCAATATTTGATACAAGTGTGGAGCGAATAAAAGAGATGGGAAAGGCTCTAACACAGTCAAAACTATGCAAACTTTAATTTTAAGAAAAAAAGTAATTGCAATTAAAATATATATATATATATAGTTTTCCTAATTATTAGAAATATAAAATGAGGTTATAGCAACATTATGATGGGTTCTAGAAATCCAAAACAAAAGCGGACTTGACTTTAAAATTCTAACCTTTGCCGTGTGGGTCACAAACAAACGCCTCCAATCGAATCCCAAACATTGTTTTCAAACCACTCCTCAATCAAAGAAAAATCGAAGAACCTTCACGGATAATGGGCCAATTATTGTACTATTATTTACTCCCTCCATTTTTTATCCATAATTTCTATTATTTTTATTAAAATTATAAAATAATAAATAAATATAAATTTAATATTAAATTACGTGATTAAAATTAAATTATCAAATTAAATTTATTTTAATTTTATTAAAAAAATATATTATATTATATTAAAATTATAAAAATAATATATAAATCGAATTTATATTTTATCAAAAAATGACATATAAAAGAAAAGGAGGGAGTACGTTCACACTGCCAATTATCTCAAGTTTTTACTTTCAAAATAAATATAATCCAATAGCTATATTTAATTATGAATCTGAAAAAAATTAAATTATTTAAATTAATACTGAATTATTAAAAAATATTATAAATTAACTTACACCAAAAGCAATTGAGAACTCCAGATTTATCCAATTATTTAAAAATCAACGCCAGTCTCATTTCAATTTCCGTTTTCTTTTTGGATATGAAACTTCCTTTTTGCAATTTTAACCCAACCTAACACTGCATACTGATATTTATATGTATATATAATATACGAGTAAGGCCCCTTTCTTCTTGTCCATGACTACTGTTTATTCCAACCAATCCAACGAACTCTGCCCCTAATTCACTTCAGATTCTTGTTCATCTGCTCCTGTATCATTAATTTAACATTAATATGTGTCCTATGCTTTGTTTGAGCTCTCAAGGTGTGGTATTAGCAGCTGCCATGGCTGTTTCAAGCACTGTTCTTTTTCTTGCTTTTTCTAAGCAGAAAACTTTCAAGAATATTCTTGATTCTCCTTCTCCAACTCCAAATCTTCGTTCTTGCTTATCCTCAGGTACGTCACTTCTCTTTCTTTTCTTTATTTTTTTTATTTCTCTTCTATGATTTTGATGGGTTTATTTATTAATTTATTTATTTTTTGTTGGTTAGCAGAGCAAAAGAAAAAGGAAAAGAAGAAGAAGAGAGTGAAATTTGCAGAAAATGTGAAGGATACAAAAGGGAACGGAGAGGAATACAGAAGAGAGAAGGAGAATTATCTGTTTGGTAAGCAAGAAAAAGAAAGAGAAAAAGAGAAATCAATTTCAAGAATTTGCAGAAATGAAATCCAAGGAATGCCACCTAATAGAATTGCTCTCTATAACGGAATTCTAAGAGATCGTGTGCACAGAACGCAATGTTCTTACTAATTCTGCCTTCAATTTCTGATTTTTCCTTTTTTTTTAAATAAAAATAAATATATTATTATGAGTGTAAATTGTTAAAAAAAAATGTAAATATTTTGCTTTGTCCAGATTAAATTTTTATTGGGAATTTTTGGGCAAAGTTCTTTGTGAAATATTAAGTAACTATCCTTTTCTGTTGCTGAATTTCTTCATTTTTTTTATTAATATATGGATAGGAAATAACGAATGGATGTCTATTTTTGCAAATATTTTATTCACTAATATTCTCCAGAAGTTAAGTCAATTCCACAGGGTTATTCAAATCCTGTGTTATTCAAATACTGAATATTAAAAGAAAGCAGCAGTGCTTATTTATTTATAATATACTGTATAATCCTAAGATTATTGGTGGGTTAATTGTTGATTATTATAAGGAAATGAATGTCATCAGCAGAGTCAAAATTTGACCATTTTCACTTAATTTAGGCAGGGATCGAATTAAATATCCACCTATAACATTTACCCCCTTTAATTTTTGTTATCTGTCATTTTTATTATTTTATAAAAATTAAAAAAGTAATAAATAGATTTAAATATAGTATTAAATTATGTAATTAAAATTAAATTATTAAATTTAATTGATTATAACTTTATGATAAAAAAATAAATTGAAAAAGTAAATTAAATTACAATAAAAATTTAAATTTTACTAAAAAATAATACATATAAAAAATAAAGGGAGTAATTATTTTTATTTTAGTGCTAAAAAAATAGGTTTTTGTTGATAATTTCAAAAATCAAAATATTTACTTCGAAATAATCAAGATATAGTTCAACCGGTGCTTTTTTAGTTAGTTGGGATGTGATATGTAATTTACATGAACCGTAAAAATTAATATCTTTTATTTTTATTGTGATTGTTTAAATATACTGTATATTAATTATTATTTAAAAAAAATACTATTTTTATTTTTTTATTTATCAATTTTATTATTTTCACTAAAATTAAAAAATAATAAATATATTTAAATTTAACATTAAATTATTTGATTAAAATTAAATTATCAAATCTAATTGATTGTAATTTTATTAAAAAAATAAAAAAAATAAATTAAATTATATTAATAATTTAAAAATTACGTATAAATAAAATTTAATTTTTTCTGAAAAAAATACATAAAGGGTAAATAAGGGAGTAAATTTCAATAGCCTAAAAGAGTCTTATCTCGAATGGCAAGTGGGCAAGTTGGGCATGGCTTGTATTAGTTGTAACTGTAAATGCACAGCTAATTTCAAGCTCTTTGGGGTCAACTGGTCAACGGTCAATGGATCATATTTAGTCTATCCAATACGGCAATACCAATTCAACTTCTCTCTCTTTTATGTTCTTTATATTTTTTTTCCCACATTTTCTAAATTTTGAATTTTATAAATGCATTATGTATCATTATTATTATTCTATTTTTTATCTATCATTTTTATTATTTTTATTAATATTAAAAAATAATAAATAAATTTAATATTAATATTAAATTAAGTAATTAAAATTAAATTATTAAATATAATTGATTTTAATTTTATTAAAAATTAAATTAAATTGAAAAAATAAATTAAACTGTATTGAAAATATAAAAATAACAGATAAATAAAATTTAAATTTTACTTTAAATTGATACATAAAAGTGAACTGAAAGAGTAATTTTTAATTAACAAATTATCTTTTGATATATCGAATAATAAAAATATTTTGCCATCAAATTATCAAAGTAAATATAGCTGAATATACACTGCATGTCTTAGTTTTCTAACAAAAAAAAAATAACAATAATTATCAAGCTTCCGGAAATATTTTTCACATGTTCAATTAATTTTCGCTACTTGAATAAAAGTACAATGAATAATTCAAAATATAATAAAGTGTGAAATTAAAATATATAAATAAGTACTTTAATTTCTTTTTTTTTTTTTGCTAATTTGTGACCTAACAATTTTCTTTTGGCACTTAAGTGTATGTGGCACAACGACTGCCATAGCTTTCAAACACTGAGGACTGAGGAGGACACGTACCTCTTATCTTTCTTGGAAAAAAATAATTAAAAGGATGATTTTCTTTTTTTTTCTTAAAAAAAAAAAAGAAAGTGTGATAATAAGAAATAGGATTATTTATTTATTTGAGAATTTCTGAATTTTTGATAAAATTAAATTGGATATTTATAAAGTCTTCGGCTTAATGAGGTTGGATTTATTTAAAATGTCCAAGATATAAACATACATCCAATCTAACTAGTTTATTATTCTAATTGTTATTATTATTAGAGGTGACCATGAACCGGCTAACCAGTATACGAGCAAAAAAAATTAACTAATTAATTAATATCAATTTTTAAAAATCACTAATCATTAACCAGTCTGTTACATTCAATTTACTAATCCATCGATTTCGATTTGATTAACCAATATTTTTCAGTTAACCATTAAAATTTATAACATAAAATTATAAAAAAATTAAATAAAATTTAATATACTTTCAAATGTATAAAATAATTTAATATAAAAATTACAAAATAAACATAGTTTCTTAGCCAAAATTTGTGTTATATAAATTAATAGCTAATATTATAAAATAGATTTAATATTTGTTGAAAATTATAATATGCTTAATTCTAAGTCAAATAAAAATTTGGATAATATTAAATGTTATAACGCAAACTCTAATATATAAGAAAATATAATTAAATGCTATTAAGTAAAATACGAACACCAATATATGATAAAAAATAATACATATGAAAGTTGATAGGATACTATATATAAATATTACTATATAATTAAAGAGAATGATATAATATAAATTTAGTTTAAACTATTATATAAATTTTATAGAAAATATGAAAAATTAAGGTATAAAAATATAATTTAAATATATTTAAAATATTATTTTATGTAAATTTAGAAAAAAATAAAAAAAAATTGAAGATATAAAAATAAATAAATATATATACATGTGAATCGATTAACCGTGTACTAATGGTTAATCAATACTTAAAAACTTAAATAGTAATTATTAACCAAAAATATAAAAATTAAAAATCGTAATCGAATCATCAGATCAGTCAACCGTAAAAATCAACTTGATTTTGGATCGATTTTACGGTTAATCATATTTTTAGTTTTTTTCTCATCTCTAATTATTATCTTAAACCTATTTTCTTATATTTAATTATTAAGTGCCATTAAATAAAATTATTGTCAAGTTCCTGTGAAAAGGTAAGCAATGACGAAAGCAATTTCTAGTAAGGTCTCTTAAGAATTGCACTTCTCTAGTTTCAGCCGAGACTTCTTCTTCTTCTTCTTCTTATTATTATTATTCGTGGCAGATTCAATGCATGCAATGCAAAGAACCGAAGCCAACGCTAACACCAAAAACCCAATGCTAACACCAAAAAGCACATAAATGAGAAAAAAAATGAAAAATATGATTAATTACAAAATTAATTTGAAATTAAATTAATTTTTATGGTTAATTAATTCGATAAATTCGATTATAATTTTTAATTTTTATATTTTTTTTTGTTAATGATTACGGTTTAAATTTTTAAATATCGATTAACCGTTAGTTCACGATTAATCCGTTCACACACACACATATATATATATTCAATTTTCTCTATTTCTCTCTAAAATTTACATAAAATAATATTTTAAATATATTTAAATTATATTTTTATTTTTATACCTTAACTTTTTATATTTTTTTATAAAATTTATATAATACTTTAAATTAAATTTATATTATATCATTCTCTTTAATTATATAGCAATATTTATATATAGTATACAATTAACTTATATACATATATATATATATTTTTATCATATATTGGTGTTTATATTTTACTTAATAGCATTTAATTATATTATTATCCAAAATTTTATTTGACTTAGAATCAAATATAGTAATTTTCAATAAATATCAAATTTATTTTATAATATTAGCTATTAATTTATAAAATATGAATTTTGCCTAATAAATTATGTTTGTTTCGTAATTTTTATATTAAATTACTTTACACATTGAAAATTGAATTAAACTTTATTTAATTTTTTTATATAATTTTATGTTATAAATTTTAATGGTTAACCGAAAAATATTGATTAACCAAACCGAAAAATTAAAATCGATAGACTGATTAACCGAATGTAACGGACTAATTAATAATTAGTAATTTTTAAAAAACGATATTAATGAACCGATTAATTTTTTTCTCACCGGTCCATGCTCATCCATACCAAAAAGAACTATACGACTTATAACTCTTATATATTATTTTTTAAAAAATAAAAATTATTTGATTTGTTATTTTTTATAAACGTAATAAAACTAATAATAACATTTGAATTGCCTAAGTAGTAAAATTAATAAGCCAAAACATATCGTAAATTGTTTATGTTAGTAAATAAAATATCTATAATTGAATTGCCTATTTCGTTAGGGATGAGTATGGATCAGTTAACCAGTCCATTAGTAAAAAAATTAATTAATCCATTAATATCAGTTTTTTTAAAATCACTAACTATTAACCAGTCCGTAGCATTCGGTTAACCAGTCCATCGATTTCGATTTTTCGATTTGATTAACCAATATTTTTCGATTAATCATTAAAATTTATAACATAAAATTATAAAAAAAAATTAGACAAAGTTAAATTAAATTTCAAATTTGTAAAGTAATTTAATATAAAAATTACGAAACAAATATAATTTATTAGTCAAAAGTCATGTTATATAGATTAATAGCTAATATTATAAAAGAGATTTGATATTTGTTGAAAATTATAATATATTTGATTTTAAGTTAAATAAAATTTTGAATAATATTAAATGTTATAATATAAACTCTAAAATATAAAAAAAATATAATTACATGCTATTAAGTAAAATATGAACACCAATATATGATAAAAAAATAATATATATAAAAATTAATCGAATATTATATATAAATATTACTATATAATTAAAGAGAACAACATAATATAAATTTAATTTAATATAAAAAATAATATATAAAAAAGTTAATCGTATGCTATATATAAATATTATTATATAATTAAAGAGAATGACATAGTATAAATTAAAATATAAAAATATAATTTAAATATATTTTAAAATATTATTTTATGTAAATTTTAGAGAGAAATAGAAAAAATTAAAAATATATATATATATATATATAAACCGGTTAACTGGTACTTAAAAATTTAAATTGTAATTATTAATAAAAAATATAAAAATTATAAATTATAAACGAATCTATCGAATCGATTAAAAATAAAATCAGTTCAATTTTACAGTTAATAATTTTTTTTTTTTTGCTCATCTTTATATTTGGCGGTGCCTTTTCTGATATGTCGTTTTTCAAGAAGCACAAATTCTATACTCTTGATTGATTTATTTTGAACAGCTGCTCCCGCCTAAACGAAAGACTGGCTTAAAGGTTTGAATGGGCCATTGCCAGCAAGGTCAGACTGAAAATGGGTCCAGGGTTTGTAAGGCCCGAAGTCAATTGTCTAGATGTTTCCTAGTGGGCCAAAGCCCGTTTTCTTCACTGTGGACACCCAAATGGATTAAAATATCATTTATCCTTTTAACTTATTATTATTGGGTTAATATATAATTTCCCTCCAAATTATCACTATTCAATATATTACCCCCTCAAACTAACCAAATATCAAATAAACTTATAAATTTATTTGAAATATAAATAATATTATATACTATTAAAAATAACATATTATTCTTTCAAACTTATTAAAAAATATCAAATTATCGTATGTAATTGTTCATACACTAAAAAAATATTTCATGAAATGTTACATGTTTTTATAAAGATAATATATTAAATTTTCATAGTTTACACTAGAGATGTCAAATGGACGGGTTGAACGTATTTAGATTGGGTTATTAATGGATCAAAAAATATAGATCATAAATAGATCAATATCCAAATGGATTGGACGAATTTTAATTGATCCATGAATTTACTACAAATTATTATAAATTTTTTTATCAACAATATGAGTAAATTATAAATACAATGGGTCAAATAATGAACGATATGATGAAAAAATAAAAAATATTAATTTTTCTTCTGTTCCACAAATTATTATTTTAAAAAAAATTATCTTATCA
The DNA here is from genome assembly GCA_037975025.1 of Excoecaria agallocha. Taxonomy (NCBI): domain Eukaryota; kingdom Viridiplantae; phylum Streptophyta; class Magnoliopsida; order Malpighiales; family Euphorbiaceae; genus Excoecaria; species Excoecaria agallocha. The sequence continues at coordinate 50,545,299 of CM075814.1, read as the reverse complement.
AATTGTCATTTTGCCAAATTTCAAGATATTTAATACATCATTTTCAACTTTATTATCAGACAATAATATCAACAAAACATTTAATACCTTAATTTATATTTTTTCACACACTTTACTATAGTAACTTAAATTAAAATGAAATATTTAACCAATTCAATATAATTTTATATAAAATTAGTATAAGCAATAATTATCTTAATATTAATAATTTATGTGGCAAGCAACCATTTGATGGCACGGATTGGAGTATTTTTTTAATCTAACAATTAAAATTCATTATGTACAGTATATATAAGTTACCAAATGAATACACTTATAAAGATAAAAAAATAATTGATTATCTATATTCATTGAATATATATTTGAATGCAGTACTCTTTTATCCTTGATCGAGATAAAATTGTTCTAATTTATTAAAAAAATAAAGAACTGCGTGATTAAAGTGAACGTACTTTGGAATAAGAAATGAAAAAAAGTTGTGTTGAAAGAACTAAAATTTGCATTGTTGATAAAAAATTTGCTTAACGGAGATTTTAAAAGAAATTCATTAGGTACAGATTCAATAGGTTGAAAAATAAAATGAATCATTTTGAATTGATCCAATAAATTTTGGGTTGGGTTGGGTTGAAAAATAAAATTGGTCAATTTTGAATTGATCCAATTAATATTTATTTGGATTAGGTTATATTTAAATTTTTTTTTTTATGAATTTGGGTTGAATATTGAATTTAGATCAATTTAGCCACCTCTAATTTACAGAGAATTAAAATATTATTCTTTGTTCTATTTTAGTAGAAACCCAATTAAAATTCAAAGTCTAATTGTCACCCTACAGTTATACTAGCATCTTTTCTACTTCTTTATGAACAAATAATCAATCTTACAATAAATGCATTTGCATATGTTGGAGTCCTGGTATAAGTTATCTTTTTCCTTATACATTAGTCCGACTTGAATTCGAATTGGCATATTAATGAAGTTTTGAATAGCAAAGGGTTTTATATTGTAGGAATACGTCGCTACAAGCTTTAATAATAATAATATCCGTGAATTATTACTTTTTTTATTGAAATTTTTAATCATTCATGTTGATTTTAAATTTGGTAATTTTCAGTGACAAACCCACATGGTAAAGAAGGAAGGTAATTTTTGAATTTTTTTTATTATATATATAATTAATATTCATGTATATATTAAATAAATAAATTTGCATGATTTATATTTTTGCTTCTATTGATTATGTTATATTTTTTTAAGGATAATTTATATCTTTACCTTTCTTATAAATTATGATTTCGACACTGCCGGTTTCAATTCACATCACAATTATGCACCATCAAACACATGTGCAATCAAACTGTCTTATAAGTTGGATACACATTCGCATGTGAAAAAATAAAAAAATTCACAAGTCGCTTAACTATTTCAAATTTTTTCATTGGTTCTTTCTACTTGAAATAATTCAATATTAAATCCACTTATTGAATCACCGTATTAAATCCAAATTTGGCAGTTTTAACATTCGTCATTTTTAGATTCAATGTGAGTTTTCTAAAATGTAAAGAATCTTAATGAATTTTTTTAAATATCTAAATCTAATATAAAAATTTTAATAATTTAAGGATTTTGAGGATGCAAATTTAAAAAACGAATCTGATTTGTGGGCTTCATTTTAGCTGCAGGCGCGTGTTTATTATGTCAATCAAAACTATTAAATTTGAACTATTTACAAGTGACTTAAAAAGTAAAAAAAAACTCAATGTAAAACTTTTAAAATGCAAAAATTGAATGAAAAAATTTAATAGTTCGCTAATGATATGTTTTTCCTAAAATTTATTTATTTTGAGTACATACATATTATAAAGTCAATTAATGATATTTTATCACACAATAAAGTTATTTTTAACTTAAAACATGAGATCGTTTTGATGGAGGATGTTCCATCAGGAGGATTGGCCATGGCAATTATTTTTTTATATTTTTTCGCATGTCAATTTACTTTAAATTTTATCTTTAAATCAACACGCCTATTAAATCAAATTGGATAAACCAATGACTATCTATGTGGATATCTTTCGGGATATTTTTTTAATAATTATCTATAATTTTAATATGTATCAGAAATTATTTACAAAATTAGAATGTTTGAATGAAACTGTTGTTATTTATAACGATTTTATCTGAAAAATTATAAGTGATGTAGCCAGTTTTGTGTATGATACATTGACAAGTACAACGGTTTCAAACTCTGAAACCGTTGTCAGGATAGTGATTTCAAATTTTGAAATCGTTGTACATATCTTCAGTTTTTCTCTCTTAATTTATAGAAAAAGGCCATTTTTTTTTCTTTTGCCCCACCCGTCATTTGACTTAACAATGGAAACTCAAAACTCAAAAAAGTTTTTTCCAATTCCACTTATTTAGTCGTAGACTCATGGAATGAAACTACTCACCAATTTGTTTTTTAAAAAAACTTATCAACGATAATATATATTTTTTGTAATAGGAATTTTAATTTGACAAGCTTTTATCCGATCATAGTAGTATTTTATTCGTAAATTGAAATAACAATAAAAATATTATGTACAAAAGAAAATAGTTTTTATATACAGTAGATTATTACTGACCAAGTTATAATTTGTGTAAAATTTCTTTTGAATAACTAGCTCTGCTCAATTTTAATAGGACGGATTAAAGAGTTAATAGGACAGATTAAAGTTAATAAATTTTATTGTTGAGGCTCTCAAATTGAAAATTTTTAATAACATAACTAATATAAATAATTGAATTTAAACATAAAATAGCCAATTAATTTATATTATTGAAAAATAATACAAAAGTTAAAATCTTCTATTGTGATTCGATATACTATGTCTATCTATTTGACTATTCTTATCATCAATATTTGGATATTGGGACACTGGCATGACATCACTATAACCCCTATTGTATAGTGGCTGGTCAACTAATTCCTGAGTACTGACTAGAGTTGGACCACTAAATAATTCATTGAAAAACTCGTCATGCTCCATTGATGGCACCGTTTGGTCAAATGGGTTGGAACCGTATTGAAATGGTGGGTCTATTTGGTCATACAGAATGGACTCATATGGAATTGATGGATCTGTTTATCCAAGCACATCATACTGCTATTGATCTACAGAAGACAAGCTGATGTTCAAATCAATATTCAATCCGGATGGCCTTACTTCAAAGTCATTATATCTAGATGGTTCAACTGCAGTGTCAAATAACTGATACTGACTATTTGCATGCAAATTGAAAAAACTAGAAGGGTCATTAAGAAGATATGACCACTGAATAGGTCCATGACCAAACTGCACTCCAGGTGGAATAGATTCAACAATTGGACGTCATTCTTTCATTCCTCCCTTGCTATATCTAGATTGATAAAAATCCTCAAAATGATTGGTCATCGGGGGGATATGTGTAGTATTGGGAATATGCAATATGGGATAATCAGTTATTCGTCTGTCAAATGCACCAAGAATACCCAATATACTATCCGATGCCATATGAGTACCAAATTTTACATCGGATGATGAACCTATATCGGTGTGCCTGATTTATTCAACGTAATCAACCTATATGCAAATAAATATATTTATTACAATTCATCAATATTATTATTTAAATATATAAATAATTATATTAAATCATAACGATGCACCAATGGATGCTCCAATCGGGGCTATCCACCGTCTTGTGTGTGATGTAAATTACTGCATATACTTTGACATCGAATGTAAGGGTGCATAAAAAAGAGGACCCATAATGGCACAAGCATGCTGAATATTCCATTCATGAATAAAACTTGAAAATTTCTTAGGCCAATTATGATCAATATGCCCACTTAAATCGATCGAGTGCATAATATCATTATATTGGGCTGGGAGTGGGATCAATTGTTCAACATTTTTGTCATAAACAAACTATTTATATGTCTACATCAATATTATTTCATATAATAATACTATTTAAATGATATAAATTTAAATAAAATAATCGAAATGCATGTATTTTATAAATTAATTGAAAAAAATAAATAATCAAACCAACATATTTTCCAACAATAAATAATATATGTAAAAAAATAATTTTTATAATATAATATCATTACAAATATTACAACAACAATAAATAATGCATTTATATAATCAATTAATTATTTATTTATAAAAAAAATGTACTTACAATTACCTACTAGATATTTTACTTATAAGTACTTACACATTTAAAAATTAGATGAAATTTCCATACCCTAAATATAACAACTTTTAATACAATATAAATAATTGTTATATTACATTTTAATTAACATTTAAATGAAATTCTTATTATTCATTTAAATCTATTATTATAAAATATTTAATTTAAAAAATTATGGAATTACTTGCATTTTTTCGTAGATCACCAAATTACCTAATATATAACACCTGTCAAAAATAAATTAACAACATTACAAATATTTTTAAATTTTTTACTATAACTAATTATTAATTATAACAATTAATTTATTCACCTTTAATTTTTACCTTAACAAAATTCACTAACACTACAATTTAATTAAATTAATACATTATACAAAAAATCATATTTTAACCTTTTTAAATTATAATATAATTAACAAACAAGTACCATTTTAATTTTTTATTTATGTCCAATGTAACAAAATATAACACATCATATATTACAATAGAAAATTAACTAAAAAAATAAATTGCTGAACTTACCTGAAGAAGCTTGAAGCTTGAGAGCAGCAACTATGGAAAGGAGAAAAATATGCACAATGGAGACGGAAGAGGAGCCCTTAATATAGGGCATTTGGCCTTAAAAAATAACACACAAAAAATTGCTTCATGGGTTACAATGATAATACTTATCAGCCAGGGATTTTCCAAAAATTCTGCAGCGACACGTGGATCGAAAGAAGAAAATTTGCAGCATTTGAAACTGTTGCAGACCGTGATAGTACAGTCTGTAGCAAATTTCAAATGCCATAAATTTTATCCCTCACATGCGTCGCAAAGAATTTTTGATAAAAATTGCTATACATGAAAGCGATTTCGTTTTGAAACTCTAAAAGTGTAAATATTTTATGATATACACCAAAACTGTAAATAATTATTAAATTTATATTATTTAAAAAATATTCCGTTTAAAGTTTAAACATATAATTTTTTTATTTTTTCACTTACAGTTGGCTTCGTCTGAATTTATTCCATCGATTTTGATATATGCTAATATTAATTGAAAATAATATATTTTATTAATTTTTTAATATATATTAAAAAATATTTTTTTATAATAAATACATATTAGAAAATCTTAGACTTTATATTTTATAACTTTTTATTCTATACTCCTGTAAAATTGTCATAAAGATATCAAACTGTCACTTTAATAAATTTAAAATAGCATTTAATGCGTAATTTTCGTAATATTAATAAAATATTTAATAATTCAATAATTTAGTTAATTATTTTTATACACTTTATTATAATAGTTTAAATTAAAAATGATATTTTAATTTACATGAAAAAATAACAATTTGGTGGGATTTGATTTTGGGGACTTTTTGATAAATAATATTTTTTGAAAAAATATTTAGGTTTTTAGGGTCTTTTTTAAATTATTTAGAAATTTGGTATTTTTTTCACATTGTTGCTAGAAATTTCAACGGAAATGACAGTGTGGGATTCACTTTCTCTCTCTCTTACACAATGCCCCTCTCCCTCTCTCTCACCTACTTTCTTACTCTCCTTTTCTTATCTCACTCTCTCACTCTCCCTCTTTTATCTTATATTTTTTATATACCAATTTAAAATTTTAATACTATATTATTAACTATAATTTTTATTTTTTAATAATATTTAATTATTTATTTTATGTTTAAAATGAATATAATAGAATAATTATAAAAAATTATTTTTTAACCACAATAATAATATTTTTTCAATTTAAATAAAAAAAATAATCAACTAAAATTATGAAACAGAAAAACATATTAAAAATTATTTATACTCTAAAAAAATTAATTGAAGAGTCCAACAGTATCCAAAAAAATTAATCAACCTCATAAATTTAAAAAATCAAATCGAATATTGAAAAATTATATAAAACAACAACAACAACAACAACAATAATAATAATAATAATAATAATAATAGTGCACACATCATGGAGACTTTTTTTTATAAATAATGTAATTTAAAAAAGTATTTATTTTTTTAGAGTATAAATAATTTTTAGTTGATTATTTTTTTATTTAAATTAAAAAAATAATCAACTAAAATTATGAAACAGAAAAACATATTACAAATTATCTATTATTATTATTATTATTGTTGTTGTTGTTTTTTTTTATTTATAATTTTTCAATATTCGGTTTGATTTTTTAAATTTATGGGGTTGATTAATTTTTTCGGATACTGTCGGACTCTCCAATTAATTTTTTTTAGAGTATAAATAATTTTTAATATGTTTTTATGTTTCATAATTTTAGTTGATTATTTTTTATTTAAATTAAAAAATATTAATTATTGTGGTTAAAAATAATTTTTTATAATTATTATATTATATTCATTTTAAACATAAAATAAATAATTAAATATTATTAAAAAAATAAAAATTATAGTTAATAATATAGTATTAAAATTTTAAATTTGTATATAAAAATGTAAGATAAAAGAGGGAGAGTGAGAGAGTAGGTGAGAGAGAGGAAGAGGAGCATTGTGTAAGAGAGAGAGAGAGAATGTGTGTGGGTCCCACACTGAGAGAGGGAGAGTGTGTGTGGATCTCATTCTGTCATTTTTACTGTAGTTTCTAACAGAAATGTGAAAAAGTATCAAATTCCTAAATAATTTAAAAAAGACCTCAAAAATCTAAATATTTTTTCATAAAACATTATTTATCAAAAAGTCCCTTAATTTTGATGGTTTATTGTAGAATATTCTCTTCATTTAATTAATTTTCTATAATTATTTTATATTATCTTTGTAATTAATAAATTACTAGAATAGCTTGGAAAAAAAAATACTAGAATAACTAGTAACAGTATGCATCGTTTGCACTGTCAAATTTTTATTTCTATTTTTAAATCAATTGCTTAGAATTTTGATTCCCAAAACGACCAAAATTCAAGCTTAATTTTACTGATACAGCTTCAACAACTTTGAGCAGGGTAAAAATATATTCATTCAACTTTTTTTTATCGATAATTTTTATTTTTTTATTAAAATTAAAAAATAATAAATAAATTTAAATTTAATATTAAATTATGTGATTAAAATTAAATTATTAAATTTGATTGGTTTTTACTTTATTAAAAAATAAAAATAAATTAAATTATATTAAAAATTTAAAAATAATAAATAAATAAAATTTAAATTTTATTTAAAAGTAAAAAAAAAAAAGGACAAGAAAGTTGTAAAATTTATTCTGACTTAGATAACAGTCGGATCTAAAATTCAACAAAAGTAAGTAAAATTCATAACGTGACATTCAATTCTTAAAAGAAAAATAATGAGTTGCTTGCAGCTTCCAATTCCACGAGTAGAGAAAGGTAATTCGACATTCTAAGAGATGGACAGTAAAGAATAAAAGATATCTTTTTTATGTGAGTTTTTGACTCAATTCCACTGTGAACCTCCCAATCTTTGTTTTTGTTCATCATCCTCTCCTTTCTTAAAAGCACTCTCTGGGATTCCGATTCTATTTGCTTTCTCGGGCGAATTATTCATTCTTCGAGATCTGATTGAGTTGTCATCTTTTTTTTTTTATACTGCATGTATGGGGTACGTTTTCTGCTTCTTCTTCATTTTCTTCCTGGATTTGGAGTTTTTTGGATATTTAACTTGTGGGTTCTGGCTTTTATGATATGCTCTTTATCAAATTTGAGTCTATTATGTTTATTTTGTTCATGGTTTGTGAATGACCGAGCTGATATACTTCGTTTGGTTCCCCAAAACGCTTCCTTTTTTCTTTAAGAAAAATAAAGAGACACAATGATAAATTTCTCTTTAATTCTGGGTTCTGCTTGCTTATCAAAACAATTGCTGAAAAGACTAGTAAATGGGTTATATAGTCTTATGTTTCCTGCGATATTGACGGACTAAGCTTAGCTCCCTTGAGTTGATTTCTTAATTTTCTGTAGAAGATACGAGGTCATGTTTTCTATTGGTATGAAGTGGAAAATTATGAGACTTATTATGCCAGAGCTTTTTTTTCCCCCTTTTTCTAATAAATATAGTTCCCGTCCTTTCCTTTATCTGTATTTGATTAGTGAACAATTTCATATATCACATTCATTGTTTTATTAGTTAATTCATTAACTATATTATTATTGGACTTGAAGTTTATGTAGTATGGTACTAATAAAGTGGGCGTTATGGGTCTCGACGTGGCCTTCATAAAATTTCTTCTTCTGCTTCTTCTATTCTTCTTCTTCTTCTAGTATCCTGTATTGTTAGGGTAAGCATCTGATATGTGATCAAATGCATTCCTGGGAGCTTAAGTTCAAGAATTTATCAGCATGAAAATTGACAGATGGTAATTGTAGCATACTGAAGAGGACGGCTTCTTTTTTAACCCAAGTGGGGTCTGTGGGCTAACATTTAATCAGATGATTTTGGACCTTTTCTTCGTCCTCTTTTTGGTAGCACGAAATGAACAGCTTATTAAGGACCTGAAAGTACTTTGAAGAGGATTTTACATGATTATCAGAGTATAGCTGTTTGAGCAATTCTTTTTTTATGCTGCATTGCGTTTTTAGTTTTAATATTTAGATATTTTTAACATGTGGTGCATAGATCATGTATTTTTGAGTCTTTTTGAAATCATGGTTGGGGGAACCCGTGTGGGCTGCTGAAAAAGGTGCCAAAAAAGCTGCCTACTTGCGGCCCTGAGTGATTATTAGCTAACACCAATTCATTAGTTTGTATAATCACATACTTAGCCTTTGACACTTTAGTGTGCTCCACCAGCTGGAGAACTTTCATAACATAGCAGGCAAGTAACACTATTTTAGGAGATTATGCCTTGCCAAGTCACTGACTCGTTGCAGCACTAGCCATAGGCTTGATGGGGCCGTCGAACTCTGGCTGAGTGGGAAAACTTTCACAGATTTGTCGCCATCCTCTTGTAGGCAGCAAATTTTCTCTTACACATGCGTTCAAAACATGATGATCTCCTTGTTACTTGATTCAATTCTTACCATGCATGTTATTTGGATATTTCGTTTAGGTAGAATGCTACTTTAGCTTAGGGCTGCCAATTAAAATGCAAAACACAAGTGATATTTACACTCCAAAGTTAAATAAAAGTTTCCTTTATTTTTAGGTTTAACTTGTCATCTAAAATGTTTTGATAATTACATTTACAGATTTTGTAAGTTGATGATTTATGATCAATCAAGGGAATGATGCTTGACAAGCATTGCTTATTCCTAATAATCTTGAAAATGTATAATTGATGTATTATTCGAACATCAAAGCATTGCTACTTATCATACATCTGTACTGATATGCAGCTTGCTGCCAATTGTAAGTTATGTGATAAAATTGCTAATGAGAAAAAATTTAAAAATGAATCATGTTCTTTTGACAACTTAAAATCTTTTGCAATCTTTTCTGCTGTTACTCATTTTGTTTTTTCCCCTCCTCTTTCTTCCTTCTATATTCGATTCTCCATTGGCAATTTGAGTAGAGATTTCATGAAAACTGTTTGATAAACTACATAACTGTGTAAATGATCCATGTTTGCTTTGCTGTTGTATGAATATCAATATTGTTGAATATCTACAATTCCTCAAAATTGTGTTTTTTCTTTTTCTCTTTTATTTTTTAATTAAAGTAGAAAAACATCTGAGCTTGCTGGATATCCCTGAAATTTTATTTAATCCTTTTGGTATCTTAAAAAAAAATATATAATCATTTTGATGCATCACAAATTCAATGGTTTGTGCTAACTTAATGTTAACTTTGAGGAATGGCATAAGAAGGGTTTGTTGCGTTCCAAACCCTGGTGATCCTTGAACATTGAAGATCTTCTTCTTTGTATTATTTGTTTTTCTTATCCTATGAATAATGAGAAGTCAGCAGAAGCCTCAGTGTTTCTAATTATACAATAAGTTAAAGCTTTACAAGTCTGACTTTTCAAGATTTGATGAAAATGCAGTACTCTCATTTGTTTTTAGCCATGTGGACATATGTGTCTCGGTCTACTTTATGGGCCTTTTTCTCTCTTCAGTTTCAGGATTAATGCTGCATCTGTATTGCATTTTTATTCTTCATGGTTGGTGCTATTCATCAGTAATATGATTCTATATTTGTATATATTTTGCAACAGAACAGTGGTTGTCTTGGATGCCACAAGAAGCCCCCATTAATTACCTCAGTAGATGAACCATCAAAGGGATCAAAAATACAAGCCCAGACGGTGAAAAAACCTACCTTATCAGAGGATTTTTGGACCACTGGCACTTGTGATATGGACAACAGTGCAGTTCAGTCACAGGGAAGCATGTCATCATTTAGCACACTCAACCAGACTGTTGATCCGCGTGGTAGCTCTAGCAGCACTAATGCACCTGGTGAATTTGTAAATCATGGTAATTCTTTATTGCTTCTTAAATCAGCACCTTTATTAGATAAGAATTCTGATCTAACTGACTGCTGCATTCTTTTGAACCGTGCAGTTTAATTATTAATCTTATAGGTCTAATTTCTTCCTAATGCTAATATATATTCGGAGTGATAAAGATTGAGGGAAAAACCATTTTTTAGAAGGGGATCGTCGAGCCACCTGCCCAAACTCCTCACTTTCCTTGGATATCTCATATTTGTTTCCTTTTTACAATTGGATCTCCTATTAGATTTGATTTGATAATTCTTGATCTTTGCATATGCACTGAGAGGATTTCATATTGTCCATCACAAGTACAGTTTGCTACCCAACCGCTGCTTATGTTCCATCTTCTCTTCTTTTGTGTGTGTGTGAGTGATTTCAAATTTATCAAGATCATCTGAATGAATTCTTTATTGCAGGTCTTCTTGCCTGGAATCAAACCAGACAGCGTTGGGTAGGAGATAAAAAGTCCACCAATTGGCCACCTCAGTCTCGGGAATCCAAATTAAAGTGAGTTTCTCTGAGAGTTTTTCTGAACTGGTAAATTGCTAGGAGCAGCCATGTATCTTTCAATGATTGTTTAAGTTGTGTGTATGTCTTAAGTGAACTTGGTGCTATGTTCATGTCTGTGGTGTCAAATGCATGCACAAGCCTGATTGACCATATCTTGCAATTTGTTTGGATGCATAACATCATTTGTTAGTCCAAAACTTGTTTAAGAAACTACCAAATCATAAATTTGAATTTTATAAGGATTCAAATTTTTTTCTAAGCATCTGAACTGCATCCATTTAATTATTTTGAATGAAAGAGTTCCAGAGTTTATGAGCATGAAATATAAATACCATTGTATCTTTTACAAGAGCAGTTGATGGCTTCAATGTCCTGTGGAGAACAAACTGGAATGAATTTGTCTTTGTCAGGGCCGTTCTCTTGGCTAACTGACCATGCGTTTTTTCATCATAAAAATAAAAAGGCTTAATACATAATTTATCCCTTGTACTTGCCCATTTTTTCGTTTAACCCTCTGCACTCTATTTTTTTTCTTAAATGCCTATCGTACTTGCCTTTTTTACTTCACTAATCCTCTATGAGCTAGATTTTCATTCAATTTAGCCCCTTGAGTTGATGTGCGTTGCCAACTCTATGTTAGCATTTGGTTGTCTTATCAGCACTAAAGGAGCTAAGTGAAACTAAAATGACTTTATAGGGGGTTAGTGAAGGAAAAAAAAGCAATTCCAGCTGGCATTTTGAGAAGAAAAAATGGATTAATCCAAATTAAAAAAAAAAAAACCAAACATGAGAATCTCATGCTGAGTCTTTTGTATTATCTGATATTCACTGGTCATTATTTTACACAGAAAAATTGAGTGTTATTTTTCGTCAAATATATAAATTGACATATGAACTTATGAAGCAAAATCTATCAATAGTTAAAAGTTGTACTCTGTAGAAACTCAAACTTTTAAGTTCAACTCAATCTGTTGGACGTTTAAAGTAAAATATCACGACATCCCAACATTGCATGAGAGTGCTAAAAAATTATCGAATTTACAATTTAGGTAATTGATGGTTCACTTTAAGAGGGCATAGACTTGTTTTGACAAGTTAATGTGTCAATTTATGCATTTGCACTTACTTTTTGTTGAAAGGGATGGCAGAAGATGCCAAGATTTTTGAAATGTTGCTTGTGGAATCCAAAGTCTGGCATGGAGATGTAGGGAAATCATCTCTGGGACATGTATAACTTGTTTTCTTAAAGAAGAGAAGCATTGATCATTTATGAATTTGTTTTTGGTTATTTTGTCAGCACTCATTCTCTCTGCATGGTTAAAAACTTCTGGCTTTGCTGCAGTTGGAACGCTACATATGAGAGTTTGCTTGGCAGCAACAAACCGTTCCCTCGGCCTATTCCCCTCTCTGTAATCCTCACTTATTCACTTCCTCACTGACTATATTTTTGTAGACCGTAACTTTCTTATTGTTGATTGGATCTCAAATGACAGGAAATGGTAGACTTTCTAGTGGACATTTGGGAACAGGAGGGGATGTATGATTAACTGGCACGAGTACAAGAAGTTTAAGGTTTGTTTAGAAGGGAAATCCCTCTACATTGATGTTGGACAAACCGGTGGTGTGTATATTAACTGTAACATTATCATTGGAATTATGCACCTCGGGTACTAATTTTCCTTCTACAGGCCATTTTTAGACATTTCTTTGTAACATGCAAAACCAATCAAAACCACTGGCTGCCTGTGCTTTTTAATGGCATCAGTTTTTGCATATTTCTTTGAATTTCTTATCGCAACTCATCCTTACCAAGTGGCGAGAGTGCTGAATTTGCTTATCTTTCTCAATTAGCATACAGAAACTTGGCTATTGAAAATTGGAATGGACCAGTTTATTGATCAAGAACTTGTAGATTGTGGCATGTCGTGTTGTTGTACAAGAAAAATAATAAATGAATATAGGGCCATTTTCATATATATCCACATATGATGATAACAAAATTTGTCAATCTGATAAAATTTTCAAAATTGATAAATAAGTGCACTTTTAGTTGGTGATATAATTAAAAATTAATTTTGTGAGATATTCAAAATCGCCACCATTTAGCCTTTATATTGTGAATTGGGTTGTATTTATCTTCTTTTATTATTACTATTACTATTATTTTTTTGTATTTTCCTAAAATGTTAGTATTGAATTCATGATATATTATTTGAGCAGATGATGTCGTAAGAACCATATCAGTCTTCTCACTGCCAGTAGGAATTTCTAGACGCAAGTGATTGACTCTGATTAATTTCTAGAAATTGAAACCAATCGTTTTTACAGATAGTATTCTTTATTAATTTGATCATACTCAAAATCTAATCTCTAATTAAAAATAAATAAATACATAATAAGATGTGACATTAGGTTCATTCTCCTCTGGAACTCTCCTTGCACGTTAACAAAGAAAATGAGAATTGTGATGTGCAAGAAAGGCCAAGAAACATCTTCAACGTACTGTTTAACTTTAGGTGATGAAAGCTCGCAGAAGCTCTTAGACCCTTCTCCAACTCTCTTTAATCAAATCCCACCGCTCTTTTAAAAATCATCCCCCAAATTCTCCTTACTCTCTCAACACAAATCAATCATCTTCTGAGTAAAATTAAGAGTAATCAAGAACATCAAGAATGGCACTAGCTCGTGTGGCTTTAAGGAATATATCCCAAAGGCTTAGCTCATCATCTCCTTCACAGATGGGGGTGCAAAGACAGAGGTGGAATGATGAGGTTTTGAAGAGGTTTATGGGCACATCAACTGAAACTTCTGATGCTAAACAGGCTGCTGTTTCTGAAGCTGATAGCAAGAAAAAGTCCAAGCTTTTCTCTAGAAACAGAGGCAGGAGATCTTTCTGGAGGAACAATGGTCGTGAATTTGGTCCTCAACTATATGGTAAATTCTCTCTCTCCCCCTTAAAATTAAAAATTCTTAATTGTAATTCAGTAACTAATGATATCTGAATTGGGGGACGACACACAACAGAGTTCTTTCCTTCGGGATTAGGAAATGCACTGCTTCAGGCAACAGAGAACATAAACAGGCTATTTGAGAACCAATATTTGACACCATCGAACCGGGTCAATTTCACCCATGGTCACTGAACTTAGGCCATATTACCCAAAAGTAACTGACTTATTTTTTCTAACATAAATGTCACTGAACTTAGTATCTTTTTTCATAAAAGTCATGTTCACCGGTTTCCGGCGACGATCTTGGCCGGAATGCTGACGTGGCATGCCACGTCAGCAGTCCTTTGCCGGAATGATGACGTGGCACGCCACGTCATCCGCCACGTCAGCAACCCTTGCCGAAATGATGACGTGGCACGCCACGTCATCCGCCACGTCAGCAACCCTTGCCGAAATGATGACGTGGCACGCCACGTCATCCGCCACGTGAAGATGCCACGTCAGCCGCCATGTCACCTGTTGAAATAAACAAATGAGAAAAGGACACATGTCAACCTATTTGACTTAACCAAATCCAAATTGGGTCTTGCTAAGGTAATGGGTTTCCAAGCTTATAAACCCATACCACTCCCTTTATTTTTCCAATGTGGGATATGGGAAGCTTGAGAACATGACATTTTCATGGTTTTTCTAGCTTTTTTAACTATTGAATCCATCACATTTTCATGGTTTTTTTTGCTTTAACCATTTCTAATTCTTTCATGGGATGTGTATGTGATGGTTAAAGCCAAAAAAACCATGAAAATGTGATGGATTCAATGGTTAAAAAAGTAAGAAAAACCATGAAAAAAGAATAATCTTCTCAAACTTTATTTTTTCATGGTTTTTCTTGCTTTCTTAACCATTGAATCCATCACATTTTTATAATTTTTTTGGCTTTAACCATCACATACACATCCCATGAAAGAATTAGAAATGGTTAAAGCAAAAAAAATTATGAAAATGTGATGGATTCAATGGTTAAAAAAGCTAGAAAAACCATGAAAATATCATGTTCTCAAACTTCCCATATCCCACATTGGAAAGAGAAAGGGAGTGGCATGGGTTTATAAGGTTGGAGGCCCATTACCTTAGCAAGACCCAATTTGGATGGATGACCCAATTTGGATTTGGTTAAGGCAAATGGGTTGACATGTGTCATTTTCTCATTTGTTTATTTCAACAGGTGACATGGCGGCTGACGTGGCATCTTCACGTGACGTGGCGGATGACGTACGTCATCATTTCGGCAAGGGTTGATGACGTGTCGTGCCACGTCATCATTCCGGCAAAGGACTGCTGACGTGGCATGCCACGTCAGCATTCCGGCCAAGATCGTCGCCGGAAACCGGTGAACATGACTTTTATGAAAAAAGGTACTAAGTTCAGTGACATTTATGTTAGAAAAAATAAGTCAGTTACTTTTGGGTAATATGGCCTAAGTTCAGTGACCATGGGTGAAATTGACCCCATCGAACCTGATGGGTCGATTGAAGGAGAAAGAAGAATGCTACAAACTGCGATACGAGGTGCCCGGGCTGTCTAAAGAGGACCTAAAGATCACCATTGATGATGGAGTTTTGAGCATAAAAGGAGAGCGGCAAGAAGAGGAAGATGAAGGATCAGATGATGAGCAATTGTCAATGAGAAGCTATGGATATTACAACACAAGTCTTCTGTTGCCTGATGATGCTAAAACTGATGATATCAAAGCCGAGTTGAGGAATGGTGTTCTTCATATTTCCATTCCGAGAACTCCTACCTCCAAAAAGGATTTGAAGCAGATTCCTATCCATTAACTCATCTCTAATATATATCATAATTTGCTTTTCTTTGTTTTGGTTTTCTGTTAATCGATCACAATAAATTCACTTCTTCTGTTTTTGTTTCTTTTCTCATCAAGATTTGCATATCTAAATCCATGAACATGATAAATAAGGTTCTACCTCCTCAAGTATAAATTAAATAATCAATCATTTTTTATTATATAAGATTATAGTTAGTGCATGAGGTTCAATTTAATGAAGTAAAAACAAATAACCCAATTAATTCAATTTTAACAAAATTATGAGAAAAATAGAATTTACTGTGGAAATTAAGGAGGTGAAAAGGAAACAGGAGGGGACTGACAGATGTGAGTTAGGCAGTGACGTGATGCTTTTTTATTTCAACAGTTTGCAGGTACGGATTTTAGACAAAAGTGTTACCTGATAATGCAAGCTTTTGTTTATTTGGGGGCTCTCAAGTACACTAATCAGTATGTACACTTCCCATATCAGTTACTACTATTTTTTTAACTGACGAAATCCTCTTGTTATTATTATTTCATAATCATCAAACATTTATTCGCTTGGTTTCTTAATTAAATTTTCCTTCTTTTCATTTTCTCAATTTTTATTTTTCATTCTATTAATACGAAAGAAGATAATAGACATTTCCCTGTTGATTAATTTTGCTGTGACATTAGAGTGCAGGGAGGGACAGACAGAAAAAGAAGAAAGGTTAAAAATAAAAAGCTTTATTTATAAGAAAAGTTGTAAAATGATAAGCTCTCAAGTCTTAACTAACTGTTAACGGACTATTTTGAGCTATGCAAGCTGACAGGTTTTTATACAGTACGTAAAGGTAATACATGCAGCTTGATGAACAGTTGAACACCTGAAGAGTAGCTTTCATATCTCTTCTGCTTTCTACAAACAAGTCTGGGAAATGGAAGAATAAAGACTTCCATTTTTTTTTTAATTTTCTCTTTCGTAAATTTCTGTTCAAAATCACAATAAATTGTATTTTGTTTTATTTTTTTATCCAGAGAATAATGAGTTTTTGGGCAGTAAAAGTAACCTGATATGGCAGGGTGAATTTATTTTAATTTATTACAGGCCACCCTTCTATCTTTTTTTCACTCCTTGGGAGTTAGGGATCCCAAGCGATTGCCACCAATTATATATATGCATAAATATATATGCTAAATACTTCTTGCACTTTTAATCGGAATTCTATAAATAGCAAATAAATATTAATTATATTTTTTACAGAGATAACAGCTTATTACATAGCAAAAAAGGGATTGATCCATTCCCGTGATTTTGTAAGAAAAAGAAACAGTTAAAAATAATCATAAAAAAAGGAAGACGAATTAGAATTAGAACTGTTCAGTACTTATTTATCAAAAAAAAAAAGGAACTGTTCTTGTAATTCGAATTAACTAGTTAATTATTATGCACATTGCCTTGAAGTGTCAGAATTGATAATAAATGTTAAAGAATTTTTGAAAAGAATGGAATTGAAAGTTTAAATGGGTGCAAAGATTAATATATAGAAAAGTTATTAGTAATGAGCAGATAAGATATTGATTATTTAATTAGTCCATACTTGTTCCCCGAGTTAGTGATTAACATGCATGTTTTGGATGTTATTTTTTTCTCTTTTTATTTTTTTTAAATAAATATATTCGGGTACACGCATGATTGCACACCAATACATTAAAATCATCAAATGTTATTTTATTTTTAATCTAATAATTCATGATCGTTTGAATTAAGTAAACAGTATACTGAATTATCCAAAAAAATTTATAATTTTAGAAAGACAATTTATATTTTTGTTACATATATAATATTTATAATAAGAAAAATTTATGAATAAGAATATGAATTGAAATTAGAAAAAAATTGAATCGAACAAGATTCAAAGCTTAGAGGAATGGTTTGACAAGGTGTAATAAAGGGCGTCAGAATTGCTTAGCAAAAAGGAAGATGGTAACCAATAGAAATTGAAGTCATCCACACAAAACAGTAAGTCAGGGCTACAGTTTCCCAAAAGGACGAAGAAAATTTTTGCAAGTCTCAAAACTTCAAAAGTTTTATTTATTTTATTTATCTAATCTTTAATTGGTGAACAACCCATTTCCATCAGCCTATGTCCCTAAATTCAACTAAAATTAAAATAAAAATTCAAGCTCATGTCCCTTCTTAGGGCAACAGTCTCTTTAAAACACACTACTGTGTATATACATTCACACAATCAATTCTTTGTTTCCCTTAGTTTTTTACCAACCAACTCTCTTTTCTCTCTCACTCTCAAAAATTTTCCTGTTCTTTCTCTCGCAACAAACACCACTTTCTTTTCTCCTTCTCTTCTATATTCACTGTAACTTACATCACAACTTCTACTATTGGTATTTAATTGAGTTCTTGACCTACTCATATACCATGGCTGCTCCTTCAAAAACCTATCCAGATCATGGCTTCAAAATTACCGCTTTAACTGTGGCTTTCGTATTAATCCTCACCTTTCTACCAAAATCAGGTAAAATTACTGCAACCCATTTCAGGATATTTAACTGTTGCACCGTCATATTATTTTAAATAAATTTGGTGTTTGGTTTAGTTATAGGGGGTGATCGAGGGCTGCCATTATTGGGCAACAGTGAAAGCTTGCAGCAAAGGAAGATGGTGTTGGGTTCAAAGCCGCCTGGGTGTGTAAACAAATGCTTCAGTTGCAGACCTTGCATGGCTACTTTAGTTGTTCCTTCTCACCAAGAAAAGGGTTTCAAATTGAAGGTATCATCATCTCGCGATGATGACAACAATGGTTATTATCTTCTTGCATGGAAATGCAGATGTGGAAATAAGCTCTTTCAACCCTGATCTCGATCCCAATAAGTTTTAATTTAGCAGCACTACTCTGATGACTAAAATAGTTAGTTTATATGAAAAAAAAAAAAAAAACTTGACGAGATGTAGCATATACATTATAGATAAATTATTTCCTTTTAGGGAACTATTGTAGTATTAATTAATTAACTAATTAGAATGTGTATGTACGATAATGGTACTTAGTTATTAATTAGATAAAATAAAATAATATTGAGGTTGTATTGATATGTTATTTTGTTGCACATGCATGCACATGTTATATGTATCATGTATGAAAGTGAAAAGACTAATCTGTGTGTGTGCTGTATGAGAAAAGAGAGAAGACATATTTTAATAAATGTAGGGAAATGTGGAATGTGCAGTCCTCTTCGTAATGTGATGATAAAGCACAGTGAGGTTTTTGGAAGGGCATAATTGATTGACATTCTTCTGCCCACTACTAAACAATCAGCCTCACGCACTGCTATTTATCTCTCTTACATCTCTATTGGTTTCATTTTATTTAATTTTGTTCATTGTGTGTTAAAAAAATTGGTTTTTCTTTGTTCTTTTGCCATTTTAATTGATGGCATCACCTGGGTGGGACTGCGCTGAACTAAAGGTGCATGATACCTGTTATGTATAACACCATTTTTATTTTTAAAGTACTTAAGTAGAGCCACTTATTTATATATTTTTTTCTTAAAATTATTTTTTTATTGACAATTCATGGCATTATATATATATATATATATATATATATATATATATATATATATATATATATATATATATATATATATATATATATATATATATATATATATATATATATATAAAATTGATTGTCGAACGAGATGAAAATATAGTTGCTCTGTTTTGAATATTTCAGGAAAAAATTCATAAAAAAATTTAATACAAAATCGCTTTATTTTGAATAGTTCAAAATAAAAAAAAAACCTTTATCCTTATTTGTTATGAATTATTAGTTAATTATACTAAACTTAGAGCTTAATTCTTTATTCAGAAATTAATTAACCTGGTTAAGATGCATTGATTATATATATTCAAAGTTTGTAAATAAAACATTTTTTTGGGACGTTGAGCAAGTTGAAATTGGTTCATGTGAGTAAGGAAGTGAAAATTTGCAAGGTTAAAATACTATATATATGTGTGTGTGTTTAAACTAATAAACTTTTTTCTTATTAATAAATTTTCTCAAGAGAATTTAATAATCTAATTAATATCCTCGAGGAAAAAAGGAAAAAAAAAAAGGCCTAATAAAACCATGCGGTTCGGCCCAACTGAGTTTGAGTAGAGAGTATAAGAAGCGAGAACCCGCATACATCAGATTTCAGAATTTTATGATTTTCGCCAAATGGCCATTCTCTCTCCGGCGCCAACTGCCAGCACAGCCTTCTCGCCGCCACACGCATTTCCCAAATTCCACCCACAAAATCCTCCGTCTCTAATTTCTGTCTCCTTCCCGATTGATCCTACACGTTCGTTCTTCCTTCTCCGCATCAATCGCAAAGTACGTATCCGCCCTCTTCACGCGGCCTTACCTCCCCAACAGCCCGTCCCGCCTCCCGAAAAGGAACCTATTCGGCGCCAAGGTTTGAGTTCTACCATTCTATATTCCTGTTTATTGAGGTCAGAATAAATTTGTTTCTTATTTCAGTCTACATGCTATAAACCATAATTTCGTAAACTTAATTTTTTTTTTTATTAGTACCAAGTATATCGAGTACGGAGGATAATAGATACAAATTATGTGGAAATTTAGATGTTTAGGAATGCATTAACAGTCTGATTATTCTTGGATATAGTAATTTAGTCAAAGTAGAGGAAACTGGAGGGGTTGTATTGGCAACGGGAATTGTGTTTTAGAACCAAAATATTCCATTAGTGACAAATTCTACTTGCTTTTTGACTTGATGGGTTGAGATAGCGTGAGCTTTTTGGGTGGAATTCGCTTAAGGATTTCTCAATCCATAAAATAGCGAAAAAATTGTGGATTGTCGCATTTGATTGCTGTGGGGATTAGTACATTAGTTGTAATGAGAGCAGAGGTATATCCTTAAAAATGCCAAATGTAGAAGCCATCGTAAACATACGCATCCAGCTTTAATTTTGTGCATCAAGCATTGCTTCTGTTACTAAGTTTGAAAGAAAGGAGAAGGGGTGGGTTGGGGACCTGGGCCGGTAGCCAGAGTAGCTTCATGAGTAATTTAGTAATCTCAATTTAAACTTTGCTAAGCTTCAACCAAATAGTAATTAATTATAATATCTTAAGCATAAAACATGAAAACTCATAAATAACATGCGGTAACGTTCCGTGGTGCTGAAAATTGTGAAAGTACCTACCAGAATATCGATAGTGGTTTATTTGATTTTTATTGAGTTCCTTGCTGTCTCTGTGGCTTTGCACAGGATACAGTGCTCACACATGGCTACCGGCCAGCAATTAGTACTACTTCTCTAAGGGTCTGGTAATACTGTATCTGGGATACTAGGATTGTGCAGAGCTGGATAATTTATTGCAGCATAAGATAACCATCAGTGTAGCACTGATTAATTTCATGTAAACATCATTTTATTGCAGCATCATTATAGAGCAACTCTGATATTATTAGACCCGGCAATTTATCAAATAAATGTCATCTAAAATCAGGCTGCAAAAATCACTGGTTTGATACATGTAGCATTTTTCTTCTTATTTTTATTAAACATTAGTTAAAGATATGGTATTGCAACATTTATAAAAGGCTGTATCTTAGTGTAGGTGGCTAGCATTTATTTGACAATTTTGAAATGTTGGCTACCAGTTATTGTATTAATTTTCTACCCTGTGGCAGAACTATAGATTTCTTGGTTACATTGGTTGAACTTCTTATAAATTCTTCTGTGAATAGCTTTAAATCTTATACAGCTATTGTGAATGGCTTCCAATCCTATCCAGCTCTTAAAATAGGTCTAGGTTGGGTATTTAAAAAAATGAAGTTTCTGGTTCATCAGGTACCCTCTAAATTTTAGAGGGAAGCCTTTAGAATTTTAAGAACCTTATGATTAATTAATCTTCTTATAGAATCATTATAATCTGGTTCTCATTTTTGCAAAATTGTAAATTATTATCTACATGCCATGCCGTCTCTCCTTTTTATGGATGTCAAAGACCCAAGTCCACATTTTGGTCATACTTGAAAATTGGCCTTGTGTTTGCTCAATGAACTGCAGGAAGGCATCAAGTGGTGCGACAAAGAAATCATGAATTTGCCAAATGTCTTGTCATATGGATTGAATATTCAGAATATATATCAAGTTTTATAGGGTATTACCGGTGTTAGATCATTGGCATCTTATAAATTGATATTAGAAAGTTGCTATTTAGTGCTAAAGTTATTTTTGTTTCAATTTGAAGTTAGTCTGAAGTGTGCGCCAGGACTGACAAAATTATAACATCTCATGTTGCTCGTCCTGTAGCTTAATTGGCATCTCTGTTTGTGTGGGTATATTAGCCAGATTAATCTAGAAGAGTTATTATCTCAGTTCAATCTAAGTTGCATTTCCTATTTTTCATTTTGTTAGATATACTTGTTCCTAATTCTGTTGATAGTGGTTTAATGCTGCATTGTTTAGTAACCTTTATCCTTTTCTGTTTTTTCTCTTCCGAGTCTGATAAAAACATAAATGATTTTGTCAATCTCCACTCATGTGGTTTTGTTTTTTGGTCTATTTTTTCTTCTTTTTGGCCAACTTATTATAATTTTTGTTTATTGCAGGCATTGCTGCAACCTTATCTAGATTTCAGGATCGTGTTCAGATCTTTTTTGCTGTTCTTTTCTGGATGTCTCTGTTCTTCTGGGCTTCTGCATGGGATGGAAGGAACAGCGGCAGTGGACCCAGTGGTAGACGAAACAAAGGATCCCAATTTAAAAGATGACTTAGTAAGCATATAATTTGTATATATGCAAATGTTTTAAGAGGGAGAGTAGTAGTATTAGATTGTACATGGCAATAGCATTCATGTATAGGTGGTGGTATCTTAATCACATGCATTTTTTCAGTTTACTTAGATTAGGAAACATTGGATGGTTCAAAATGCATAATTGATTATTCACATTCGTAAATGGAGAGAAAAAAAAAACTTTTTTTCTTTTTTCTTGTTTATCTGTCTTATGAGATTTGCTTCCGCGACACTAATTGGTCATATTGCAATTCCAAGAAGGGAATAAAACTTGGAACTATTGCTATGTAGCACTTAAGGTAGGGTTTCTGACAGCTTAGAATTTAGATATTAATTGTGGTAGTAATTTTAGGAGACTTCAAGCCGTAGCCAATGCATTTTGCTGAATTTGGGTTGTTAGCTGGGGATTCAAGGTTTAGGTGAATGTGGCTGAAATCATGGGACACTTGGAGAATGTTAATTGTCTTTGTTATACATGAATATTAAAGTTACTCTCTAGGGATCATTCCCAGGGATAGCACTGTAAAAAAGCACCATGTGTTCATGGAGAGCTATCTCATCCCTGTTATTTCCTTCTCTGGAGACTTTGTTCTTGTTGTTGTTTCAGATATAGACTTCACCTAAAGGTAATTCAGTAGAAGAATAAGAGCAGTGCAAACACATCCTCATGATTTATCTCCTCTTCTTTGCTTAACTCCATTCGGAATTTGGACACTATTTCCATCATTTCCATTTTATAGAGTCTGAAACTGAAATAGAAGCAAGAAAGATCAGAATAGATCCGAAGCCAGCAGAAATATTGTAAGATTGGAACTGACTTGGCATAACTCTGGAAACACTAGTTGCTTAGAAAGTTAATATGATGAAAGAAATGACTGATTCCAGGCTGGGACAGATGTTCAATGGATGGAAACCTCTGTCGTACACTAATTGGCCAAATACAATTCCATCTGGGTATTCAAACATGGAACTCTCCTGTGAGTTTGCTGCTGCGAACTTCATGAATTCAGCTATTAAGATATTTCAGTTATTTTGTGAGGGAGATTTAAGGCCGTTGCTAACTCATATTTGCTGAGTTTTGGGTTTAGGTGAACGTGGCTCATAGAAGCCTATTCAGAGTTTATCATTTGCTGAATTTTGGGTTTTAGGGTTTAGGTGAACGTGGTCGATAGAAACATATCCAGAGTTTAAGGTTGCTTGCTGACTCTATGGAGATGTCAGATGTGTCTTTTTGTTGATGATAGAATTGGCAACACCTGGAGAATGTGAATTGATCTTTGGTATACACTTTCTTATTGATTTTTCTGGATAATAGTCTAAGAGCACTTTAGGATGGGCCATCATCACTGTTATTTCCTCTTCTACTGGCTCTCTTCTTGTTGGTAAAATGTTGTTTAGAATCTCCGACATTTTGATAGAAATGACTGTACTTTGAAGTTTGAAGGTTACTTAGAAGGAAAATAAGTCCAATCCGATTTCATTTTTTAGGATCAAACTGAATAAATATCAGAATAGATCCGATTAAGGATTGAAATCTTGATTCGGCATTTCATGCGCGAGTTAATTAGGAAGTTGACAAGTTGAAGAAAGGTCTGGCTACTGCTGGGGACAGATATTAATTATATGGATACTAATAAAGTATTGAACGCCCATTATCATTTATCAATCTAGATTAGAAAAGGATTGATTGAATGAGGACTGTCCAAATTTGTTTGAAAAGACAATTTTACTTGCAAAAGATGAAGTTGGTGTTTGTTCTCCTCTTGCTCAATGAGTTGATGGTTGCTGTTTCACCGTTGACTTGAACATTCTGCATTTATTTATTTAATTAATTTGCACTTATAGACAAATAAAAAGAAATTTGTGTGGATGAAGTTGGATTGCTATATGATAAAGATGAGATTATGTCCCTAATAGCATGCGAAGATAAATTATACTTAAAGAAGAATAAATATTGCATTAAATAGACTAAGCTGTTAAAAATTTAAATAATTATTTACTCCCTCCGTTTTTTTTATCAGTCACTTTTGTTATTTTTACTAGAATTAAGAAATAATAAATAAACTTAAATTTAGTATTAAATTGCGTGATTAAGACTAAATTATTAAATCTGATTGGTTCTGACTTTATTGAGAAAGAAAAATAAATTAGAAAGGCAAATTAAATTATATTAAAAGTCTAAAAGTGACAGATAAATAAAATTTAAAATTTATTTAAAAAAGACAGATAATAAAGGAGGGAGTAATTGAATGAGGGGATGGATACTGGTTAGTGAGTAGTGTTATTGTCTCTTCTAAGCACACAAAGCGAGAAATAATAATATATATCCTGTTGCTGGTCTCTATCTCCTTTTTAAATCCTATCAATTAATTCTAATGTTCTATACTTATCATGGTACGTGTCTATATCGGTTTGGCTGATGGTTAAGCTAAGATGACACCAAGGCCTTTACACATACCCTATATGAGCCGTCCATTATTCGAACTGAAGACACTGAATTGTGGGGCCCCATGTCACGTGACCTTCTGTCAACGTGTCCTTTCCTCACAGGCCGTACCTCTCACTGCTTCAACCGTGGGCTTAAACAGTATGCACAACGCATCGTCGAACATGTAAAGGGTCAGTATCTTTGTCGTTTATCATCAGATGATAGATGAATGGCCCAGATTTTCTCCTCCTTTGGATTATATATAAATTGTATAGCTCTTGATTGAATTTCTGTACTTGGCGTAGAGTTTTGCTTCCTCTCAAAAAGCGAAAAAGGGCTTTTTCAAGCTTGTAGAAAATATCAAAAGCACTATGCTTCTAAGGAGCTCTTCAACGCCAATCTTGAATTCATGGCTTCCCCACTCTAAAGAATCTTCACCAGAACCTGAATTTCAGGCTCTTCAAAGAACAAAATCAATCTCCTTTACTACTTCAATTCACTCTCTTGATGACTACTCATCAAAGAAAGTCACAGGCCAATCTTTTCAAGAATCCAAGAAAGGCTCACATGTGAGGCCTCCTCACAGTCACAGCACCATACCACAATGTAAAAACAGCAGTAATAATGATGAAAAAAACAGTTCAAGAATCCAAAGACTG
Organism: Excoecaria agallocha; assembly: GCA_037975025.1. Lineage (NCBI taxonomy): Eukaryota > Viridiplantae > Streptophyta > Magnoliopsida > Malpighiales > Euphorbiaceae > Excoecaria > Excoecaria agallocha. The sequence goes on along the minus strand of CM075814.1, from coordinate 50,519,458 downwards.
CTCTCAAGTTCAGGGTTGGGTGACATAGTAGTGGATGATGATGAGGGGGAGAGTAACGGGTTGCAGACACTTGTTGAAGGCGGTGGAGATACTGGCGCTGGCGGGAAGAAGTCAGGTGGTGGCGATGGTAATGATGGATCAGAATCTTATGAGAATATTGATGCTTATTACCGTAAAATGATTTCAGCAGATCCTGGAAATCCGCTTCTTCTTGGGAACTATGCTAAGTTCTTGAAAGAGGTACAAGGTTTTCTTTTTCTGCAATCTTGACTTGCTCGAAAAATCAAGAAATGATCTTTCTTGACAAGATCAAGGTTGGCAAGATTCTTTATTTGACGTTGTGAATTTCATTATGTGGTCAGGTTAGAGGGGATTTTGCTAAAGCAGAAGAGTACTATGGGAGAGCAATTTTAGCAAATCCAAATGATGGAAATGTGTTGTCACTTTATGCTGATTTAATATGGGAAAAAGATAAGAACCCTTACAGAGCTGAGAATTACTTTAATCAAGCTGTTCAAACTGACCCAGAGGATTGGTAAGCCATCATTTTGTCTTTCATCGATTATATTCACTTCATATTATCCTGATTTTCCTCTTAAATTTAAATTATTTTGTTCAATAATTAAATTGCTCTTTTTTTTTTTATTTCGAAAAATTGCAAGTTTGGAACTTTACCGAAGCTTCATCAACCTTGAATTATTTTATTACTTAATTATTTAGATTTCATCTTATTAATGCAGAAATCCATTTGGTATGATTTGCACTATCTAGTGAGCTCACTTTTTTTTTTTTGTTTTTTCTATATAAGAGGTTCTTGAATTTTGATCATGTTGGACATGACTTGTTCAGTTTGTCTTTAGAAATTTGAAACTGATTTAGGTTGGAAGCAGGGTTAGTATGTACCGGTTGTTTAACTTTAATGAATAAAAACGTTAATTAGTTTATTAACATTGATTTTTTAGAATCATTAATTAATTTATTATATTCGGTTAAACAGTTTATTAGATTCGATTTTTTAATTTGATTAATTAATATTTTTTGATTAATTATTAAAATTTATAATGTAAAAATATAAAAAAATTGAGTAAAATTTAATTTAATTTTAAATATATAAAATAATTTAAAATAAAAATTATAAAATAAATATAATTTATTAGTCAAAATATATATTTAATAAATAAATAGTTAATATTGTAAAATATATTTAATATTTGTTGAAAATTAATGTTTAATTTTAAATTAAATAAAATTTTAGATAATATTAAATATTAAAGTATAAAAAAATGTTATTAAATGTTATTATATATAATAAAAGTATATATAAAAATTAATTAATAATTATATATAAATATTATTTTGTAATTAAAGAGAATAATATAATATAAATTTAATTTTAAGTATTTTATAAATTTTATAAAAAAATTTAAAACATAATAAAAAAAATAAAATTTAAAAATTAAAAATCACAATTAAACTATCAGATCGATTAATAGAAAAAATCAATTCGATTTTGAAACAATCGAACTAATTTTGCGGTTAATTATATTTTTTATTTCTTTTTTCTCACCTGTAGTTGGATGGAGCTGAAAAAATTGACTCTTCATCCTTTTTCAGAATTAATTCAATAACTTATTTTGATAGTCACTATTATAACTAATTAGTTTTGCTGTTAACATTCTTTTTCTTCTGGCATGCCATTCTTGCAGTTATGTTCTAGCTTCATATGCTAGGTTTCTATGGGATGCTGAAGAGGAAGCAGAAGAAGAAAAAGAAGAAAATGATAGGCAACATGAACCTAAATCTCCACCAAGTTTCTTCAATGGTCATCCCCACCATCCCCCTTTAGCTGCTGCTTCCTAATCTTTGTTGTATAATTAAATTAACAATAGTTTTGTTAATTATATATGTATGTTTCCATCTAAGAATTAACTTTTGTTTTAATGCAAAATAACATCTTTTTGTCTTGCAACTATCTCCTTTGTTATTGGTTAATTTTACTTATTATCACTATACCAAAAATTGTAAAATAAATTTTTTAATAAAAAAAGTAAATAAAAAAATATTAAAAAAATTTATTTTGATTGAATTTCAAAAATAATTTTACTAAAATTTTTATTAATAATTAAGCCATATCGGCGCTAATGATTGGGTTGTATAATTATAATAAATTTTTATTTTTATAATATTGTTATACATCTTTTCATTAGTTTGGATTTAGCTGTTGATATAGATGATTTATATATTATACAATCGGATAAAATGGATAATATATTAAAAGAATTTTTGTAAAATTTTTTTAAAATCCATCTAAATTGACTTCTTACAAATATTTTTTTAAGTTTAGACATTTTTTTGTTAAAAAAATTTATTATATAAATTTTTAATTAAGAGAAAAATAGTTCAGTATTTATGAATGAAATTAATTTATTTTCTATTAAATTGTGCAAATATATATATATATATATATATATTGAATTTTTTTATAATTATATTTTCGGAGTAGGTAGAAATTAAATTTTGATAAATTAAAAAAAATTGTGATATATTAAGCGGTTTGAATTAGAGTTGGTTTGAGTTTTATTTTGTTGATAAACATTAATTTTAGTCCGAATTGAGGTTTCGCACGTGGTAACAATAAGCTTTTCTCTCGTGAGTCATGGTGAAGTGAATACCAAACCGTAACTGCTTATAATTAACGTCAAATATGAGGAATGTAATTAAGCTAAATTGGTTTTCTTTTGGATGATGGAATAAAGCTTATGGAAATATGCATTCCCATTTACCAAATTGACATTTCACTCATCTATATAATTGTAAGTCTTTATTATTTCCATTTTAAGATTGGATATGTTATTCTTTTAGACATTTCACTTATGGATAACCACGAAAAAAAACGTTTTCCAAAGCCTAAATAGTTGGTACAATAGCATTTGGCAGGATCCAAAATTAAATAGCAAAAAAAATCAAGCGTGAGCTGAAAGACAGAATAGAGGCCGCACAACATTCGATCGGACTGATGGAATAGCATGTCCTATCAATCTACTGATACAAGTTAGCATCCATACCTTATACCTACTCCATGTCACTTCACCACATATTTGCTTCAACTGTCAGTTAGCACACCTCAAGTACTCATCATTTATCTCCTATAAATAACATAACACATAATGGCTGTAAGTATTGAATATCTGAGACTCTCTCTCTAGAAAGTTATTAACTTGAGCTTACGAGTGCTTACACCTGATCCGATTGGATACTCTTTTTTGCAGGATCCGAACGTCCGATCGGCATGGCAGCTCTCTCTCTTTTCAAATAAAGGTTTTCACACCTTATCACTTATCTATATAATATAATGTATCAAAATTGACATTTCATTTTACTATATAATATATCAAAGTTATGAGATTTGTTTGAAACAAATCTCTTTGGCTTCTAATTGTACATTTAGCCTCACATAGTTATCCTCAAAGAAGTTTATTTTATTTATTTATTTATTTTTGTGTCAGATCATAAATTTCATAAGCGAATTCGTATAAATTGAAGATACCTTTAACTCACACTATGCCTAGATTAATCTTCACTCGAATCGAAAATGATCATAAAGACGGTAAAATTTTATCACTAAATATTTAATTTAGTTGTATTTTTAGTATTCAAATTTGAGATCATTAGTTAAGTTAATAAAAATTCTTATCATTTCGGTTATGTGTTTGGTAGTTAATGGTGGAGTATTTGGTAATAATTCGATAATAATGAAGATTTTTCATGGATGACACGAAAGAAATGACAGTAAGATCAACTACAACTTGTTGGGACCGCCAAGCATCCCCTTAACTCCACATTAGTATGATATTGTCCGCTTTGGGCCAAGCCCGCACGGATTTGTTTTTGGGCTCCTCCCAAAAGGCCTCATACTAATGGAGTTAGGTGGACACACTTATATTCAAGGTGTTTTTCCCTTAATTTTTCAATGTGGGATGTGGGACTTGGATTGTACCCCAACAATCCTCCCCTCAAACCAAGGACCACACAACACGTGGTCTCTCCTCTAGCGATAATCCATTTTTCAATCGCGAGGACTTACCGAGGGCCTCCCACAGCTTATGTCCTCCCCTCGAGCGATAATTCATTTGATCCGTCAAATCATCTTGCACCGCCGTTATCAATCAACGAGACACGCCGCCTGGCCACCACAATACCAGGAAGACTTTCGACACAAGGCACCAAACACGAATCTCCAATCGCATGAACAAATCGAGGACCCTCCCACACAATGCAGTCCACCATTGGCTCCATCTCCGAACCTGGGCTCTGATACCACTTGTTGGGACCGCCAAGCATCCCCTTAACTCCATATTAGTATGATATTGTCCGCTTTGGGCCAAGCCCGCACGGATTTGTTTTTGGGCTCCTCCCAAAAGGCCTCATACTAATGGAGTTAGGTGGACACACTTATATTCAAGGTGTTTCTCCCTTAATTTTCCAATGTGGGATGTGGGACTTGGATTGTACCCCAACAATCCTCCCCTCAAACCAAGGACCACACAACACGTGGTCTCTCCTCTAGCGATAATCCATTTTCCAATCGCGAGGACTTACCGAGGGCCTCCCACAGCTTATGTCCTCCCCTCGAGCGATAATTCATTTGATCCGTCAAATCATCTTGCACCGCCGTTATCAATCAACGAGACACGCCGCCTGGCCACCACAATACCAGGAAGACTTTCGACACAAGGCACCAAACACGAATCTCCAATCGCATGAACAAATCGAGGACCCTCCCACACAATGCAGTCCACCATTGGCTCCATCTCCGAACCTGGGCTCTGATACCACTTGTTAGGACCGCCAAGCATCCCCTTAACTCCACATTAGTATGATATTATCCGCTTTGGGCCAAGCCCGCACGGATTTATTTTTGGGCTCCTCCCAAAAGGCCTCATACTAATGGAGTTAGGTGGACACACTTATATTCAAGGTGTTTCTCCCTTAATTTTCCAATGTGGGATGTGGGACTTGGATTGTACCCCAACACAACTTACCAAAGAACAAAGATATTTTTAACACGTTACAAACAAAATTACACGATCATAATGTTTAGAAACTCATTGTTGCACTCACGTCCAAATATAATTGAGTTTTATTTCCATGATTTCTGTCTTTTAATTATAAGGTTTTTTTGGTAAAAGAAGGAAAGCAAAACTCACAAAAATAAAATACTAACGAATATAAAAAACTTCAATACAGTCATAAAAAGGATTTTTTTGAATTTTGGATTAATTTTTAAAAAATTTTGAAAAATGGAGATACAATAAATAATATTAGCAAAATGATGTACTAAAAACCGGCTCTTCTCGGTGTTGAAATTCGACATGCGAAACCCACAGTGATGATTGGATGGAATTACCGAAAACTAGCTCTTCTCAGTGCCGGAATTGAACAAGTGGGCCCTACTCTTTGCTGAAAATCGGCTCCTTCCTGCTCCCACAATCCCTAACCGCAATTAAATATATATATATATATATATATATACATATATATTTTGGTGTTTGGAGGATAAATTTTATTCATTTTTTGGAATTGAAAAAGCAATCATTTTTTAATTTCTTAATAGTCAACCATTTTCATTCAATTCTTATATCATTTTTCAATTAAAATTTAAATATATGATAAAATTATATTGAGTTATTTCTCTTTGATTATATAATTATCAAAATTGATAATTATTTTTTAATGTACTAGTATATTTTTACCATATTAATAAATAAAATAAATAACAATATAATAAAAAATTTATAGATTAATCATTATAGATAACACAAATTAATTTTGAGTGAAAAATTTATAAAAATATTTTTATTCAATTTCTTCCCTCATTTTATTGATCAATAACTTGATAACACAAATTAATTTTGTTTATTACTTCATTTACTGAAACTTTGATTGATTTGGGTTCACTGAAAAGCAAATTTATGGGTACTATTCAGTGGATTTCCAGCAAAGGCATGTGAAACAATAGGCGGAGAAGCTTGCTTGGCAGATATAAACCCAGAAGTAAAGCTGAAAAACATGCCCAGAAATGAAGCAAGGATTGCCTCAGAATCTATTGAGAGAGAGTACCTTGACTACAATCATAATGCAAAGACGTAACCAATTATCCTTGTTTTTTTTCTTCAATCTTTTTTCGGTGGTTGAATTCTGTTAAATAATATAGTCACTAATATTATAAAAATGATAATGAATTTTGCAGGGTTTTCTGTGCTGAGGCTTGTGATGATCTTGGCGGATAATTCTGTGGACGAGATTATCAAAGAGATGTTTATATCTTATATCGTATATTTAAATTTTAATTGAAAAATGATATAAGAATTGAATGAAAATGGTTGGCTATTAAGAAATCAAAAAATGATTGCTTTTTCAATTTCAAAAAATGAATAAAATTTATTCTCCAAACACCAATATATATATATATATATATATATATATATATATATATTGAATCGCGATTGGGGATTGTGGGAACAGGAAGCCAGAATCCGACACAATAAAAAGTCGGTTTCCAGCAAAGAGTGGGGCTCACATGTTGAATTCCGGCACTGAGAAGAGCCGATTTTCGGCAATCCTATCCAATCAATATTGTGGGTCCCGCATGTCGAATTTCGGCATTGAAAAGAGCCGATTTTCAACACACCATTTTGCTAATATTATTTACTGTAGCTCCAGTTTTCAATTTTTTTTAAAAAAATTAACCTCAAATTCAAAAAAAATCCCATAAAAAACTACAACAGAGTTCTAATAGAGTCAATTATCCATATCGCGAGGCTTCAAATGTTAAAAGTTATAACTACAAAATTTGAAATTTTATTTAAATAAAATAAATATAAAATTATTCGAGCAAACTGATAAAGTAGAATGTAAGCATGTATTTAAATGTCCGGCTATATTTTTCACAAATAAATCCATATAAACACATTTTGGATATGCAGTTACATATATTATTGGATGTTAATGGTTTGTGGTTTGAATTGAATTGGATTTGGTTTTCTTCACAAATAAATCCATATAAAGCATGTATGGGTCGCCATTATTATATTAATTTCCTTATCTTGATAGGAAGCTATCATGATAAGCTGATGAAAATGAAATGTTCTCATTCTTTGTTACATTATCAAATTCATTGTCTTTGGTCATTATTGTATTATATTAATATTATTAGGTGTGGATCAACCAAGGAAACATATGTCGGCATTCAAATTTTTAGGCTACTTCAATTTTAATCCAATCTATGCTCTCACATTTTTACACTAACTACTAAATAAATGATAAGATAAGAATATGCTAATTATTCTTTATTTTCTGCATATTAAAAGATTTAATTAATATAAATTTAATAATTTATATTTGTTAATTACAAAGTACATTTAAATATTAACATTCTCCGAGTAGCTTCTTGTTTCGTTCTAACATGTATTTGCATATAATATTAACAAATTTAATTGTATTAAAAATCACATGCTTCCAATTATAGTGTGATTGAACTGACTTTATTTGGATTTACTATTTAATTACGATGCAGCCCTAACTTTATTTTTAATCCTTGAAATAATGAGCTTATTGAGATTATTTATTTGTGATCTATTAAGAAAATATGGATTACTATTTCAAAAAAAAAAGAAAGAAAATATGGATTACTTTATTGTTTCTATAATTTGGGTTTTTTTTTTTTTGAATGCTTTGATAATTATGAAAATACCACTTGACTTTTTGTTACCAATATATATAAGATGCAATTTTATATTTTGTAGTCTATAATTAAATTAGATAAGTATATATTAATATGTGTGAAATTTTAAATGTGTGACAGGTTCAATTTTAAGGGGCTAGTCAAATTCCTCTATGGGCATTAAAACAGATTATTTAAAATAAGGAGTTTCAAAAAAAATACCCAAAAAAAATGGAGCTCCCCTCACAAATACCCCTTTTTTCCTTTTTAAAATTACATTTTTTAAAATTTTCATTTTTAAAAATACCACTCTTTTAAAATACAGCATTTAACTCAAGAAATCCTCCTACAAACTTTCATATTACGCATGTACCTCAGATTTCCTCGCCTTCGTCCACATTCAACAAGTAACACCACCGTTTTCAGAGGAATATGAACCTGCAACCACCGCATACGGCGGATGGCAAAATTTCTTCTTTTTCGAAACAAAAATTTAACAAATTCTATGATTCTGTGTCATTTACATTCTCTTTGTCTTGGTATTTCTGGAATATGAATCCACATAAAAAGCAACATTATTGGCATAAACTTGTACAAAGAGTTTAGGGGAAAATGGAAGCTATATGTATATTTCCATTAAAGCTTTAGTCCCTGATTTACAGAGGACATTCAAGAAAAACAAAAGCCATAAAAATTAATATAAAAAAATGAAACGAAAGAAACTCGAATTGTTTAAGTTTCGAGTGATTAGGCATATTTACAGAGAAAAAAGAAAACAAAACTAAAGAGATCTCTTGATCTTCTCTGTATATCTCAAGGATCCAGAAACAAAAAAAAAAAGGAGAAGAAGAAGAAGAAGAAGTGTAATTCATAAGAAATCCTCCATAAGCAACGAACCAAGAAGATCCTCAAAATCACGTGACCCAAGACCGAGTCAAAGCGCTTCCATGACTCGCTCAAAAACCAGCACGTGAAAAGGAATCCTAAGCATCTCTTTTTGATCGTATACGTAATCTTGAGCAGACTTATTGAGCAAACCGATGAAAACCGGATGATTCAATTTTGGAGATAGAGAGGTGAAAAATAGTTGTAAAGAAGCATAATTTAGAAGCATTAGGAGTTAAAAAGCAAAAGCATTGAAAGAGAAAGAGAAAGAGAAGAAATAGAAATGGAGGGTGTGAAGAAGGAACGGGGAGGAATATATATATACATGGTTATTAAACTCGGGTTGATTCGGACGGTCGGACCGGTTGAACCGTGACTCGGCAAGCAATTCGAGTCGATTCAATATGAAAATCGGAAAGGGTAAAAACTCGGATTGACTCGGAAAAAATCGGGTTGAACCGACGACTCGATGACTCGGACCGGATTTCGGTTCAACAAAAAAAATTTGCATTTTAAGAAATCAATCCCTAAATTTCCAAAAAATACAGTGATATAATTAAAAACATAAAATTTAAAGATCATATAATGTGTTCTTTTAACTAAATACATAACAAATTATTATATATATTCAAAATATACAAAAACAATGTATATAATACATATCTAAATGTAGAATTGAATCACCACAAAAATTTTTTATGTTTAATCCTACGAGTAGATAATTTTTTTAATTATTATTTTTTATATATAAGAGTTTATTATATATAGATCGAAAAAATCCTTTGATAGTAATTACAACTAATGAATTGGTAATTATGATTGAAAATTTTGAAACGATAGAAATATTTGAATATATAATTAGTTTATAAGGAATAAAAAGCTGGTAAGAAATTGGATTAATTTTTGATTGCTTAAATTGCATGTTAATGGAGTTGTAATTAGATATTGATAAGCATCATCCAATGACAATTAATGTTGACTAATTAAGCATCACCATGTTGCAATTGCTATATAAGTAGCATACAAATAATTTTAGAAACACAACTAATTTTGTTGGTCTTAATATTTTTACATTGATATTTATTAATTAATAAAATTTTTAATGTCTTTTGATATATTATATTTTTATTTTTTTATAAATAATTATATTTAATAAAAAGTAAAAACTCCGAGTCGAACCGATCCAACCAATTGACTCTTGACTCAATTGGTAGACCGAGTCGATCTCCGAACCGATTCTGAAAACATTGTATATATATAAAGAGCAAGACATGGAAAGGTGATGATGGAGTAGAGAGAGGAGGTTAAAAGGTACATGTAGGAGTACTTGCTAGGTACAATTCTAGTGATTTTTTATTTTTATATTTATTTGTTTTTGACATAAATACATAAAAAAAATCAAGAGTATTTCAATTTTGGATTTTAATATACCAAAATACAGAATATATATACACTATGGAGTATGGTATACTGGCTGGTATACCAAAAATTAGAACATATGTACTCTATGGAATATGGTATTTTTTTTTGAAACCCAATAAAGTCTATTTATTTACTCATAATTTAGTTTTCTCCTGTAATTTTGGAGCTTTCAATGTAATTAATTTTTAAAAAATACAAGTTATCTTGTTAATTATATCTTTAATGGCAGAATAGATCAAAATAAAAAATTTTAATGATAATTAGATATTATTTTTTAATAAAAAAATAATTTTACACGACAAAATAATATTTTTTCCGTTATCTTTTATATATCAATTTTAAACAAAATTTAAATTATATTTATCTATCATTTTTAAATTTCTAATATATTTAATTTTTTTCAATTCAATTTTTTTAATTAATAGTTAAACAAGTCTATTATTAATATTTAATTTAGTATTTTCAAATGTATAACATAATTTTAATTTTTTTAAATCGGTATACCACTTGGTATACCTGATATACTGGTGGTATACCTTTAATTCTGGATTTAAGTATACAGGTGGTATACCTGGTATACCAACGGTATATCTAATATACCGGTGGTATACTACAATATATCAAAATTCAGAAAAAATCTCAATTCTGGATTTTGGTATACCAACTGGTACACCTGTGGTATACCAAAATTAAGAATAAAATTTAATTTTGATTATCATTCATAAAAAGTAAAAACAACAAATAAACCTCCACTCTCTACCATATCTTCCATTCTATCACATCATTTTGATTTAAACATGAGGTTGGTTACTACTTTAATTTAATGGTTTAAATAAAAAGTTTCAATGTTGAATTTCAGATGGCTATGGATCAAATGCAATATAGAAATAGTTCCAACATATTAATCAATTATTCCATTTCTCCTTAACTATGGATGCTACCCATTAGTGCGGTAAATCCATACCATTCATGGGTCCATTTCTCCTTAACTATGGATGTTACCCATTGTGGTAAATTCATACCATTCATGGGATCACCCGGTGATTTTCCTATCAATATCCAAAATAAAAATTCATGGTCGCCAAGCCTTGCTAGCTAGTAGGGGTATCGGACCCGATTTAAGAATCCACTATATATATGTATTTAAAAATTCAGTTCGGGAGAATTCACTATGTACCCCTTAAAAATTAGATCAGATCCAAATGGCAAAATTTAAAAATTCGACCAAAAAAATAAAAATAAGATGTCAATCACCATAAACACACATATCCTTCAGTCGCCGAGATTTTATTCTTTCTTTTCTTTTGGTTGACAAAACTACATGGCTTTACAATAAAAAAACTAAAAAAGCAAATTGGAGCATTCAACCACATATATTAAAAGACTAAATAGCAAACACAAGACATTATTAATGAATTCTTGCTTGAAGATCTTCATTCATAATTTCATCTGGGTCTTGATAGAAAAGAAGGCGATAATGGAGCTATGGTTACCAACTCTTCCTTTCTTTTTATTGCTGCAATCATTGCCAGATTCTGAATTTGATAGTCTAGGTCTATTTCCATTTCCATCTTGCCCTCCAAAATATCGACAACCATTGACATGGAAGGTCTTCTTGTGTAATCACTTTGCAAGCACCAAATTGCTACTCTCATCATCTCCACAGCTTCTGACTTATCCTCAATGCTTGTTTCAACTATTTTAAGTAATTGACCCTCCTCTGCTTTTTTTCATGAAAATTGGGAGCAGATGCTTAAATTCCTCTGGCTGAGACCTATACAAGTTTTTTCTTCCGTAAACTACTTCCACCATAACTATGCCAAAGCTATAAACATATGCCTTCTCTATTATGACTGAGCTTAACAATTCAGGAGCCATAACCAGGAGTTCCTCTCATTGTGGTCACCACTCTGCTTTGATCCCTCTCAATAAACCTTGACAACCCAAAATCTGATATCTTTGCACCTAGGTCCGCATCCAACAATATGTTTTAGGGTTTGATATCCAAATGGACAATTCTTTACCTGCAATCATCATGTAGATACGCCAGTCCCTTGGCTATTTCTAGGATGATTTTTCATCTTGTTTTCCATTCCAAAGGAGGTCGCTAGGCTTCCTTAAGGAAAATCAATTTGTCCAACGATCCATTATACATAAACTCATAAACTAACAAGCTATTCAATTTTTCAGCACAGAAGCCAATTAGCCTTACCAAATTGTTATGGTGGATGCTTCCGATAGTCTTCACCTCCGCCAAGAATTCTTTCTTTCCTTGGCCTATAGCGTCTAGATGCTTCACTGTAATTTTCTGCCCACTTTGTAGGCTTCCCTCGAAAACTGATCCAAACCCTCCTTCTCCAAGCTTTTTCTCAAAATCATAAGTTTTCGCTTTTAGTACTTTGTAAGTGAATCTTATAGGCATCCCTGGGAGTTCACCAAGGTAGCCTTTGGTTTCATCATCTCTATCTCGTTTCTTCCTTAAACACAAGACCCAAGAAAATCCAACAGTTATAACTAGTAGAAGGAAGATTCCTACAGTTAATACAATTATTCTTCTTGCACGAATAACTGTGTTATGTAAAGTTGTTCCAGTAGTGTTCAAAACTAGATATGAACCATTTCCAATCGCCCCCATCTATAGAAACTTTAATAAAGACAAGAGACTCATAATAGAAGGAAAGATCTTCATTTATAAGTGAGAGAGCTGGCGAATGTAATGTACATGATCCCACTGAATAATTATTACCGTAGAATGTCTGTCCAAATCTCCTCGCTATGTCTGATCTCCTCATCACCTCCATAACTCTTATAGTACGTAATATTAAGTTCGAGTAAAGACTGGAAGGAGAGATCTTCATAGGAGGTTGGATATATTTGTGAGCACCCGAATTTTCCTTCTGGATTTGAGACATTGCTTCTAATAAATCCCGGAGGGCACATGCATATGCCATATGAGCAGAGCCCATAACTACCGCAGTATGTTGGATAGTCACATTCACTTTTTAAATCTACCAACAGATCAAACGACTCAAAGTTATCACCATAAAATTTAAGATGTCCATCAGCTTCACGACTGATTCAGTAGAATCAGTGAAAAAAACTAAGTCGAAAAGACGTCGTTTTAAAAAAGTAAGATGAAAATATCAATCATCGTTGAGAAAAAGACACCGGGAAAGCCAAAGTGGAGGAGCGTGAGAAGATGAAATGATTGGCAAAGTGAAGACGAAATTGAAATTGATGAAGAGGTTGGTAAAAGGGAAGTCAAAGTTCTGTACAGGGGTTAAAAGAAAAAGTAAAAAGCGATATTTTTAAAAACAAAAAACTAACAAAGGATAATTTTAAACATTTTTAAGAGATGATTATATTTTTAAAAATTATGGTTAAAAAAGTAGTAATCTATGTAATGTTCTCTTTAAAATATATTAAGGATGAGACACCATGATAAGAATTACTTAAAAGTACCGAATTCAAATTTTGTGGTACATTTTTAAATATTTTGGAGAGAAGATTTTGCTTTTTTTATGGATCTATCTGACACAAAATTGGATTAGTCGGATTAATGAGTTTCGGATAGTAGATGAACTATATAAGAAAATAGAACATTTAAAATGATGAATAAATTATCCTCAAAGAAAATGATGAATAAATAAAATATTTAATGAATAAATTTTAGCTTAATGTAACTAAGGCCTGATATATGGACCTCGAATTTAGGCAGATCACTCCATTGTAACTAAGAAGAACAATGAGCTGTTTAAGATGGCAGTCTAAGATTAATCAACCAATGGCTACTCTTTATTTTATCATTTGCTACAAAACTGACTCTAATTTTCATGCACAAACAATCACTCAAATGGAACCATCTTTCTTCAAGGTTTACTTTTAAGATTTCCTTCAGGATTTTTATACTGGATTGACTCTAATTTCCCGAACTAACAATCCGTCAAATATACCTAATTGTTAGCACTTAGCACAATATATATCCAGAATTCAAGTATCATATAACAGCAAACAGGTAACCATCCAAGCCTGCAACATATACATCCAACAATAAGTTGTCATGTATCTTAGTTTCCATTTTACATACCAGCAATAGCAATTTTTGATATGAATAGTTCAGCAAGCAAATTATAGAATTGTAAAAGCTCAAAACCTGAAAAAGGTTTCTGCAATGAAATTCTTGATATGACAGCTTCAGTATAAAGAATTTTGAAGGAGACTTGAGCGAATAGTTTGTGGTTTAAGCATATTAAAAAGTAACAATATATAAACTATATAGAAAGAAGATTCATAGAAAGGAGAACATATACAAAACTGGTCATCTTTGAAGTATTGTGTGAAATTGAACCATATCTGTGTCGTGTAGCTTCAGCCATCATCTAGGGCCTGACAGTCGTATATCTGAAAACGCATCGCTATTGTCTCCAATGATGCCTACAGATGAACCTTCGTAACTCTCCCATTTGATGAAGCTTGAGACAGACCGACAAGCTGATTGAGAAGAAACCGGAGGTTCGGGCACATCAGTCACCTTCAAGCATTTGGACCACCTTAGACATTGGTGGTCTCAATTGCATCTCTTCTTGTATGCACCATAATGCAACTTTTATTGCAATGACAACTCTCTCATCATTTCCATTTATGTCCAGCTTTGGATCAACAATTTCCCTTAGCCTTCCTTCTTCCAACATCTTGAAAGAATAAGAAGGAAAATGGGATTTATCTGAACTTTCTGATGAATCATAATTCTTCCTGCCTCCAATCATCTCCAACAAGACTATGCCATAGCTATAGACATCACTCTTCTCTGATATAGGGTTGTGGGTGATCCATTCTGGTGCAAGATAACCCCTAGTGCCCCTCACTGTAGTATAAACAAGGCTGTCATCCCGATTCATAAGCTTTGCCAAACCAAAATCTGAAACTTTGGCAGTGAAATTATCATCAAGAAGCACATTTTCAGGCTTTATATCACAGTGGACAATCTTCACCTCACACTCCTCATGGAGATAAGCCAAACCCTTTGCCATCCCTATTGCAATATTGTATCTGGTATTCCAATCTAGAAATGAACCTTCTTCCCTGTTCTTGAATATCCATTTATCTAAAGACCCTTTCCCAAAGAACTCATAAACAAGAAGTCGGTGAGTGCCTTCAGCACAGAAACCTTTAAGCTTGGCCAGATGGACATGGTGGATGCTACCAATGATACTCACTTCAGCTCTAAACTCTTTCTTCCCCTGTCCAATCCCTTCCAATTTTTTGACAGCCAAACGCGTACCATCTGGCAGCACACCTAGGTAGACTGAGCCAAACCCTCCTTGGCCAACCTTCATGGAGAAATTTTTAGTTGCCTTAGAAAGATCAGCAAAGGTATAGCGGGTAGGCATTCCAGAAATACTGTCCAAGAAATTATCATCTTCCAAATTCTGCAGAGGAAATTCCAAGAAATTATTGCTTCTGCGGCGCCACCAGATTCCCAGATATAGAATACCAGCAATTGCCAGTACTGTTGCTATGACAATGACTGCAATCACCAGGGCCTCCTTCCTTACATTTCTGCTTTTTTCTGAGCTTTGCTTGCCTTTTGACACTTTCATATATGAAATGTAACCGGAGGAACCATCCCGACTGCGAGTCAAGCTCCCTAACTGATCAAACAGAAAGCAACTTCCAGTACTTTCTTCAAAGAAGAGCACAGTACAAGAACAGCTTGCAAGACATGCATCTTTGCAAGCATTTAAATTAGATTTCAAGGAAGGTGCAGCAAACCCAATCGCAAAGTAATCAAGCTTCTCACCAACATAGAAAAGTTCAACGGAAATCTTTGAGATATTGCAAGTTGAGGCCACTGGAGGTCTGCAACCAAATTGAGAGTTGAGTTCTGATGGGCATTGGCACCAATTGTCAAAATAGCACACATAGTATCTGTCACAAGGTTCTGGAATTCTGCACGAATTTTGTGGTATCTTAGTTGCCTCAGCAGTGACTGACTTTCCTCTTTGAAGATTGTAGAATCCAACTGCCCCATCAGAGCCTAATACAGCAGCCCATGTGGCATTTGGATCTGAATTATCTGAGAATATGAACTGCCAAAGCAAGAGTCTATTTTGATCATAGAAATTCCATGAATTGGACTCCAGAATCAAAGAGTGAACCTTGCCACTAAAGCTGTTATTGGTTTTTTTCCGGCTATCATTTGCCAGGGACCAATATACTTGCGGAGTGCTATATCCAGCATATAAGACCAAATCACCAGACTTGATTTCAAGATAATTATACAAATTATTCTTATTCGGGAAACTTTTAAGGCTAGTTCCTTCTACAAACTCCTGGCCGGGTAATAACGTATCCGTAGGATGGCTAAAACTCTGCCAAAGAATACTATTCTGTCCAAGCAACATCAAGTTGCCTGATTCCGCCAATTCCATAGAAGCAACTCTTTGGCCTCCAGTATCTGTGGACCAAGCTACACCATCTCCACGTTGCAAATAGACATTCCCATTTTTCTCAAACACAAATTGATCAGAATCACTAACAATTAAACCTCTATTAGCAGTCCAAACCACTTTAGCACTCTTTATATGGATAACAACCAACAAGAAAAAGCGAGGATCAAGAGCAGTGTAGAAACCAAATCCAAAACTTGAGTCATTGGACAGCAAAAAGAGTCCACCTTTATCTGTCCAATCCTTATGAGATGCTTGGAAACCAGGGTTTATCTGGCCTCTATACTGAGAGACAGCAATACTGGATTTGAACATAACAAATGCACATAAACACAAGAACAAGAACCTAAATTGCAACTGACCCATAAGTTTCTATAACCGCATCAGTTCATTAAGGATCACCAAGCCCAAATGTGTTCAAATCCTAGCAAAATATTTCAAAGACTTTCTAGCAGACAAACAGTGAAAAGGAGGCTCTAGAACAAAGAAAACAGATGCAAACAAAATTATTCTTTGGATTTGCCTGTATGATATACAAAATCGAAATTAAAATGAACAAACTCACAGATAGTTGAAGAAAAAAGCCTGTAAAGGGTAAGCAGCAACTATAATCTTGCAATTTGACACTTGAAGTGAAGTAGCAAAAATTAAGGAAAATGAAATATATATATGCACAAATCAAGGATAAGCATAAAAAATTTTAGTGATATATATCAGTATGAAAAAGAGGGAGAGGGGTTTAACAATACAAGGGAGCCAGAGAGGATGACAGAGGAGAAGAGACAAAAGGGAAATTAATGGCTAACCTCATAACGTTGATATCAGTTACAGAACACTAGTGAGGGTTGCACAACTATAAATGGGTACCTGGACTTTGTTGATATAAGACACAACACAAGTAATTAAGGAAGATGAATCTGTGTTGTTCTTATTTCCCTCCCATTCCCCTCCATTGACGGCAAGTCTATTAGTAAGACACGAAAGCTGGAAAGAGAAGAAATTAGCGGGGGCAGGTGATCGGTAATTTGACTACTATTCCAAGTCGTCCAGGGTTTTTAAGACAAAGTTTTTTTTTTTAATTCCATTGAATTCAGACCTTTGATTATTCAGACCCACAATTTGGAATCTTTTGCAAGGAAAATATTGAGTTATCACATCAGCCATCATTTTTTATTGTCTTTTCAAGAAAATTAGTGGTTTGTGACTCTTTCTGAATGTTGTTTGACTAATAAATATAAGCTTGATTTTGAACATGTTTTTATTTTTTTACTATTAATCTCTAAAAATAAAAATTCAAAGAGATAGAAATGTTGATGCCCTTGCCCTTGTTGTATAGATATATATTTAATTATAATATAATCCAAACGTAATTGTCATAATTTCATGACAAATATATATATATATATATATATATATATATATATATATATATATATATATATATTATTTAGCAATGATTTTTTAATTCATCTTACTTCATAAAAATTTCATCATCACACGTACATACACAAAAACAATAGATGGTGTTGCGTAATTTTCTTGAGTTTGGTAATTAGGCAATCATTTAACAAATAAAAGCAAAGATAATAAGTGGGATTAGGTTTGGCTTTTAACCCCACTTCCCTTGAGCAAGAAGATCTACCACATGTTCTGAATTAAATACTTCTATAAATGGGTAATTGTGTTTGGCATTATATGAATTAATTGCCTAAGGAACATTACCCTCAGAAATCAACATGTTCATACTACTTTATTATCATAAATAATTACATCTTTTGTTGGAAACTTAATAATAATTTATTATTTTCATTGTAGAATGTTCACTTATGACTGGACATTACTATTACATAAGAGAGCTTTCATTTATGACTCGTTTTTATTTATATTATCACATATTAGTTCTGAACAACAACTGCATGCACCGACGAACCTTCTAGGAGAAAAAAAAAATTATATAATATTGTAAAAATCAAAGGAGTAATTCATAATTCAAGAAGTTTGATCACCTAAATGCACCAAATATCTCAATTTGAAAGAAAAGTGGAAATACTTAAATCTTTAAGAATTAATTTAGTTATTATTACTACACTGCGTTTTTAACAAAGGATTTAATAATCATTAATTTGGTCGCTAAATCAGTACAAGTAAAATCAATTTTATACTATTCTAATATGTATATTAATATTTTCACCTGTATTCTCATAATAAAATACTTTTTTTGTTTAATGCAAATTAAATTTTAAATAATAATATAAAATATATCTTTAAAATATAAATAATATTAAAAAATTTTAAATTTTAAATATTTTTTATAAAAATAATAGATAATGATAACATTATCTTGGATAATATAACTTTTAGCAAAAAAAAAACTCCATCAGTTGTTCGTAGTAAAAATTTTGAATCACTTTCCACATAAGAATGGCATTTTCCATTCAAGTAAACAACATCAACAAAATCGAGAAAAGACAAACTCACATAATATAAAATAAATTAAAAAATTAAAAAGTAAATTTATATCGATCTAAAAATTATTATAAAAAATTTTAATAAAGTAAATAAAATTAAAAAAATAAATGAAAACTTAAAGAAGATAAATAGAAATGAAATTGCTGTCTATAGATAAATTGTCGGCAGTCTTAAATTTGGTGGGTTCAAATTTAAATGGAAAACATATAAACTTTTGAATGAAAATCAGCATAGAATACTTAAAAAGTATATATATTTAATGTTAAACTTATAAATTTAATTTTGAGGTAAATAATAATAATAATAATAATAATAATAATAATAATAATAATAATAATAATAATAATAATAATAATAATAATGGAAAGCGTACCTACCTTGAGCGGGCAATATGCTTATTACCGATATGAGAATTGTGTTTGTTTGGACGTTTATCAATTAATGTTTGAGCAATTTCTACAGAATGTAAACAGGACTTTAAAACAGAATCACATTTTATAGGAAACATTAATTATATCGGTCATTACTTTTATCCACAAAATACATATAACTTAAAAAAAAAAAAAACTATTAGATGGTGACAATTGTTTGCAAAAAGTCACTCCGAACAAATTTTTTATGGTAATAAAATATTCAGTGGACGAAAATTGTAAAATTAAAAATTAACGTAAAAAAAAAAAAGCTTCGGTATATGAATTTAAAATAGTTTATCAATTATTTAACCATCGCTATATTTAATATATGAATTTGAAAAATTATAATTCTGCGTAATTTTATGACAAGCAAAATATATTAACAATTTATGTGGAAAACTTATAAGTTAAGCATTACGACTTGCTGATGTGGCACTAGCAATTGTTTTTCTTTATAAAAAATCATCGTTAGGTCAGTTTTGGATTTTTTAAATAAAATTTTGTTAAATGCGTTACGCCACAAAGAGGTTAACTCAGTGGTAGACTGAGCCTTAATGGGCCATTGACCAAAAAGCGTGAATAAAATAAAAAGATATCAATTTATTGATGAAATCTCATTTGCACCAACTACTTATTTTCTTATTTTAACTTTTTATAATATTTATTATATATTTACCACGAAATTGTGTCTATATTTATTATTTCTAGTTATCGTGCATCGAATTTGTGTAGGGATGATCATTTCCCGCTTTCATGGGAAATCGTATCAAATAAGATGAAAAATTTTTGAAAATTTCTTTTGTGAAAGCGGAAAAGGAGAAAAATAATTTTTAATTTATAATTCGGATAATCCCTATCCTGAAATTTTTATGCTCCAAAATTTAGTAATTATACTTATATGATTTAGTTTTAAATTATATTTAATTTCAATTTTATTAATTTTATTTGTGATTAAATTTAATTTTTTAATTATTAAATATTGTATTTAAATTTTAATTAATTTTTAAATATTACATTTTAGTTATAATTAATTTTTTTAAAAAATATTTTAAACCGGAAACGAAGATCTCCACGGCGCAAGGATGGGGAAAATTTTCTCCCGTAATCCTATCGGAAGCCAGGATGGAGAATCCTCGTCTCTGGGCAAGGCAATAGATAAGGAGCCATTATCCGTCCTTGCTCCGCCCTGTGATGGCTTCCCCCCCACCCCGTAATCATCCCTGAATGCGTAAACTTATTTGGCAAAAACATGAGATAAATGTATCTCAATTCGGTAATGACATAAACAATTTTAAATCAAATCATAATCTAATGATGAATTTGTAAATATAATTTGGCACTATTACTGTTAGAATATTTGTGGAGTTTAAATTGCCTTGTATAAAGGGGGAAGAGAAATGGGCTGTGTTTCTAGGGCTGAAATACCCCAACTGACAATTGCAGAGATTAAGGCATTTTTGGGCCTTGTAAAAAAGCCTTGGGCTTCTTTTTATCCATATCCAAAACAAATTTACATGTATACTTGTTTTTGAACAACTTACTCAGCTCCAAAAAGGGTCAAAATTTGAGGGATTATTAATTAATTTAGTATAAAATAAAAAACTAAAAAAATTTACTTAAATAATATAAATTAATAATAATTTATCAAAATGTTTGATTTCTTTAATGAAATCTATTGACTTTTGGAAGCAAAATTTCACTTCTCATTGGTAACTTCATGTCACTGCGATAATCACTTTGAATAAAGCAAGTAAAATAGCAATGCGGGCACGAAATCCAAAGTTTTGGTTGAAAATTTCATGCTAACCATATTCTCTACTGCTGAACTAACCCAAATAAATCCAGAAAATCACTGAGATTGAAATTTTGTTTCTCTTATCCACCTCATTGGATTCTGAAGTAATTGAGTGCGAGTACGTGTATGCCGTCGGATCGTATACATTTTACCAATCTAATGGATAAAATGCACAAGGAGCTCATCATATCACATTCCTGCATTTTGCTTCTCTCCTCTGGATTATTATGATTTTCCTTTCGTTCGGTTTATATATAAATGATTTTAAAATTTTGAAATAAAGATTAAAAAAATAAAAAAAAAGGAGCCAGAAATTTAGAGATTGGACACCGAGGTGAGGATAAGAGAGTTCTAGAAAAGAGGAAGGAAAGGGACGTGGCGTCAGGAGCGGATTTAAAAGAGGATTATACGATGCGCCCCCTCACTTCACGTTTTCCGTTCCGGACCTCAACTCACATTCCATTTTCATTTTTCTAATTCTGCTATATATCCTACTCTCTACACCTCCCGCGTACGACGTACTTCCGCCTTTGCTCAAATTGCGTTCAACCACCGTGACGTAACGCTCCATCCATATTGCGTCAATACATTATTATTTTCTTTTTATTTTTTAAAGGGATAATATATTTTTTTCGGAAAGTGAATTATTTATTCAATAATTTATTTTAAAAAATGTAAAAACTATTTACTTATTGTTTTATATAGTTACATATTTTTTTGATTAATGAAACAAGTCTAT
Source organism: Excoecaria agallocha (assembly GCA_037975025.1). Classification (NCBI taxonomy): domain Eukaryota; kingdom Viridiplantae; phylum Streptophyta; class Magnoliopsida; order Malpighiales; family Euphorbiaceae; genus Excoecaria; species Excoecaria agallocha. The sequence continues at coordinate 50,497,563 of CM075814.1, read as the reverse complement.
AAATAAGTTGATTCACTAAATGAATTGAATTACATTTTACCTAACTCATAAATCTTATACTATGAGATGCATGCGTTCAGAAATCAATTGGTTAGCTTAAGGAAATTATTTCAAATATTTTTTTTTGGGCTAAATTGTGAATAAGTCCACAGTTACCTAGTTTATTTCTTTATGCAAGCAATCATTATGCAGAGGTTGTATCTCTTAGCTATCAAGGTGAGCAAACTTTGCTTAAAATCGAAAAATCGAATTAAACTGATCGATTTTTTAATTTAGTTAAATTTGTTGATTCGATTTCGATTTGAGATTTTAAAGAAGTTCCGTTATTTCGATTTGATTTGATTTTTGAAGAAAAAAATCATAGAAAAATTGAATCGATTGAAATTTTACTTAATTGGGTAATTTTTGAGATTTCTTAATTGAATAATTATTTTATATATGTAAATTATCTTATTTTGATTTGTAAATTATATTAGTACATTTATCGATTATTAATATATATTTTTAGGTAATAATTTGGAATTTTGACAATTGAATTAAATATCGATGAAATGAAAAAAATTATTCAATAGTTTTTGTTATACTATTTATTATGTATTTTGGGATTATATCTTTAATTTGAACTTGCATTTTGTATAATTTGAATATTTTTACTTTAGTATATTATGATTTGTAATTTTATATAATTTTTAGACACAATTTTTTATTTTTTAAAATAGTTTTAATTTTCGATTTTTCGGTTAATCGAACCAAAAATTTCGATTCTGTTAGTGTTCGATTATTTTATTAGTTCATTTTGGTTTGGTTGGCTAAATTTTCAAAAGATCAATTTTCGGTTATTAAACCGAACCGATCATTTCACACCCCTACTCTTAGCTTTATTATGATTAGAGGTGAATATGAACCGGTTAATCGGTCCATAAGTAAAATAATTAATCAATCCATTAATATCAATTTTTTAAAAGTATTAACAATTAACCAATTTATTATATTCGGTTAATCATTCCATCAATTTCAATTTTTCAGTTTGATTAACCAATATTTTTCGGTTAACTATTAAAATTTATAACATAAAATTATAAAAAAATAAGCAAAGTTCAAATTAATTTCAAATGTGCAAAGTATTTCAAAAAAATTACAAAACAAACATAATTTACTAGCCAAAATTCATTTTTCAACAAATTAATAGCTAATATTATAAAATAGATTTGATATTTATTGAAAATTAACATACTTTATTCTAAGTTATATAACATTTTGGATAATATTAAATGTTAAAATATAAAAAAATTATTAAACACTATTAAGTAAAATATGAATACAAATATATGATAAAAAATATATATAAAATTTAATTAGTTACTATATATAAATATTACTAGATAATTAAAGAAAATAACATAATATAAATTTACTTTAAGGTATTATTTAAATTTTATAGAAAAATATAAAAATTTAAGATATAAAAATGAAAATATAATTTAAATATTTTTAAATTATAATTTTTATGTAAGTTTTAAAAATAGAAAAAAAAAAAGTAATAAGATACAAAAATAAAAATAAAAAATATATATGAATTCGGTTAACCGTGTATTAACGGTTAACTGGTATCTAAAAACTAAAAATTGTAATAAAAAATAAAAAAATATAAAAATTACAAATCATAATTAATAATACTTTAAAAAATCAAAATTAGATCCAAACCATTAAGGGACATCTAAGCCTATCTTAAAAAGGCCTATGAATGTCTAAAGCCTCCCTAGTTGTAGGAGTGAGCATGGTTACCGAAATTTTGGTTAACTAAAAAATCGATTCGAAATCGAATCGATTTTTAGGTTAATCGAACCAAAAATTTAGGTTTATGATTTTTACTTTAAAAATCGAAAGTTAACCGATCTGAAATCGAAATCGAATATATATATATATATATATATATATATATATATATTATGAATTCTATTTTAAATTTTATAATTATATTTTTCAATTTTTGTGTAATTTATAAATATTATGATATATAATTTTGTAAAATATATATTTTTAGTAAATAAACATTAAAATTATATGCATAATTAGCGTTCTGTTGTTAGTTTTATATTGAATATTTTTAATTTTTATAATTAATTATGGAAATTTTATTTTTATTTTGATTATTTTAATGGGTATTGTATTTAATTAGTATTTTTTTCATTTTTAACTATTAAAAATAATATTATAAATTGTATGATTTATTAAATTTATATATTAAAATTTTTTAGTGGTTAACCGACATACCGAATTGAAAAATTGAGTTAAAAACCGAAACCGAAATATCGCTTAATCAATAGTAATAGATTGATTTAAAAAAATTATTCTCATCCCTACCAGTTGGTAGCTAAGACACTGGGAATGAGGCCATCCGATCGGATGGGATCCATCTTTGCTACGACAAGCATGTTTGACACATGCCTCTGTCAAATCAACGTCACCTTTACTAGGGGAGAGCTATGGTCAGTTTGGTTTAATAATCAAACCGAATCGAAAATTAAAATTTCATTATTTTTATCAATCGAATTGAACCGAACTTATAGAATAACCAAATTCAAATAAAATCAAAATTTTCGATCGGTTTGATTCGATTACCGAAAAATCAAAAATTAAAACTATTTTTTTAAAAAATAAAAAGGATTGTGGCTAAAAATTATAAATCATAATATATTAAAGTAAAAACATCTAAATTATACAAATAAAAGTTTAAATTAAAGATATAATCCCAAAATATATAATACAATAATACAATAAAATCGTTAAATAAATTTTTTCATTTAATCAATTTTTAATTTAATCGTCAAAATTTTAAATTATCACCTAAAAATAGATATTAATAATTGATAAATGTACTCATATAATTTACAACTCAAAATAAGATAATTTACATGTATAAAATAATTATTCAATTAAAAAATCAAAAAAATTATATAATTATATAGAATTTTGGTTCAGTTCAATTTTTATGGGTTTTTCCTTCAAAAATTGAACCGAAAATCCGAAGTTTTTTAAAATTTAAAATCGAAAATTGAATAAAAAACGGAACCAAATTAAAATATCGATCATTTCAATTCGATTTTTCGGTTTGGTTCGGTTTTTGCTCACCCTAACCTTTACAATGGGCCATACATGCTTCAAAGTGGGGCCAATTATTCAATAAGACTGTTTAGCTTTCCTAGTTTTATAAATAGTAAGTTCATACTATAAATCCACATACACTCTCTCTCTAGTTTATCCATATTCTATTTTTAAAAGTTTTTCTCCCAATTGCTAACTTAAGTATCGGAGTACTGACATTCGGTACAATCGGGCAAGCACTTTTTGCAGAGCTCACATGCTTTACTCCGATCGGAACCAGCCCTCAAGAGCATGTCGATCTCCCACTCTTTTCTACTAAGAATCCTTTCTTTCTATTATGAAAATTTCTGATTTATCAATAATCGATTCCATTGGATTGATTAACAAAAAAAATCGATTCGATTTCGAACTGATTTTGCAGTTATTTTTTTTTTATTTTTTTTGCTCATCTCTAACCATGATACTCTCAATAATCTTTCACTTCTCTACATTTATATGGCATTTTCTTTGAAAAAAGGCTTTACAACTTAATCAATTCTCTTCTCAATTTTCTTCTTCAATGATATGATATTTATGTTTTAATAACATTAAAATTTATCATTACACTTATATATAACTTTTATTCTCCTTAATTTTTGATACAAAACATTTTTCACATATTCAATAATCTCTACCTCCAACTAATTAGCACAGCATGCTCCATTATCCAATTCATGAACTTTTTATCTGAAAATTCAGTATTTGTTGATGCCTTATTTAGAAAATTCCAAGTTGATGTTACAAACAAGTCACCTAAAAGATTTACAAAAACTGACTGGAGTTTTCGGATAAAAGAGACACCGATGGTCAAGTCAATAACTTTGATAAGAGGTTGGAGATTGGAAATAATTTAACTTGCATATCTGATTTTTTTCTATTTATAAGGATAAGTCTAAGATTGTACCTATTTAGGAGATTTGAAGTAAAGTTATTTTTTGAAAAATATCTTCATCTTCCTTAAATAAAATAAGCATATCTCTTTCTATTTTGGAGGAGAAGATAAAAGAAGAGTTTATCTTCTCCTCATATGTCTGGATTGTATTGATTAGTATTTTCTTCAGATCATAGTTTTCTTTGTTAGGATCTAATTTTTGCATCGTAAGGCAATTGGCCTATATACTATTGTAACTGCTCGATGTAATCGAATATTAAATGAGGAAGATTTCATATTCCGAGCTGATTGAATATACCAGCTTACTATCAACTAAGGCCTTGTTATATATCGTGTGCGATCCATAATTAAGTTCACATACTTCTCTGTATTTCATAAGTCTTTTTGGCTATATTTGATTTTCTGAATTGCACATGATATATATTAATATAGCAAAAGCTAATACAAGTACAGTGTTTTAAAAGATTTTCTGAAAAATTAATGTAGGAATAATATAATGTACCATAGATCTCATTATTTTCACATATATTATATAAAATAATATAGCGACAGACTTTTGAATTTGTGTAATACGGTAAATATTGTATTGAATGTTAAATATCGCCCCACCACTATCGTTGTAACTGCCACCACCACCACTGCTGCCATCTCCGCCGTCACTATCACTGTCTCTACCACCACACTGCTGACACTACCCCCACTGCCATACCGTCACCACCACTACACACCATCACATTGCCCCCACCACCACCACCATCACGCCACTGCCGTTACCATCGTCCTTACCACCCATACCGTTGCGACCATTACCGTCGTTGTCGCTGCCACTACACCATTGTCCCTATCACCCCATCGCTGTCGCAATCACCATCGCCCCCACCATTGCCACTACCACCGCCACCACCTTGCCGCCGCCATAGACACTGTCCCCACTACCACTGCTGTCACTGCCATCGCCATCACCATCACCATTGCCCCCCACTACCATTACCACACCGTGATCAAATCTTCAAACTTATAGTATTAAACGTATAACTTAATAACTATTATATAAATATTATATTATAATTGATAAATTTTTTATTTTTTGCTCAAATGTTTCGTCAAATTCATTTTTTAGATTTTTTCATTTTTTACCTAATTTTACTTCTAGAAATACCAGTCTTTCTAATAATATATAGTCATTTATCATTAATTTTTTATTTTTTAATAAAAAATTGATGTATGTATTAAAAATTGTACTTTATAATTATAATTTTTTTATCTAAATTAGTTCCAATAAAAATAATTCAATTGTATCTATTTTTAATTTTTTAAAAAAAATATATTACGATATTATATATCAAATACAATATAAAATATTAGAGACTAATATAATTTTATATTAAATTCTGTATAATCTAATACAGGCTAATACTGTACAGGTTAATATTGTACAAGCTAATACTACGTGCTCTTTATGCGTTCGTTTCCAAATTACATGCGTATAAATTCATTTGCCACTATTACTTTATGGAGCTTGGATATATGCTCTTCATGGGTTGCTAATACGAGCGCCATTCTATGCCATTTTTCATACTCATCCAATCAAACAATCAATTCTAATACCACCTGTTAGGTTTAAGTGGTCTATAAATGCCTCTTCAACGGTATGAAATTGTATGCTTTGGACCAAACTCACGCAACATGCCTCGTATCTTTTGAGAATAGAATTACACTAATACATATATATGTATAGTTGTTATTTCTCATTAATTTTCAATTTACCTCATGCTCCAGCACCGTATTTACGGACTTTTATTCGGAGATGCATTGAATGCACCCACATCATTATGGCCACCAAGTTCACAAGGAGTGCTCGTGATCGTGAGCCTCCTTATGCGTGCATCTACAAACTACGAGTGAAAGTAATAAACCCGTTTCATGTTTTTACTCAACTATACTTGTTTACACTTTTCATGGGTTTTCAACATAGAAATTAGGGATTGCAAAGAGTAGGGTACCCACAAAAAACAATCCATTTGAACTCAAATCCGAACATGAATAACTACATAGATACTTGAATCTCATTCTTATATAACTTTTTACTATCACTCAATAATACCCAAAATCTAATCCAAAACCCGATTAACATTTAAGATTTAATTAAATTATTGATATATTTAATTGAACATATTTAATATTAGCGGTAGATTTTAATTAATAAAGTGTAACATAAAATTTATAAAAATAAATTTAAAATAACTGTCGGAGTTAAAAATCTCTCTTCAAATGGCATGACGATGTCTTTTTTGGGCCAAAAGCTCACAATTTTCCCCAAAAAGCCTCCCAGTATTAGAAAATATCACTGCACTTTTATCCAAGTACTTTCTAGCTATCATTAACTTTTAACGTGAAATTTTCTACATACTACCAACTTATTTTATATATATACACGCATATAACCTGCACAGCACTGCCATATTAAGCTTTTAGCACAATCAGTTGGTAATTGTTAGTTGTTATGTGTATGTACTTTTTGAAAAAGGATGTTCGAGGACATTGCCTGCACTTTTGGGATGATAATATTAATTAGAGTTGTGTGGATTGGAAACAGCGTTGGTTTAATTGCGATATTTGTTTGGCAATTACAAAGTTGTCCAAGAAACGAGTGGCTTTTAGCTTTGTTAATTATTGTTTTAGCTGTGCAATTGCATTATTGCATTATCAACTACACTACCAATAACACTCATCCATTCATATATCTATTTTTTTTCCTTTTTCCTTCATCAATTATATGGAGAGCCTGGAAAATTAAAATTAAAAATTTATGACTCCAACCAATTAAACTATTATTTGCTCCAATGTTATTCACATTAGTCACATTTAGGGGTGTGCAAAAACTGACCCGACATATTTGGGTAGGGTTAATCGGATTATTATGGTCGGTTCGGTTATGGGTATGGAAGTTGTTCGGATTTTGTGTCGGGTCGGGTGAAATCCGACTAATCTGAACAACCTGAATTTTTAATATATAAATAAAAAAATTATAATTTCTTTACAATATTAATTAATATATAATATATATTTAATGTAATTTTGAAATTGTTAATTTGTTGTATTTTTAAAATATTTTTTATGATATTTAATATTATTTATTTGTATTAATTTAAGATTTTAATTTAAATATATAAATTAAAAAAATTAAATTCGGGTTAATCGGATCGGCCTGAAAAAATCGGGTTGTTCGGATAGGGGCCTTATATATATATATATATATATATATATATATATATATATATATATATATATATATATATATATATATATATATATATATATATGATCGGATCGGATCGGGTTAGAAAAATATATAAATTTCGGGTTCGGGTCAAATTCACCCGAACCCGACCGATGCACACCCCTAATCATATTATGTCGAGGGGTGCACATGTACGTCCTCACTTTTTATAAATTTCTTAAATATATATATTTAAATTGTAATAGTGGCCTTTCTATTTTATTTTAAATGCCTTCTCTTAAATTTTAATTTAATAATAATCGAATAGTTTCTAATACTGAGATCCATGCTTTCTCTAATTTTAGGGTATTACCTCCGCCACTGGTTTCCATAACACATGTTAAATAATTTAATAATAAAATGAGGGTTTGTAGTAGTAAGCATCGTCTATAAATAGTATCAAGTTACGAAATTAAACATATATTAGCATTGCATTATGAGGTGTGCTTATCAAGCTAAAACTTTTTGTCCGACTAGAATCGGCCTACACTAGCTAGTGTCCCCTTTGTTTCCCTTAAAAAAGTATTTTGTGGACACCGAATTATTCATATTTCAATTAAAAGAAAGACCTTTCTAAAAGGGAATGTCATTTTCTTTAATATATATAAATTTATAAGAAATGATCCATATTTAAATTGGCATAGAAATGGAAAGTTGTATATAAAGCACATGTTATCTGGGTGGAGCTACATGGTTGTCCCAAGGGGCCACTACCGCCTGCATTTTTTAAAATTCAAAATTTATCTATATAATTTATTTTTTACAACATAATTACTATTAGCCCCTCCAGAATTGTTGATATTATATTTTTACCCATAAAATTTTAGATTTTTTTCAAAAATCAGTATTGAGCCCTAAGATTATAAATTTCATTGTAATCATTATATATGTGCTCAAAATGTATTTATATTCACTTCAAAATAGAATTTTCATATAAAAAAATACTTTAAATTTATTTTTCGCTCCAAATATAAATTTGTAATTTCGACCTTGATTGTTTAACTTTGGATTATAAGTGATAATGCCTCAAAAGTCAAAACTAAGTGCAATCCATTAAGAGTCATCTGATTTATCAATAAGTTATCGTTGGAATTTAATATAATCCGATTGCAAAATAGATGAATACCTCTTACATTAATTATAAATCCATTTGCTATTATGTATACTTAATGTCAACCCTTCAAATTATGATTGAACAACCTAGCTATTATCCATTACTTAAAAACAAAAATTAGATGATGGCTCAGATCTGAATTTTCTCTTGAGCATGTCATCTTGTTTTAGATTGAACTACTTTTTTTCTAAAAAAAAATCATGTGTCCAAATCAATAAATTTGTTATTTGAGTAAGAAAAAATAAATTTTTAGTTTATTATTTGAGGAAATTATTGTATTTACTGTGTTTAAAATTGGAAATAGTAAAAAAAATGATTTTAAGTATTTGTTTATACCATAGTATTGATAACAACTAAAGTAATCGTTATGTAAAAAAAAACTAGTTAACTAGCAAATTGATCGGGTTCGATGGATTTTATAGAAAACAGAACTAACAAAGATGTAAAATATTCTTGAGTGATAAACGTGAGCCCTTGATCATATTGAGGGTTTGAAAGATTATATTTATACAAACTTTACAGTTAAAAGATAACCACTAAAGCTAAAGACAACAACTAATACAACAAGAAAAACTAGGGAATTATCTCTTTCATTGTGATTAAGTTGAATTCAATCTCCTCATTAGCCAATCATATCTTTACCAGATATTAACTAAGGATTATGTGCATCCTTATCTCTCTAGAACATAATCCTCATTGTGCCTTAATTCTTTGATTTTGCAAGTGGGCTTCATAGGCTGCTGTGATGTCTCAAAAGTTTGTGTTTTGTAGGTGGGCTGCATGGGCTATGATATCTTAATACCCTCCCGCAAACTTTGCCGGAGCTTGAGGCAAAGTTTGAGACAATGAAGAGCAAGAGTAGCTTCAGACATGGGCTTAGTAAAAATATCAGCTACTTGATAGGTGGTAAGACATGTTGAGTAACAAAAAGACCAAGAGCACAAGATAATAATCAGTAAGTTGGCTAATAGACAAAAGATTTCTATTTAAATTAGGCACATATAGAACATTGTTTAATGGAAGACTTTGATTATCCTTTTTTTTATCTCAGTATCACCAATGGATTTTATTCCTAACAATTTGCCATTACCAATTAAAACAGAGTCATTACCAAGATAGACACGTGTGTTATGCAATAATTTAGCATTACCTATCATGTACTGAGAAGCACCTATGTCGAATGTCCATTTAGTATCAAACATGCTGTTATCAAGAGTGAGTGTTGCCAATGCATTTGGAAATTCTTCAGCTGAATGAACATGTTTAGATAAATGCCAATAGATTTTTGCAATATAACCTGTAACGTCACAGATTTGACATATTTTATTTTGATATTACTCTCTCTCTCTCTCTCTGCTAGTGTTATCCTGCGTTGTCTAGGTGGGGGTGGTTTTTGATTTCCTGAGTCACATTTATTATGAGAATTGGTTTGTTCACCAGAGCTGTTATTGCCTGGGTTGTTGAAGCAGGGGTTGTCAGCTTGAAACCCCCGCCCATTCGAGTTGAAGTTATTTTGCATCCTGCAAGATCCAGCTTGTTGTTTCTGTCCAAACAAGGCAAACTAGTGAGTTGATGTATTTGTAGTAAACCAATTTTGTCATTGTTCATAGCCTTAGAGGAGAGATAGTAATTCACTGTAGGAAGGATATGGTCGTTTCATCATAGCAGTGGTGAATGATTCATATTTTGGTCCTAAGCTTGTAAGAAGAGAGGAGACTTTAATCTTATCTGCAACTGGACTTCTTATTGCAGCAAGGCTATTGCATATTCCCTTGAAGTTGTGAATGTGTTCACTCATGGTGGTGTTGTCATCTTTATTGAGATATGTCAGTTGTTGTCGAAGAGCAAATTATCTTTCCTGTGAGTCTTGCGCATAAGCTTCTTTCAATGCATCTCATACTGATTTTGTTGTGTTTTGACCTATGGCAATACCAAGTGCTTCTTCTAATAAGATGCCTATTATCCAACCATGAAGAAGATGATAAGATTTTCTCCATGTTGTGATTGTTTTTATTGTCAGTGTAAAGTCATTTGTGGTAGTTGTGTCTGTGGTTGATTGGGTGGGTTCTTGTGTTTCACCAATTGGATGCTCAACTAGATCTTGGCTTTCAGTTAGAGCAAGAAATTGCTCATGCCATAATAGGTAATTATTTTATTTGAGTTTGAGGTTAAAAATTGCTAACATTGTGAGCAATTAAGGCCATTGATATGAGGATTTGGCTCATAGAAGCTCTGATACCATATAGAAAAACAGAACTAGAACAGAGATATAAAATATTTCTTGAGTGATAAATGTGAGCCCTTGATCATATCGAGGGTTTGACCGATTATATTTATACAACTTTACAGCTAAAAGATAACCACTAAAGCTAAAGACAACAACTAATACAGTAAAAAAAACTAGGGAATTATCTCTTTGATTATGATTAAGTTGAAATCAATCTTCTTATTAGCCAATCATATCTCTACCAGATATTAACAAAAGATTATGTGCATCCTTATTGTAGCACCTCCAAATTTACATTTGACATACATGACATGTTGTAGAGCATGACTAATTATTTTGGGTCAAGTTTCAAAGTCACAGGGTTGAATAGGATAAAAAATTTAAGAAGAGTGCATGGATAAACGTGCTCGAGCCAGAAAATCAGGAGATGGGTGACCCGATGGGTAGTGTGAGTTTAATGTAAAATATGAAAGTGCATGTTAAATGGAGTCTAATGGTATGATTTGAGGTAAAATTAAGGTCAAATAGGCCTCCAAAAGGGTAAACGAAGAAAAATTTCACGGATTGACGTAGGTTTGATCATAACTTTGACCTTGTATTTGAGAATCCTAATGACCTCCAATTGATTTCAAATTTCACACAAATGTTTTAAATAGTGTAAGTGCGCCCAAGAAACTAAAAAATAATAATTCTGTGATTTTGGGTTCAGAACATGCTACACAAGCCATCGAAGCTAAAAGAATATCAAAATAATGTTGGAATGGACTGAAATTTTAATCATACATTATTGAATGTACCATGACACTCAGAAAAAAATTTTAGATCATTCTGACTTCGGGATCAAAAGTTCAGTTTTTAAGGTGAAAAATCGAGACTGGATCAAATGAGGGGCCAAATTCAAGAATTTGGCCACATGGGGATATAAAAGTCATTTTTAGGGAGTTAAAATTAGGTGTGTGCAATCCTAGATCAATGAGAGATGTGAAAGTACCTAGATTGGTGACAAGTGGCCTAATTTAAAGCCATTGGATTCAATAGTTTTCAAGTGAATCTTGGCCAACCATTTGGGATATTTAAGGGTACCCCTAGAATAGTCTAGAAACCTCAGAGATCTTAGCAAGAATCTGTCATTTCCTCTCTCTTTCTCTCCCAAATTTGGAACCTCACAAAGAAAGGCTTCCATCATTTTTCTTTCTTCCTTTCTCAATTCCCATCAAATCTCCGACTAATTTTTCACCTAGATACATAAAAAGACTCCCTCTTCATGTTAGAATCAATGCTGGAGAAAAAAAAAGTGAAGAAAATAAGTTTTTGGAAAGAGAGAAAAGTGACCTAATTAGGTAAAATCATAGTTTTTAGTTAGAATTAATTAGAATTTTTCATAGAGGCATGTAGAATAGTATGATTATAACTCATTAGCATCAACATATGTTGAGAATTAAAGCTTAAATTCATGAATTTTTCTTACTTAATTTCGACCATTAGTGAAATTCAAGGAGAAAATCAATCCAAGAAAGGCAAAGGGAAAGAGAAGGAAGTCTAGGTGACTTCTAGGATATTCAAGGTTAGTGGATACCTTTCTATACTTAATTTCAAAATTTTCATTGAAATTTCATTAAACTTTACCTTATGTAACTAAGGAAAACCATGATAAATGATGAAATAGATTGATATAATATGTTAAAATGATGAATTAGCATGTTAGAAACATGAATTGATGAAGAAAACTATGAAAAGGAATATAAACCCTAGGTGGCTGAATGATTTAGGATGGATTTCCATGGTGCAATTCAATAATTAATGGCTTAAATGATGTGAATTACATAATATAATGATGGAAAAACATGTTAGAATGAAAAATAACATGTAAATAGCATGATGAGTATGTGTACACAATGATAACATATGTGTAACTATGGGATATACATGTGAAATGATGATGTAATGACATAAGAACATTAATAATGATGTTAAAATCATGTATGACAAGTGAATTAAGAGAAATTAACACCATAAGCATGAAAACTCAAGGTGGGCCGAATAGTAGTCATATAGAAAACTATGTGTTTTTATGTGGTACATGCGTAACGATATGTGTACATGATGTATGTATGTAAATTATACACTTAGAAATGTGACGTGACCATATGATGATGTGACATGATGTGAACAACATAAAATAATACATAATAAATTACATTTAGCTTATAACGCATTGTCCTTAGTGTTCAGTGGGTAATCCAGAAGTACTAGATATAATTGGCTAGCCATAGGGACACATTTACTGTGGTCACACCAAGAGATTTATCATATTGTATATTTTCTAGCTTGCCGGTACATTAAACAGCGGGACGCAGGGTTATGTCAAGTGATCTGATCCCTATTTACATTATTGGAGTCCTCGTCCCATTTATCTGGTTCAAGGAGTTCCACTGGTCATACTAGGGGTAAAATCGTAATTATGAAAAAATTTATGTAAAATGAAGTTTTATTAGTAAATATGTAAATTATATGATTTATTGATGAAAAAGATGAAAAATGAGATCAATTAATTTAAAAGGGTAAAAATGTAATTATGCTAGAAATTAAGAATTAAATTGTAATTTGGCATCGAAAATATGATTAATAAAGTTAAAATGTACAATATGACCAAAAAGCTGGATAAAATCGTAAGTTTTGAAAAATTCTGGAACTAAATTGAAATTTGCCACCTTATAAAGAAAATTGAGGATTAAATTATAATTTTTATATTTATGATGAATAAAGGTTAAAGAAAATTAAAAAGAAGAGAATTTGAATTAATAATGATAACTTTTAAGTAAAATATAAAGTTTAGGTACTAAATGAAAATTTTATAGTTGTTGTGCTTTTAATTGAAATTTTGTGTGGTAGTATCCAATATTAGGCAACAATATTGCTTAGCGCGTAGTTGTTGTGACTTCGTGTAAGGACAGGTACTAAAGGAGAAGAATCTGAAGACAGAATGGCATGCACATGTGACTTGAGGACTTAGGTCCATTTTGTAGTAATAGACACTAAATCTATTTGAAAATTTGTATTTATGTGGATTGTAAACATAATTGATACAGCTGTACTATGGGCATGTGATAGGATATATATGTGTGTGTGTGTGTGTGTGTGTGTGTGTGTGTGTGATGTGCATGTGATGATGTTGTGATGAAAATTTAGAAGTGTTTAGTAATTGATGGAGTTATGAAGGAGGAGATTGAATATAGGGAGTGCAAATTTAATTGCAAGTTTTTGGGAAGCGTGAAAAATAAGCCGTCATGCTTCCCAAAATTTGACCAAAAGAATAGTAATTCACCTTTAAATAAATGTAATTTTGTTACATACAAATAATCACGTCGATCTATTAATAAGAAGTTAAACTAACTATATGATGACGTAAGTAGTAGAGAACAATACCTCATTAGGTGTTAGGATGTTATAATTTATGGTATCAGAGCCAAGTTAAGTCGATCCTAAGATCGGAATAATAAGGCAAGTGTAAAGTAGTGAATGGGTTGTTACATATACATGCCAATTAAGGATAATGGAATTAAGAAATTAATTCTTGCTTGCCCCTTGTGTATTTCAGTGATACAATGGCTTCTGACTCCAAATGGCAGGCCCGGTCAGCTGATGGGATTGAGAGCGAGGCTTCAGTTAGTCCAGCAGCAGCTGCAACTCCACCTATTCATCAGACACCACCACCTGCACCAAAGATGCCTCCCCCAGTAGCATCGCTCAATTTTATGAAGGTGATTGCAAATTTAGTATATCAAAGAATATAAGCCCCAGCTCCACCACAGCCGGCCAGAGCGCCCGTTCTAGAAAAATTAAAAAGGTTGGGAGCCGAAGACTTTCATGGTAGAGATCCGATAACATCCACAGAAGCAGAAGAGTGGCTAGATAAAATTAAAAGATTATTTGAGATCACGAATAGCCCACCTGAAGAGAAACTGCAGGGTGTTGTTACACTACTCTAGGGCCCAGCTTACATTTGGTGGACCATTGTGAGGAGATACACACCGACAAATAGAATGACTTGGTCATTCTTCTTACAGCAGTTTAATGAGAAATATGTGGGGAAAGAACATCATCAGGCCATATAAAATGCCTTATGGAGATTGAGATAGGGCAATCAAACAGTGCAAGAATATGACAGAGAATTTGAGAGATTGAGTGCATACATGGAAGATTATCATATTCCTCCAAAGAAGTTATGTCAACTATTTGAGTAGGGTCTCCATAACGATATTATAAAAGCATTGGCAAATCGAGAGTGCACAAATCGGATGAAATTATTGAATACAGCTATATGAGTTGACACCATTGATGATGAAGAAGCTAATCGCCAGGCTCGATTCAAGCAGAGAAGAAAACCATCTGTAGCAGATTCCCCTAGTAGCCCCAGCAAGAAACAGAGAGGTTCTACTACCACTCCACAGACTCCTACAGAAGCTCTTACACAAAGTCATAAATCCATAGCTCAGGCTCTTCCACTCGCCACTTTTATTACCAGTAATCCTCAGGGTTCCACTAGATACACTAACCCTATTTGTGAGCATTGTGGAAGATGCCATCCAGGCGAGTGTTGGAGACTGACAGAAGCATGCCTAAGATGTGAGTTTTATGAGCACTTATAGAAAGATTGTCCTAAACCACCAGTTGTTGCATCAGATAAGTCCTCCACCATAGTAGCTAGAGGACGGGGTAGAGGTGGACCATCAGGAGCTGCACCAGCCAGAGGGAGTGCATAAAGATCACCACTGGGAGAAGAATGACTACCTGCACATACATACATACGTAGTCAAGGTTAGGGAGGATGAGGATGCCCCAGATGTCATAGTGGGTAAGTTTTACTTACTTGATACAGCCTGTTATGCTTTAATTGACCCTAGGTCCACACATTCATACCTTAGCACAAAAATTACACATGAAAAGCGCTTGTTTAATTCACAGTTAAATCATGACATCTTAGTGAGCAACCCTTTAATGCACGATGTAGTAGTGAACAAAATATTCACAAATTGCCCTATCCAGATACAACAAACTTTTTTTCTTGCAAACTTGATTGAACTACCCTTTCATGAGTTTGATGTCATTGGGGATGGACTGGTTGTGCAAACACCAAACATATGTCAAGTGTAACTTGAAAAGAGTCACTTTGCACACCCCAGATGGACTGGAAATAACTATTGTAGGTAAAAAATCCATCTTTTTTTTTCAAACATCATCTCAGCTACAACAGCATATAGGGGCATCAAGAAGGGATGTGAAGTAAAGTATGACAAGCTTAAAGTCAGTGATATCCCAACTGTTTGTGATTTTCCTAATGTTTTTCCTGTGAGTTATCGGGGTTGCCACCAGAGAGGGAGGTGGATTTCTTTATAGATGTGATACCTGGTACGGCCTTAATTTCTAAAGCTCCATATCGTATGGCACCAGTAGAGCTAAAAAAGCTAAAAATATAGTTACAAGAGTTGCTGGACAAAGGATTCATTCGTATCAGCGTATCACCATAGGGAGCTCCAGTTTTATCTGTGAAGAAGAAGGATGGTTCATTGTGACTTTGCATTGACTATCAGCAGCTGAACAAGGTGACTATTAAGAACAAATATCCCCTGCCCAAGATTGATGATTTGTTTGATCAATTGAAAAGGGCAAGTATCTTCTCCAAAATTAACTTAAAATCAAGTTACTACCAGCTTCGGGTTAAAGAAGTGGATGTACCAAAGATGACTTTTCGTACACGGTATGGCCCCTATGAATTCTTGGTGATGCCGTTCGGACTCACCAATAAACCGGTAGCTTTCATGGACCCGATGAACCGAAATTTTCACTCATATTTAGATCAATTCGCGGTGCTATTCATTGATGACATCTTGATTTACTCCAAATCCTGAAGAACATGATAAACATTTACGGATTGTACTACAAACCCTGAGGGACAAGCAATTATATGCAAAGTTCAGCAAATGTGATTTTAGGCTCAAGAAAGTCTCCTTTTTAAGCTATGTGATAACGACAGAGTGAATCAAAGTAGATCTAAAGAAGGTTGAAGCCATTTTAGAATGGAAGCCACCCAAAAATGTAGCCAAAGTCAAAAGCTTCCTTGGACTAGCCGGCTATTATAAAAGATTTGTAAAGGGATTCTCCATGATTGCTTCCCCACTCACCATGTTACTACAGAAGAATACCAGGTTTATATGGACCGATAGATGCCAGGAGAGTTTTGAAAGATTGAAAACCATGTTGACTGAAGCTCCTATCCTTACCCAGCCTACTACAGGTAAATCTTTTATGATTTACAATGATGCTTCTAGGAATGGGCTAGGATGTGTCCTAATGCAAGAAGGCAAAGTTGTGGCCTATACTTCTCGACAGCTTAAGCCTCATGAAAGAAATTATCCTATCTATGACTTGGTGCTGGCAGCAATTATCTTTGCCTTAAAAATCTAGAGACACTATTTGTATGGTGAGAAATAATACATTTACACCTATCACAAGAGTTTGAAGTACTTGCCAACTCAGAAGAAACTCAACTTAAGACAGAGGAGGTGGTTAAAACTCATCAAAGACTACGACTGCTAGATCGATTACCACCCTAGTAAAGCAAATGTAGTTGCTGATGCCCTTAGCAAAAAATATTTGTCTGCTTTAAGGACCATGTATGTTGAATTGAGCACAGATCAAGATGAAGCATTAGTGCAGAAATTCAAGCAATGCCTAGTCAACAACAACAAGTAAGAGTCACTCAGCGGCAAGATGATCAATTAGCTCGCATTATTTCCTAAATTCAAGCTGGTGAGAATAGTGATTTCTTCCTTGATCATGATGACTGCTTATATAATAAAGGCAGGCTTTGTGTACCAGATGATATCGAATTAAAGAAGAAATTATTGACAGAAGTTCATCACAGCAAATACACCATTCACCTAGGGAGCAACAAGATGTATCAAGATTTGAAGGCAATCTATTGGTGGCCAAGGATGAAAAGAGATATAGCTGAGTTTGTCACCCGATGTCTAACTTGTCAGTAGATGAAAGCCGAGTACCAAGTCCCCTTCGGGCTACTACACTTGTTACTATACCAGAATAGAAGTGAGAGTGAGTAACTATGAATTTCATGGCAAGACTACTGTTGACCAGGAAACAACATAACTTTATTTGGATCATTGTGGATAGATTCACAAAGTTCGCTCATTTCATACCAATGAGAGTTGATTTTTCTTTGAGCATACTGGTAGAAATCTATATCAATGAGATAGTTTGGCTGCATAGTGTTTCCATTTCCATTATTTCAGATAGGGACCCTCGATTCACCTCCAAATTTTGGCAGAAGTTGCAAAAAGCACTGGGAACTTACTTGGATTACAACACAACATTTCACCCCTAGACAGATGGACAGTCCGAGTGAGTAATACAATTTTTGGAAGACATGCTGTGATATTACATCTTGGAGTTTGGTAGCAACTGGGAGAAATACCTTTCTTTAGCTGAATTCATCTACAATAATAGTTACTAGTCCAGCATCAAAATGGCACCATATGAAGTATTATATATGAGAAGGTGCAGAACTCTGACGTGCTGGATAGAGTTGAGCGAAAGTAAACTAATGGGTCCAAATTTAGTCCAAGAGACTGAGGAAAAAATGAAGCTAATCAGAGACAATCTAATAGCAGCAACAAATAGATAGAAATCCTATGCAGATTTGAAAAGAAAAGCCATAGAATTCAACGTAGGTGATAAATTTTTTCTGAAAGTGTCTCCATGGAGGAAAATTATAAGGTTTGAAAAGAAAGGCAAGCTAAATCCCAGGTTCATTGGCCCCTATGAAGTATTACAGCGAGTTAGACCTGTTGCTTACAAGCTTAAATTACCTTCAGAATTGGAAAGAATTCATGATGTATTTCATGTGTCCATGTTGAGGAGATGTTGGTCGGATCCTTCCCCACGTCATCACACCAACTGAAGTACAATTGCGGACTGATCTATCCTATGATGAAGAACCGATAAGAATCCTGGCCAAATAAGTCAGAGAACTCAGGAGCAAATGCATTCCACTTGTCAAAGTGCTCTGGACCCGGCATAATATAGAAGAAGCCACATGAGAATCAGAGGATACCATGAGATGGCAATATCCACAACTGTTTACTTCATGTAAATTTTGAGGATGAAATTTTTTATTTAGAGGAGTATTGTAATACTCCTAAATTTGCATTTGACATGCATGACATGTTGTAGAGTATGACTAATTACCTTGGGTCAAGTTTCAGAGTCATTGGGGTTGAATAGGATAGAAAATTTAGGAAAAGTGCATGGATAAATTTGCTCGAGCCAGAAAATTCGGGGATGGATGATCCGAAGGGTAGATGAGTTTAATGTAAAATATGAAAACTCATGTTAAACGGAGTCTTATGGTATGATTTGAGGTGAAATTGAGGTCAAATAGGCCTCCAAAAGGGCAAACAAAGAAAAATTTCACTGATCGACGTAGCTTTGACCATAACTTTGACAGCATACTTGGGAACCTTAATGACCTCTAATGGATTTAAAATTTCACACATATGTTTTAAATAGTTTAAGTGCACCCAGGGAACTAAAAAATAGTAATTCTGAAAATTATGTGATTTCGGGTTTCGAACCGGCTGCACAGGTCGTTAAATCTAAAATAATATCAAAATTATATCGGAATGGGCTGAAATTTTAATCATAAATTCTTGAATGTACCATAACACTTAGGAAAAAATTTCAAGTCATTCTAACTTTGGGATCAAAAGTTTAATTTTTAAGGTGAAAAACTGAGATTGGGTTAAATGAGGGATCAAATCCGAGAATTTGATCACATGGAGACATGGTAGTCATTTTTAGAAAGTTAGAATCAGGTGTGTGCAATCCTAGAGCAATTAGAGATGTGGAAGTACCTAGATTGGTGACAAATGGCATAATTTAAAGCCATTGGATTCAATAGTTTTCAAGTGAATCTTGGCTAACCATTTAGGGTATTTAAGGGTACCCTAGAGTAGTCTAGAAAACTTAGAGATCTCAGCAAGAATCTGCCATTTTCTCTCTCTTTCTCTCCCAAATCCGAAACCTCACAAAAAAGGCTTCCACCATTTTTCTTTCTTCCTTTCTCAATTCCTATCAAATCTTTGACTGATTTTTCACCTGGATACATAAAAAGACTCCATATTCATCCTAGAATCAAGACTGGAGCAAAAAGAAGTAGAGAAAATAAGTTTTTGGAAAGAGAAAAAAGTGACCTAATTAGATAAAATCATGGTTTTTAGTTATAATTAATTAGAATTTTTCATATAGGCATGTAGAATAGCATGATTATAACTCATTAGAATCAATTATATGTTGAAAATTAAAGCTTAAATTCATGAATTTTCCTTCCTTCAATTCGACCATCTGGTGAAATTCAAAGAGAAAATCAATTCAAGAAAGGCAAAGGGAAAGAGAAGGAAGTCTAGGTGACTTTTAGGCCATTTAAGGTTAGCGGATACCTTTCTACACTTGATTTCAAAACTTATATTGAAATTTCATTAAACTTTACCTTATGTAACTAAGAAAAATCATGATAAATGATGAAATAGATTGATATAATATGTTAAAATGATGAATTATCATGTTAGAAACATGAATTGATGAAGAAAACTATGAAAAGGAATGTGAATCCTAGGTGGCCGAATGCTTTAGGATGGATTTCCATCACAACCATGGCACAGAGAATGCATATTTTTTTCAATCATTTTTTTTATTTGAGTTTTAGTTTTAACTTGTTCATATACAAGGGTTGTAGTTTGACTATTGGGCTATAATTGTTGCTTCAATTTGTGTTTGATATCAAGTATAGTTTACTTCTTATTGAAACATCAAATTGAGTAATTTTGCTATTTTTTCTTTTTCAAAGAAAGGCGGTTTGCAATTCCACAGGCTAATATTGTTGTACTTGACCCTAACAACTAGATCTTTCAATAATGACTGACACCATTATCTGTGATTCTGTACCATAGAGGGCTTAGAGCTTAGTGTCCTGTATGAAATGATGTGAATTATATAATATAATGATGGGAAAACATGTTAGAATGAAAAATAACATGTAAATAGCATGATGAGTATGTGTACACAATGATAACATATGTGTAACTATGGGATATACATGTGAAATGATGATGTGATGACATAAGAACATTAATAATGATGTTAAAATCATGTATGACATGTGAATTAAGAGAAATCAACACAATAAGCATGAAAACTCAAGGTGTCCTAATAGTAGTCATATGGAAAACTATGTGCTTTTATGTGGTACATGCGTAATGACATGTGTACATGATGTATGTATGTAAATTATATAATTAGGAATGTGACATGACCATATGATGATGTGACATGATGTGAACAACATAAAATAATACATAATAAATGATATTGAGCTTATAACACATTGCCCTTAGTGTTCAGTGGGTAATCCAGGAGCACTAGATATAATGGTTAGTCATGGGGACACATTTATCGTGGTCACACCATGAAATTTATCATATTGTACATTTTCTAGCTTGCTGGCACATTAAACAGTGGGGAGCAAGGTCGCGTCAAGTAATTTGATCCTTATTTACATTATTGGAGTCATCGTCCGCTTATCTGGTTCAAGAAGTTCCACTGGTCATACTAGGACCAAAATCGTAATTATGAAAAATTCTGTGTAAAAATGAAGTTTTATGAGTAAATGTGTAAATTATGTGATTTATTGATTAAAATATGAAAAATGAGGTCAATTAATTTAAAAAGGATAAAAATATAATGTAACACCCTTATCACTCCGATCTAACGGAACAGTGCACGTAAATCGAAATTTTTTTTCTTTTATTAACTTTTAAATAACACCCAGATTCAGTATTACCAGTATACTTAGGTGATCGATGACCTATAACTGTCCCGAGTTACTATTCACATAATAAAATTTCGGCAATATAATGGCTGTATTTTAACTAGCCTCCTGAAAAACCAGACAAAACACAGCCTCTCAGAGGCACAACACTTCTAAAACAATCATTCCATTTTCCCAAACTTCCATCAAACATCCAATAATTCAAAACAGATCATAATCATAGTCACACATATATCTGTTTACATATTTTTTTCATATCCAAATACTTATACATATCAGTCATTTATATACATGCCAAACCTACATAATTTACTTAACAACATAATTTCTTTTCCTTCCATCCGTGCATCATCGCTCCTCCAGCTCTGTACCTGCATGCAGTAGAAACTACATGCTGAGCATAAACTATGCCCAGTGGTGACTAACAATCCTAATACTTTCTTTATTATACTTTAACCTAATCAATTAAATTCTAAATGAGTACAATTAAGCATTTTTCATCAAGTTCAAGTGGAAACAATTGTTTTTCACATTATTTACACTTTTTCTCATTTATTTCATAACTACTGACAAATTTTCCTTTTTAGTCCTCAAAATTGTGCTAAATTCCAAAAATGTCCTTTTTGTCTTAATATTTACGATTTTGCCATTATAGTCATTTATTTTCATTTTCATTACACAAGTTTCACCATTATTCGTCATTTATTTTTTACTTTACTACTTTTGAGTAAAATTACGGTTTAGTCCCTGTACCATAAAATTTTATCTTATTGACACTTTTAGGTCTCCAAAATTACTATTTTGCCCTTGTTAACCATTTGTCACTTAGGTTTACTCATTAATTACCCATTTTGGCAAAATTATCATTTTGCCCCTGAACATTCATTTTCTTTCATTTAAGCCCTTTTTCCACTTTAAACTTCATTTTTATCATTCTTTTCATTTCTTTTAACTTATTATCACTTTTCATTTCATTTCATGCCCCTAGCACAGTACCGACAGAAATTCTCAAACTGGATACTCGGGACGTGGACCCCCCATGGGCCACATATAAACTGAAAAATGATCTCAGCGATCATTTTTCCACGTAGCAGATACCAGGTACAAACAGAAGCTATGGCGATCAGTGATCCTACCATAACTAAGCAAGTCGCCGTGACTTGTACCGCGGTACAGATGTCCCTATGGCTAGCCAATTATATCCTGAGCTAGACTTTTACTGCCAGACTAATTCTAAGGGCACAATTTCATCAAAATTGCAATCAAACTTTAATTTTTTCATTATTTCATTACTCGAAAATACTAGTATTTATTTCTTTCCATTCTTTCACATAGATTGTGAATTATTCTACCATAATTCACCAAAATCATTCACTTTCTCATCAAATTACATATTATTTCATATAAATTCCTTATTTCATTACTTACATAATTGAAATTATTCTCTAAAATATTCATTTAATTTCAATAAATTCCATAAAAATTCCTAAGCATATTATTTCATTTCTAATATCATTTAAAAGCTTAAATTCACAAAATACACTTAGGTTTTCTTTAGGGTACAATTCGGCCATCAAGGTAAGTATGTCATACAATTATTCAATAAATCATTTAGGCATTTAAACACACTTATTTAAGGTCTCTTAACATTATTCTATCATTACTTTAAGTTAAACATCAATTATATCATATTTTCATTAAGTTACATAAAGGTTTAATGACTAAAATCAAAGGAAATATTAAGATTCATTAGCCACTAACCTTCCTTTCTTGCTCTAGGATGCCTAAGCTTCCTTTTCCTTGCCTTTAGCCTTGGAAGCTTGCAATTCTCCTTGATTCCCTAAGTGAACCGAATTTTCAAGCCATTAGAACTCTAGTTTTTCAACCTCAAATGCTAAAAATAACATCATAAATGAAGTCTAGGCACCCAAAAATATAAGTAGGCAACTTAAAAAAAATTTAAACACATTGGTTTCACTTACCTTAAATGAAATCCTAAACTCTCACTCCAAATTTTTCTTAATTTTCTTCCTTGATTTGAAGAGAGGAGGTCATAACACTTAACTAGAGAGACAGAAATTACTATTGGGTGGGTTGATTTGGTGTGAAATGGAGAGAGAAATGAAGAAATCTCAAGCAACAATGGTGAAGGGATGATTCGGCCAAGAGAAAGAGATAAGGAAGGAGATGCTTTGCTGGCTGGTTCCAGAAAATTCACCCTTTAAATATGATGGTTTATGGGTTTTGTGGGCTTGGATTAGATTAATGGGCTTAGTTAATTAGTTAAAGCCCATTAACAACCTAATTTAAAGTCCAAAATTATTTCTCTCATTTTCTCACTCCAAATCACTCCAATTTTAATTCCATAATTCTTATCACATCAAAATTAGATAGTACGCAAAATTTCGGTTCAATCGGAGTTCGTTACTGGTCCGATTCAACCAAACTGGTTCGATTCGACAACTGTCGACATCGCCGAAAAATTTATTTCTTTATACCAAAATATTCTTCATGAAATTTCATGAAGATCTGCAAAATATGGAAATTTTTAAAGTTCATTTGCTATTTTTAAAAATTTATGCAAAATCAAGTCACCTTCCCTACCAGGAAAATTGACTCGCTACCTTTTTCGTAGTTTTGACTTTCGGAGGTCTATTTGACCTCGATTTCACTTCAAATTTCAACTCCGGACTCACCATGACCAATACTTCCCGATGGTCAAATAAAATATTTTTCACTTTCGGATCCGTTTTACGGTCCGGGTGTACTATTCACCATCGAAATTTACTGTTCACTACCAGACCGGTGTTGAGGCCATTACATATAATTACGCGAGAAATTAAGGATTAAATTGTAATTTGGTATCAAAAATATGATTAATAAAGTTAAAATGTACAATAGGACCAAAAAGCTGGGTAAAATTGTAATTTTTGAAAAGTTATGGGATTAAATTAAAATTTGCCACCTTATAAAGAAAATTAAGGATTAAATTATAATTTTTACATTTATGATAAATAAAGGTGAAAGAAAATTAAAAAGAAGAGAATTTGAATTAATAATGATAACTTTTAAGTAAAATATAAATTTTAGGTATTGAATGGAAATTTTGTAATTGTTGTGCTTTTAATTGAAATTTTATGTAGTAGTATCCAACACTAGGCAACAATGTTGATTAATGTGTAGTTCTTGTGACTTTGCGCAGGGACATGTACTATAGGAGAAGAATTTGAAGACAAAATGGCATACACATGTGACTTGGGAACTTAGGTCCATTTTGTAGTAATAGACACTAAATCTTGTTAAAAATTTGTATTTATGTGGATTGTAAACATAATTGATATAACTGTACTATGGGCATGTAATAGGATATATATATGTGTGTGTGTGTGTGTGTGTGTGTGTGTGATGTGAATATGATGATTTTGTGATGAAATGGAGGAGAAGATTAAATATAAGGAGTGTATGTAAGGACCATACTAGATTATCTTAATTACTGTTACTTATTTTAATCTTTTAATAAACAATATATATAATACTAATAATATGTTCATCTATCATACAATTGGCTATACTTTGACTTTATAATTCATACATTAGAAAAAGTTACATAAACATATATTTTGTTACATCATAATCATATTTTGAGTTAATAATTACAAAACATGCTCATTACATTATTTTTATAGAATTTACATAAAACAAAAAGATAAAAATAGTACATTTTAGATATCCTAACTCCTTTTCCTAACTGGTGTTGGCCTTGTCCCTAAAGTAACGACCTACCTTGAACCTAAACGGATAAACACCCGTGCTAAGCTATAAAGTTTAGTAAGGAACAATACATATATGAACAACCACTCACAGTGATTGTTTTCAAGCACACAATAAACATTATTAATATCAAATATTATAATTAACATGCAAGAGTTATAATATAACTCACATAGCATATTTAATCTTATAACATTACCGTATAAGGATAGATCATAATAGACTAATAAAATCTTTATCAATATTACACATATGCTGTTTATCTCATACTGTAAAATGCCTACTAAAGTCCTATGGGTGTGGATAACGGATACTGTAGATATCCGTAGGTATCAAATATATAAATAACTGAAGGTATTGTTCCTATGGATACCCGAAGGTGTCAAATGTATAAATACCCGAAGGTATTAAATCTGTGGACCCAAAAGGGTCAAGCCTGTGGTCCAAACGGGAACAAATATAGATCCAAACGGGGTCAAATCTGTAGCAGCTGCGACTGTAACCCTATAGACATGCCTATCTATCCGCAATCAAGTTCTATGTGCAGGTAAAGAATCATATTCATATGGAAATTGATTTATACCATTCAATTCATCATATAAGAGGTTAACTCAAATGCTATAGTATTTTATTTAAATATCATGTCATAATCAAAATATAAATATAGATAATCAATATAATACAAACATATTCAAGTATATATATTCATGCATTAATTACTATAACTTTATCCTTATATTACTTATACATTTCATATGCTTATGGTTATTCATTATCATATATTTCATATTTAAGGTGAATTATATGATTTAGGAAAGGAGTAGTTAATCTTATGCCACAAATGGGGTCTTAACTTTCAAGTTTTAACTTGTGAAGGAGGGTCACGATTACTACCAATTCATGGTAACCGTGGCCCAAGACATGACATTGGGGTCATGGTTACTACCAAATTCACGGTAACCGTGACCTAGGTTACTTTTCGAGTATGGACTCTACCAGACTAATTCACGGTCATTACCGGATGAGTAATAACTGTGTTCTATACTTTTTAAAGGGGTCACAGTTACAATGAAAAGCTTAGTAATAGTGAGATAGGTCATCTTTAGGGTCTGGACTGAAAATTGGGGTACCTCACGGTTACTATGAAAAGCCTAGTAACAGTGAGGCCCAAATCGTCCAGAGATAGATTTTCTGTCTTAATTTCTATGTTATTTTTGACCTACAAGACATCATTTTTAGGGAAAAATTTCTTCTACAAAGTTGTAGATCTGTATTTCTAGTTTTCAAAACATAAAAAATCAACCCAATCAGAGTTTTAAATCTCAAGATATTTACTAAAAACCATAGACTGCTCCTAATAACAAGCGCAATAGTCATGACCCGGATTCAAGCCTATTTTTCTCTACCATACAAATTGATCCAGATTTCGTGTTCTTCACATGAAATATGTGCTGACTGGTCCTGTGAACTCTAAAATAGTTTTCACTCTCTTGAAGAGAGCTTCCTAATTTCGAAGTTCAATCATGTTTAACCTCAATTTTTCATGATAATAACATGTTATAACATCAATTATCTCACTACAATCATCATATGCATATAAATCACACACAAAAATCATGAAGAGTTACCATACCTCTTTAAACTTTAACCTTTCAAGCTCTACCTTCTCTTTTTTTTCCCTTCATCTCTTCTTGATCCTAGCCTTAGGTTGCTGTAAAAATTATCTCTATTTCTCTACCATCTACAACTCTATCCACTTGAAACACCATCATCGTAGGCTTGAGGATAAAATAAGAAAAACAAAGGAGAACTAAGCAAAAAATTTTTTTTTTTGCCTTTGGCCAAGTATGGCCGATCAACTGAAGAAAACCCAAGTTTTCTTTTTTCTTTTTCAGCCTCACAATTGTTTAATTCCCATTGGTTGATAAATAAAAATCTTGGCAAAGTTTCATTTTAATCCCTATCTAAATCATGTCTCTTAATTTGGTCTCTCATTTTTCATAATTCACATTTCTACCTCAAAATTTTTACTTTAACTTTTTAATTAAATCCCTAATTTGTAATTTCCTTTAATTAGTCACATTCCCTCCTAGGGTATGATTAGAGGCATTACAGTGTAAATTCAATTGCAGATTTTTGGGAAGCATGAAAAATAAGCCGTCATGCTGCCCAAATTTTGATCAAAAGAATAGTAATTCACCCTTAAATAAATGTCATTTTGTTGCATACAAATAATCATGTCAATCTATCAATCAAGAAGTTGAACTAACTATATGATGACGTAAGCAATAGAGAACAATACCTCATTAGGTGTTAGGATGTTACACTTATCTCTCCAGAACATAATCCTCATTATGCTCTAATTCTTTGATTTTGCAGGTGGGCTTCGTAGGTTGCTGTGATGTCTTAGAAGTTTGTATTTTGTAGGTGGGCTGCATGGGTT